>OZ059825.1:13582674-14017160 GCA_964057195.1 Orthosia cruda | reverse complement strand
TACGTTACGAGGTGCTCCTTTGTGATGGAATAGAAAATACTTCTAATACTAGTTCGGCGTGAAAGACGACCCTTACACGTAATAAGGGAGCTGGTGTACCGAGTCCTATTCTATTTTACCGTATCACTTATATCGTACCCACTAAATAACATTTAGAAGCTATAATAACGGACGCTCTCTCAATACTGTGTATATCTTACGTTTTGCATTATAAGAACCTGAAGATAATAATGTTAAAAGCAAAGGAGTTAATACACACTTTTGATCTGAAATTCCTCTTAAACACTAACATAGCACGCAACCTATTTGCAGTATTATCAGTTTCTGTTTGGCTAAGAGCTTTGTGCTCGGGGTCGCTAGTTGGTCTAGGATAATAATAATCCGGTCGGAATTCCCACTAAATCCTCTTAGGTAGGCTTTCCTGTGTGGTAAGAATTAATGATTTGGAACACAAAATAATGTGGAACGTTATATTCCTAAGAGTTTAGTGCGACACGCTGTGTCGAACTTTCATTTGCTACACTTAATATTTCATAGTTGCAGCGGTCCCAATCCACTCATATCCTTTGCTGCACACTTCTTAGAAAATGTAAAAGAAAGACGCGCCGTACATCTTTTGAACAAAGCTAAGTACTGGCGGGCTCTCTCCACAGCAATAACCTTTTCATCGTAGTTGCTAAGCGAACGAAATACACGTAGGTTCATACGTCAATGCAACTGTAATATCTCAAAGTTGTGAAAGCATTCATATTCTTGCGACCTTAGAGAGTTCAACGACGTTATTTATTTCCCTTATTATGAAACATGAAACTCAACCATTAGTACAAGTATAATATGTATAATCTACCTACTTATTTACATGCCATTAATATTTATGTAAGAAAGCTTTCTAGCTCCGACCAAATAATATAAAGCGGGCCGGTTTATGGAGTGAAAATATGTTTGCGTGTTCAATAGATCCAAATCATTTTGAACATGTTCAAGCGCATTTTATTCAATTCACGGCACAGCTACAATGCTTTTTCATAACTTACCGTGAAGTAGAACGTGAAGTACAGCGAATTCATTGAATTTCTAAGCTATTTTCAGGTCAATGGAACACGACACGTAATTCAAATGCATTTTTGTGCCTTTCCAATGACATTTGAAATAGTCGGCAGCTGTTTTTCCGGAATTGAAACATCGAATAGCTTTTCGCTGATAGATACTTGAAACAAATGAAGGCTACAAAGAAATGAACCTCGATTTTGTTACAAAGGAGCCTGTTTTTGTACACTCTTTAGTAACACGCTAGCGAATTAATGATATCTAACGTAGAGAAAAAACACAAACGTAATCAAAGGAGGATCTGGCATCCTTGCTTTATATTCCTTTGGAAGTAGGCCGTCTGATTTGGCACAACAAAAACAATGCTTTATCTAAACAGATCGCGACTGAACGAGGCTTTACGGGAAGCTGGCTACGACATCGACGGAGAGAGATATCCCGAGGGCTATCAAGAGGCACCCCTGGCCTACGACGCAGTTTGGGCGGTTGCCCTGGGTACGTAATCCTGTTTTTATGTACAAATAACTTATAAGAAAAACTTGGGCTTAGTTTTGTGAGTCTGTTTTGCTTATGGCTCGTAAGATTGCTGATTGTTCAAGTGTCTTATTTAAATTTTAGTCATGTGGTAACTATGGTGCTACAGTATAAATCCAGAGTAACATTCGTACTACTCAAGGCCAGCTCAAGGCAACAATTTTACCACTGAAGTGTAGCCTATTGTAGTGTTATTTTATGAAAATCTCACCGTGATGTCTTAGGTGAAGTGAGCAGTCAAACCCTAGCATCATTTGTGTTGACTGCTTAATTTATGCTCACTACACCTAAGTTTTATCGGTGAGTTTATTTACAGAATCGACCGGCTGTACAGCGAATCTATGCAAAATATATCAATTTCAGTGGCTCATCGCTGATATAGGTTTTGTATTAATCATAATCACGCAATAAAACAATAAAGATATTCAACTAAAAAAAATATAGGAAAGCTTAATTTGATATTTATAATGAAATTGGAAGCAGCTAAATTACTTAACAACGTAGTGGCTGAGCCATCAATATTATAATGATGTTTATTTTGGTAATAGATACGAAGTTTAACGATTTTATTACACACTTAGATGAAAGGTATTCATAAAAGCCGTGTAAAAATCGTCTTGTTATCTTTGGAAAAGCATAAATAATTCTGTAACTCATGGCAGCTTCAAGTAACAAAAGATAGAGAATAAAGGAAGACCAGAAGGGTAGAATTGAATTTTAAATTTTCATTTGTTTTTAAATCTTATAAAATAAATATCTCTATGACACTGGTTTGCTGTCAGAGAACCCAATTATGGAATAAGCTCGCCTTTGTACATAAGTTGTCCTTCTGTATTTGTATATGTTTGTTTTGTGTTCAATAAAGAATATGAACATATATATGAAAGCAAAGGCCTTGCAGTAGGACACAATAGATTCATAAAAAAAACCTCACCAGCCAGCCATTATGTCCCTAATCTTAAATACTCCTATAATCCGTCAGGTGTCAAAACAAGAGTAAACATGCATCTCATTCCAGCACAGATCTCATCCATTGCTTTCCATAGGGTGAGATCCAGGTCTGAGAGCTGGCTCTCAGAGAAAATGGTACCATCAAACTGATCAGATGATGAAGCAAAGACACCGACTTCGGAAAAGAAAGTTATTTTTCGCTTGGCAGTGTTTTTTTGGAAGTCGGTTTGTTTTTTTGTTACAAAAGTTTTTTATTTATCTCTTTTTAGTTTTGATAGGTACCTCCAATTGCCATAAAAATCATATATAGCTAGAGAACATTTCATGACGATTCCAATAAGCCCAAACACGACTAGGCTTCATCCCCTGATCAGTTCGATGGTACCATTTTCATCAGTACTATTTATTTATAAGTATTTGTTTAACTATTCGAGATATCTTATACCTATGACATGCTTAGCATTAATAAGGAGTTTCATTGGCCATCTGTGGTCTTTTTCACCAGTTCCACTTCACCAAATGATTCTTTCTGAATGCAAATTATTGCATTTTTGATGAAAATACCATAAGCGCTATATGTATGCCTATAATATTTGAGGAGTTACCTCGATTTCTCCAAGATCCCATCATCAGATCCTGACCTGATGACTATGGGACCAACTGGGAAGGGCCCTTTCAAACAAAAGAAGAATTTTTCAAATCGGTCCAGGCGTCTTTGAGTAATCGGGCAACATAAATAAAAAACACAAAAACAAAAGATTCCGACGATTTGAGAACCTCATCCTTTTTTGAAGTCGGTTAAAAAATAAGGCACTTCATAAACATAAAGAACTAAAGAAAGCACAATAAGGTAACCCTAATGTGCGTAATAAAATTTAACAAGTGTAGTGATCTCGAAGCACTATGGGTGGCACCACACATCACGTTCACAATACGTGCCAACCCCACGTAGGTACGTGGAGACTGGCGAGGATCACACCATAACAATTGACAGTTCGGTACACTCTTTATTTGCTTAAATAACAAGATTTTGTCGTACGATTTGGAATGCATATAGGTTACCGCAGACAGACACTATAGGCTTCTGCGGGTATATTATTTATTTATTTAGACGATATGCACAAAAAGGTACAAATGCGAACTTAATGCCTTAGGCATTCTCTACTAGTCAACCAAGGGGGTTGAAGAGATAACCAGGTAGGTGCATTTTTTTAATAATTAAAAAAAAAAACAAGTTATTATTAACATACTAAAATAGGTAAAATACACGTACATATTTATATAAAATATATATTTATGAAGTAACAGAGAAGAAGCAAATGAGATGACTCTTCTTAGTTGTGCTGAAACCGCAATTTCCGCTTGAATGCAAACCGATTTGTAGCCGTCCTGATCTCGAGAGGAAGCGCGTTCCAGAGAATATATTATAGAAACGTTTCTTTGAAATGTGGTCATCGTATCGTTTTTCTCCCTGTCGCGTCACACCTTAAAACTAATCAAATGAGTAACTTTTTTAAGCGAAGGTCCGGAACAATCAAAAACCTGGTTTACAAAACCATTCCTATACTTTCCCAGTGAAAATCAACCTGTAAAAACAGTAATGAGTACAAACTATAAAAGAAAGCACAATAAGATTAATAAAATTTAACAAGTGCAGTGCTCCCGCAGCCACAGCTCATGAAGTGGTCACGTAGATACGTTGTACCTCGCGAGGATTACACCATAAATAATAATAAGAAGATGTTGCCTTACCATTTGGACTGCATTAAGGTGCCCGCAGACATGTACAACACGAAATTGTTCCACGGATACCTATACAGGTGCCCGCAGACAGTCACGGTACGAAATTGTTCTGCGGACATAATTATCACTTTATAGAACCGTTTCTATAAAAAATGCTCAACGCATTGTTGTCTCGCGACACACTTGTCTGCGAGAACCTTTAAAATTAGTAACTTTCTGTTATTGAAAGTGTGGGTTAATCGAATCCTGTTTTTTTAGCTCACAGAAGTTAGAACTTTCGTATTAACGATTAGAATGGGAATAAAAACGGGTTGTCCACATCAACTGGTGTGTTGCCACAAAATAAATTGAATAGGGAAGTCTACCTATTGCCAGAATTTAAACCGCTACATAATGAGATTTTGTCATAAGAACAGTTTTTTTATGTATTTAAAGAAAACCACATTAGAACAAGAGTTCCTACTTATAAACCCATTTAGTAGTAATATTCGGACCTAAAATTTGGGTTGAAAAATAAAATAACTGCTTCTAATAAAGAACAGGACACCCAATTCCAGTACGCATTTCTCTTTCTTGGAACAATTTGGCTCTTTGAACATTTCCCCGGTCCATATTAATTTACCTATTCGCGGTATCCTACACTTGAACGGTTTTGTTTTTTTTTTTCATCTTCTCCGCGAATCAGAATCATGACCGTGAATAAAGGGCCTTTTCAAAAGGATAGGATGTACACTAATACGACTCCAAAAATATTTCACATGACGGCCCGGAAACAATTTCACTTTATTACTTACCTTTCGACAAAAAAAACAATCAATCTTTTCGACCATTTTTCATTTATGGATCGGTGAATCCTTTTAATAATGATGAAGGCAAATATGTTGAATTTGGTATATCAATAATACATACAGTTATAAAAAAAAAACAGTTTATTCTTTTTTCGCTTAATTACAGAATTACAAAAATAGCTGGCGATTACAGAATGAACGTTACGGCTGAAAAAAATATACATTCCAATTAAAAATACGAGAAATTATAACGTGCAGAAGTTTCTATCTAAAACATCAGCGGGTACACTCGCGTAGATGCGCGGCTACGCGCTACGTGCTACGATGCTACGAGCGTAGCAGTGCCTACGGAACTCGGGAACATAGCTGCACAATGCACACACGTAGTCTTAAATTCTGCATATGAATACGAAACGCGTCTCATAAACCACCCAGTGTGTTCCCAAGCTTTGTAAAACTAAGTCAAAGCTACTATTCACACAACTGTCACCAAGACTCTTTGAGATAATTCCAAATTTATGCGCGCTATCTCCCCGAACAGTTACACACAGAAGGTCGACACTTAAGCACACGGACATTACATAATCCTCATATCCTTGGATAAAGAGATTAACCTATTTGTATTTCCTTAGCCTTCAACAAAACTATGGAGAAGCTGGAGAAAAGCGGCCTTAGTTTGAAGAACTTCACGTACACGAACAAGAACATTGCGGATGACATTTACGAGGCTATAAACTCCACTTCATTCCTCGGTGTATCGGTAAGTATTGCTATATCTATTGCACTATATCTTAAGTACCCTATCGCTTGTTAACTGGATATAAATAACAGGATTGATACTCCATAATATATTCGCTAAAATCTAACTTTTATTAGCATACAGTATAAAATCTGTACAAAGCTTCTGTGGCACATACAAGATAATTATGGAAAAACGATCTACACGCGGAGTACTTTGTTGTATGTTGTTCAATAACAACCCTTTATACACATACTTAGTTTGCTTTATTAAAATACTACCTTTTTTAAATGAAAATTTAATGAAACGAAATTGAAATTAAACCCACGGCTTCGCTCCCTTAGTCCACCCCACAGGACCCTTTATTTTTTTCTGGATAAAAACAAGCCTATATCACCCAGGAATAATTTTGCTTTCTACAGGCGAAAGAATTTTCAAAATCAGTAAAGGAGTTTATGAATTTATCCATTACAAACAAACTTACAAACAGTCAAATCTATTATAATCCAAACTAATATTATAAATGCAAAAGTAACTCTGCCTGTCTGTCTGTTACCCTTTCACGCTTAAACCACTGAACCGATCTAGATGAATTTTGGTATTGAGATAGTTTGAGACCCTGGGAAGGACATAGGCGTTTTTATCCCAGAAATTGGAAAGGGGGTGGAAGTTTGTATGTTGAACTAATAATCCCTCAAGTAGGGCGGCCCACATACCTACAATATTATTGCGTGATATAAAAAAAACCGGCCAAGTGGGAGTCGGACTTGCGCACGAAGGGTTCCGTACAATTACCGCAAAAAACGGAAAAAAACACGTTTATTGTATGGGAGCCCTACTTAAATATTTATTTTATTCTGTTTTTATTATTTGTTGTTATAGCGGCAACAGAAATACATAATCTGTGAAAATTTCAACTGTCTAGATATCACGGTTTATGAGATACAGCCTGGTGACAGACAGACAGACAGACGGACCGCGGAGTCTTAGTAATAGGGTCCCGTTTTTACCCTTTGGGTACAGAACCCTAAAAAATAGGCTATTCGAAGTACTAATTCCACGCAGACGAAGTCGAAGAAAACAGCTAGTATATTATATTATTAGTGTAGATGTAGAAGTGTTAGTGTTTATATAAACCTACATTAAAAATATTAAAAAACTTTTCGGCGTACCTCGGGGTATTTACTTTATGCCAGTGAATATAATAGTCCTGAAGGAAAAAACCATTTTTTTTATAAATAAAAAAGAAAAGTAAAACATTGAAAGTATAACATTTCATTAAACGTTTTAAAATAACCGAGTTACGGAGTTACTTTGCTAACTGAGTTGTATCATGTAACAAAAAATATTCTGTTTATTTTTCTAAATCCATTCTTGTTTCTACGCCATCGTATGTATTTTCAAATAGAATCATTATATCAGCCAAAAGACGTCCGCTGCTGGACATTGGCCTCCCCCAAGCGTCGCCACACTGATCGGTCCTGTGCGTCTTGCTTCTACCGCAAGCCCCCGACACTCCATACAACCGTACGCGTGGAATAGCCTAGTACTACCTAAAACGCATAATGAACGCATAATTTGTGTACACTTGCAAACGTGTGCATGAAGAGGTTGTGTCTTCCGGTACGCAGTCACTACTCCAAAACTTTTCGGCCCAACGGCCATCCGTTGTGCGAGCCATCCAAACTTAAGTGGCAGTGGGCAGGGCGCAGTTGGCCTGCCCACTGCCACTTAAGTTTCGCAATTCTTCGGACTATGTCGGTAAACTTGATTCTCTTACGGATGGTTTCATGTCTGATTTGATCACGCAAGGAAACGCCGAGCATAGCCCTCTCCATTGCCCTTTGAGTGACTTTAAGCCTTTTAATGAGGGCCCATTGTGAGCGACCACGTTTCGGTCAAAATGTCATCATTTTCAAATAGAATGATTTAATATTTTAATAATATTTTATTGATGGTTTAGTTATTTGCTATAAACATATTCATAAACTATAAAATACTATTTATTTAACGGTTACACAACGGACCCACATATTATCACAAAGGCAATTTAGAATTTAGCAGATGGTATTGTAGGTTACTCGTACCTACGAGTACAATACCATCTACCGTCAATAGAATAAAACGGCTGCAATTAAAGCTATAAAATTTATTTATGACTAGTTTTTGCTCTCGGCTTTACTCGTGTAGCCTTCGGGTTAAGAGAAATGTTTATTGCTCATAGTGGTCAGAGATTCATGAATATAGCCTGGGTCTGGGGTGCTAGAACAAACTCAAACATCTTGAAATGATAAAGAAGTGTCACAGCCATTAACAGAAAAGATAAAATACTTTCCAGCCCCAAAATAACCAACTTGATTTAATTACAATCTTTGAAGGCTGGCGTAAGATGTATAAAAATAACAAAAAAGTCGGCAAAAATATTCTATTATTAGATTTTTTATGGCGTAGAAACGAATAAATGAAATTACGTCGCCTTTGTGACAATTAAGCCTAAGTTACAATGGAGACGTAATTCGAAGTTATATTCGAAGTATTTAATAGAACAATAGAATACGAAAGGTTGTCCTTTGGAGTTATTTAAGTACAACCGGTTTCTATAAAGAAAAAATGTAACTTCAAAATTTTGGTCATGGCAACTCAGATGTGTCATTCCCATACATTGATTTGTTTTCTAATAGCGTTATTGATTGTAGATTGTCAACTTATCTACAGATGCTGATTGCCATAATACGATGCGTTTTTTGAAAGAGCTACCCGATCTACTATGCAACCATTTTGGTTCCAAATTGTGATAATGCCGGGTTACCGAATTTATTAAGGCTTCTGGTGATTTTCTATCTCTATATTTCAAGAAATGCGTCAAAAATCAGTCGCCTTGTGTAGGTAAGTATAACTATGTTACCTATGGATGGTTATAAAAGAAGGGGATGACAAAGAAATGATGGATGAACTAAAGAAACATAATTTGACTAGAAAGGGAGTGACGCCTGACATGACGACTAATAAAAAAGTACAAAGTATTTTTTGCCTTTCATAAAAATACTGTGGCCCTATTTCATATGTGCATAACTCCAGCTTCCTCATAAGTTTTAGAATAATTCTATCTATGCCAATATTTAAGGCATAATAGCAGCAATCAAAGTACCGAGTCTTAATTTAGCTGCCATAATAACTTCGTTAATATGAGTCGTTTAGTATGTGTCAGCTGGAGTGACGTCACCCCAGCTTCCTCATTCAATACAGGCAAACCAGTGAGATTAGGCTTTTGGACTATAGTCAGAAAAATAAGGCATAATAGCTGCACATGGAAGGAAAGAACTGAACGATAATACGTAAAAAGTGTTGAAACTACGATCAAAAAACGAGTGTGTAAGCTGGAGTGACGTCACCCCAGCTGCCATGTCATATCTTCCGAACAAAAGAAGTTATGATTATGTATGATAGCTCAAAAATTAAGGAATAAAAGCTGCCATTGGCAGCAAAATTTTCAATCGTCTGGTCAAAATACTCTATAAGTTATTAAACTGACAAGTATGTGTAAGCTGGAGTGACGGCACCCCAGCTGCTCATGTCATATCTTCCGAATGAAAGAAGATATGATTATGCATTATAGCTTAAATCATAAGAAATAATAGCTGCCACAGGCAGCAAAATTTTCAAATCTCTAGTCCTTGTAGTTTCCACGTAGTAAACAAAAAAATAGTTCTCGCGCAAAAAGATCAAATTATTACTTTGGATGAGGTACGGAACGGCAACGCCGCTCATATTATCAGTTTGAAGTAGTTTAAACTAGGTTATAGACTGGGAGCCGAATACAAACTTTAATCGTAAGTACTATGTAAGTGTTCAGGATTTTTATAGTCATATTGTTTGTTTAAACATAGGATGAAAGAAAATTCAAAATTCTAAGTGTAACAATTTATTTTTGTCATAAATCACATTTTTGGTAGTCTTTGAAATCAGATAAAATATGATTAGTATTGTTATAGTCGCGAATCATATTAGATCGAGACAATGACAAGAGAACCACTGTTTGACCTGTAAATTGCAAAAAACGTAAAAACATTTTAATTTAAACTTTTCGCATCCACCTTAACCGAATTACAGAGAGCAAATCACATAACTACAGTTGATAAGAATCCACTTTTTAATATTACATTCATGGTTCCATTAAAGTTTAGTCGGCTCTCAGACTATATCTTCAATAAATAATATTTTGAGCGCGAGTTAAAATGACTTCTAATAGAATGCCTGCTAAGTGCAAACTTGGTTGCAATAATATAGCGCACGAAACGGCAACGCCGCTCCTTACCTCCTCCGAAGTAATAATTAGATCTTTTTGGCGCGGAAACTATTTTTTGTTTACTACGTGGAAACTACAAAGACTAGAGATTTAAAAAATTTGCTGCCTGTGGCAACTATTATTTCTTATGTTTTAAGCTATTATGCATAATCATATCATCTTTCGTTCGGAAGATATGACATGAGCAGCTGGGGTGCCGTCACTCCAGCTTACACATACTTGTCGGTTTAATAACTTATAGAGTATTTTGACCAGACATTTGAAAATTTTGCTGCCAATGGCAGCTATTATTCCTTAATTTTTCAGCTAGAATACATAATCATAACTTCTTTTGTTCGGAAGATATGACATGGCAGCTGGGGTGACGTCACTCCAGCTTACACACACGTTTTTTGATCGTAGTTTCAACACTTTTTAAGTATTATCGTTCAGTTCTTTCCTTCCATGTGCAGCTATTATGCCTTATTTTTTTGACTATAGTCCAAAACCCTAACCTCACTGGTTTGTCTGTATTGAATGAGTAAGCTGGGGTGACGTCACTCCAGCTGACACGTACTAAACGACTCATATTAACAAAGTTTTTATGGCAGCTAAATTAAGACTCCCTACTTTGATTGCTGCTATTATGCCTTAAATATTGGCATAGATAGAATTATCCTAACACTTATGAGGAAGCTGGAGTTATGCACATCTATTTCATTCTTTTGTTTTGTAAAAATTCATATTTTGAACCGGCTCATTAACCTAATAACAATTATACAAACTCGGGAACAGTGGAGCATCCTTACACAAGCAAATTATTTGCTTAAGAGGATTATCCACATTGTAACTAGAATAAGTTATTGAAGTTGGTGCAATAAACATTTGATATTTATATTTTATTATTAAAGAAGTCCATAAAAACAAGACATGTTAAACCAATCTCAAATAAATCGAGATACAAGCAACAGAAAGCTGATATTGTAGCTAGAACCAGCAAAAATGCACTAAAATATATTTTTCATAGCAATGTCTCAACACAGTTATGGGATATAAAAGCCATAACTCATGCATTTATCATCGATTCATCGCTATAGTCGAATCTCTCGTAGTCGATTTATGATTATACTAGTTATGATCCCGGCTCTGCTCACGTGTACTTGTATTTGTTTACCAAATTATGAAACAAAATAAAAATCAAGGGTTAAGTGCACCTATGTGCAAACATATAAAGTGTACATGTAAGAAAATAATTCATTCACAGATTCAGTCACATTCACAAAGTTAAATTACTTAGTTCATCGGAGTTGTGTTCTACTCCATATTTGAACGTTATCCTTTGCCTTCAATAGATGTTGAAATAGTATGGGCGCCCAAATAGAGGCGTAGTTCCAAACTTTATAAGTGTTCATACAAAAGTTAAATGAGCAACAAAGTTTCATGAGGAGTTGAAATTGTGTGTTATCTTAATTATGATTGAATTACTATAAGATAAATTGAACCATACAAAAAAAGCTTAAGGGCCTTCCACCGCTTTAGTGCCGTAAAACATTTCCTTTCTAAAGCATTCTCCTTACTAACGGGTTAGGTTTAAAAGGTTTGAAAAAAAAATAATATTATTGATTCAAGTTCATTATTTGTGAAAAATGTGTGATATTTTTTGTGTAACTTCTAGTTTTGCTTTATTTGGATACCCGTCCAAAACGACTTGGATGTTTAAAAATATTTTTACACAGAAAAATTGATGGCTAGAATTTCTTCATAATTGAAATAGCATACGTAAATCAAAGAAAATTTTGCAAACAAAACTGAGGTTCAATATTGATATTCTGGCTCCGAGCGGGCGCACGACCAGTACTGCGTTAACATTGGGGAAAATCTATACGCCTTAATCAAAATTCAGCATACCTAATATATTCAAAATCCATCTATCCAGCCACTACATGCTTTTGTGGAAATGAGTCATATAATATTAGGCTATTAGCAACAATATTAAACGTTCAGAAAATCGTACAAAGGCTTATGTCCAATGATGGATTTCTAAAAAAAGAACGAGGCGCTTTACACTGAGAGGTAACCATCTCTAAAATAACAAGTAAAATTAAAAAAATTAAAAAACCCCCGTCACATTTGTATTTCATGCTTCATAATTTATCTAGTACATAGTAGATACGCTTCTATCGGCAATCTATTGAACACGTAATTATGACACGATATCTTGCGAAAACACCCCGATTCAAACAGTAAAACGCCCATAACTTTTGAACGGCTGAACCGATTATATTCAAACACTCTAGACAAAATCACCTTTCAAACAAAAAAAGCTAAATCAAAATCGGTTCATCCATTTAGGCGCTATGGTGCCACAGACACAGATACACCACACGTCAAACTTATAACACCCCTCTTTTTCCATCGTGGGTTAAAAATAACAACATTCAACTTAAACTGCGGCTCTTTACCTCCCAAACCGAGCGTGAAAAACATGCAAATTGGTATGATTTATATTGTGTTCGTTCCTACAGGGTTTGGTCGCATTCTCGTCCCAAGGCGACCGCATAGCGTTGACGCAGATCGAGCAGTTGACTGACAACCATTACGTGAAGCTTGGCTACTATGACACGCAAGCTGACAACTTGACGTGGCTGGAGCGAGAGCGGTGGGTCGGTACGTATGACATTCATAAATAGCTTGAGTATAGCAAAACTATGATTATGTATTTCAAAATATATAATATACGTAGTAAATTATACTTCATAAAAGATAGCTTGATCTCTGCGACATATGTCAAACTGACGTATACGTTATTGTTAGCCTGTAAATATTGTTACTGTACTGATACTGACAGCTGTCGCAGAGATCAAGCGATCTTTTATGAAGTATAGTGTTGTTATACTGTGTTTTAATATCGGAGACTAAACTGACAGCTGCCAATGACCATTTTTTTAAATGTTGCAAGCGCGGATCATAGTGTTATAGGTAAGACTGGGTCAGGGCAGTGGTGGCCCAGTGGTATCGGCCGCGACTTACAAGTTGTAGGTCGTGGGTTCGAGCCCCGGCAGGCGCTTTACTTTGTGTAAGTTATTTCTTCACCACTGCTCTCACAACGGTGAAGGAAAACATCGTGAGGAAACCGGCATGTCCTAGAACCAAAAAATCGAAGACATGTGACATCCACCAACCCGCACTGGGCCCGCGTGGTGGATTACGGCCCATTCCCTCTCACAGATAGGAGGCCTGTGTCCCAGCAGTGGGAACATTAATAGGCTGATGATGTGATGATGATGAAGTGTTTTATGAATATAAACGTAATATTTTTAAATATAACAGTATTCGACATGCGTATATAAGCTTTTATTGTGTTAAATATGAAAACAACAATAAAATAAATGCGGTCGATAAAATGAAGTCTGACATAAATGAGTAGAAACTAAATAAGCCCCGTTAGTTTCTTAACTAATGTAATTATTTTGATTTGTTATCGATCTACTTCAATTTTCGATCAACTTTCTACCACTCTGGATAGACGGGATACGACACTATTTTTATTTATCGATAAAGTGACAACCCTTGGGGGGTTGTCACTGTGTGTATGTCAGTTTATTTTACGAAATTAAAAATCAGAGTATAGTTTAATATTATATAATTATTGTATAAGATGATTCTTTCATAGATCAAGTCACGTGTGTGAAATAAAATATTCTTGCCGCAAAAACAGATCACAGTCAACCAGATGTTCGAACTTTCTAACAACAACTTTATACCTAAAAGTTCTATCTTTTATTTATGAACGTTTTCAGCAAAGTTTTAGTTTTTTCAGAAGGATCCATATTTTAAAGTGAATGTGTCCAAAACGGCTATCTAGAAAAACATAAATTTACAGTTTAATACACACGCTGTCACGTTTATTGCCAAAACTGTACGTATCCGAATCTGAACATTTTTGTTAGTGTCATATAAAACCTTTACAACAATTTAACATAAAATACAGGAACATAAAACAGAGAGTCTGAAACATTTCAGCGGAAAACCGCACGCGTAACAAAAAGGCAAAAAAAAATTTGTTAATAATTCTTTAAAGGAATATAGCCTCAAGAGGTACTAGGTTCTTTGTATTTATATTACAACCAAAAATGATTTCGTTAGCAGAACGAGAGAAAAAATACCAGTAGAAATAAAACTAGGACCGAGTATATCGCGTAGGTACTGTTTCTTTCGTTTCCTGTATAAAACTAATAGTTTTATGTGTCTTTTACGAGCATCACACACGTTTTACTGAAGCATGAAATGGGTTTGGATTTGGGCAGGTGGGAAGGTGCCCCCCGACCGTACGGTGGTAGTTAACGAGCTACGGACGGTCTCTCTGCCGCTTTTTGCGTGCATGACCGCACTCTGCATCGCTGGGATCCTCGCCGCCATTGCACTAATTGTCTTCAACATCTTGCACAGACACCGGAGGTAAGAAAACCTATATATCTTGTTTAAGGAGCCTTTGTCAACGTCAGCCCCCACTCTCGAGTTACTGCTGAAATCGGGTAGTGCATGATATTGACAAGGGTCTTGTTTAAGATAATCCACTTAATGCGCGAAACGTGTCCAACTGAAATGAAGCTTCATTTTTAATAGTCATAAATAAAGAACACCAATCTACTGTTATTTTTTGCGGTGTTTATTTGTTAGGGTAAGAATCTCCTCAACTTATCTATTTAACAATTTTCTATAGTAAATCTAAGCTCATATTTATCGAAAACACTCGTTAGTTAAAAGAAAAGCACGCTTCTCGCTGCGTCGCTCCCCGGTCGTTGTTCTATCCCGGCGACGGCGTTTTATATGCCAAACGAGCATTTTGCGATGAGATGAATGTAAATGATCTGACGTAGTGAACAGTCAAAGGGGAGCTCCGATAGTGTTGAGGACCGCCATCTTTATTTTATTTTTGTTTATATTTTATTCCTTTCTGAATTATGCCGCTGCTCTTCGATGGAAATGAAAATGGAACAAGATTTTGCAAGAGTATAACATGACACAAGGAAAAGGAACAAGAGTATCGTACTGTTTTAACGTCAAAGTCGATATCCCGTTTCTGTTGTGCGCTTACTTTGTTTTGGGTTTTATTACGTGAAACCAATGCTGCAGTCGTTAAAGTTGGGTCGTAATTTTTGTTCGATTTAGGTATACTGCAGTATCTTTAGCGAAAGTTTTATGTGCAGGGTGATTCAGTGGTCGCACCCGGCGTGTAACACGGTGATGCTTTGCGGCTGCTGTATCTGCCTGAGCGCGGCGATTGCTCTTGGTGTGGACGGGCGCTGGGTGGTGCCGCAGCACTTCTCCGGCCTGTGCGCCGCACGCGCCTGGCTGCTCGCCACCGGCTTCTCCATGGCATACGGCGCCATGTTTACTAAAGTCTGGCGAGTGCATCGGCACACCACTAAACCTAAAGTGGAAACGAAGGTAATCAACTCGGTAATTGGTAATTCCGTACAATCCCACACGTAGTTTTTAGGATGAGTTCTAAATGGATGCTTTTACGGAGCGTGCAAAATTTTACGAGTACAGTAAATAGCAACCGTATATAAAGAGCGAGGGAAATAATTGTATTATATTATTTTACTGTCTTTATCCTGTCTTGTTTATGCCACTTGTCACATTACTTATGTGTATATCACATTTCACTCCACACTTAACCCAAACGAAAGAGAAAATCTTTTTTGTATATTAGAATGAATTTGCACCAGACGTCCGTAACGCTGATCCGATATTAACGCCTTCATAAATTAGATTTAATGTGACATGATCGTTCCCAGAATGTCACTTAAATCTTTGCACATTCTTCTTACTGGTGATAGATCCAGTTCCGACAGACATGAATGTAAAAGCGTCTCCTTTCATCCCCAATACAAAATACAATGGAAATTAGATCGTCTTGTGTCACTTTACATATCGAATGTTTGCGTTTTTTGTTTCCGCACTTCATTGCGTCCTCTGAAGTTTTCCTATAGGACTTATTGAGATCACATCTGACGGGGCCCTTGTAAGCAAATACGAAGCAAAAGCTTTTTGTGATATAGGGATTTTTTGTTTTCTTGAACCTTTAAATATATAGTATTGTTGACTTCTGATTTTACTTTATTCAAGAGCCTCGAGTTTTCCTTTTTGGATTATGGAATGCCTATCATTTGGGGCGGAATGATGAAGTATAAATACATTATTTTTATCTATGTCACTATGTGTGTGTGTTTCTAGATATACATAAGCATACTGTAGAATGTCAACTAAACATAATTAATTAACTTCACCGTGTTATTACAATGATGAGTTTACACATTGCGTCTGAACATAGTAATTGCACGCTTGATTTGTGATCACGACTCGCTTTCAATTAATTACGTAAGTAGGTATCTAGGCACCTATCAAAAATACCAAGCACGTACTTACAATCAGACAAACGTGCAATCATGTTTGACTTATATATTAGTGTTTGAATAACTTTCATAACTCGGATTAGATGCTACAGAACTTACAATTTGAAATATCATGCAGTCGTAGAGCGAAATTATTTATTTATAAAAATATGTTGTTGTCCTTAGAATTACACAAAGCACATCATTAGTCCTCTGGGGGTCTGCGGGGTAGGTACCTACTGGTACAGTCAGACAAATTGACTATTGTTGAGTATATATAACACACTTGTCAATTTGTCATTAAAGCCATTCCATACGACCAGCAGTTACATTTATGGATAATGTGATGCAACTTTCATAGCAGTAAAGCTTTTGAATTAATCGACACCATAATTTCTCCTAACAGAAAAAGCGTATTCACGGCTGGAAGCTCTACACTATGGTTGGAGGCCTACTGGTGGTGGACGTAGCACTCCTCACTGCGTGGCAGCTAAGGGATCCCTTGGAACGACGTGTGGAGATCTTCCCGTTGGAGGCCCCGAGACACCACGACGATGACGTACACATACGGCCTGAGTTGGAACATTGCGAGAGTAAACACAACACTGTATGGCTTGGTGAGTTACCTACTATTCCTAGTGCAGCACTCCTCACTGCGTGGCAGCTGCGTGACCTCTGCGGCGACACGTGGAGATATTGCCGCTGGAGGCCCTGAGACCACCACGATGACGATGTGCACATATACGGCCCACATTACACTGTTAGAACACTGTATGAATATATTTGTATTATATAGACTCAATTTCTTTTAGTATAGTATAACTGCGCTGCACGTGTGTGAGTACTATGTACCCAACTGTAAATCTACCATTTGCTGTACCTTGGTGTCGTTCGTTGACTTGTGTTTGCTCTGGCAGTTGAGTGTGTCATGCTCTCTCAAATGTCTATCTGATGGTGGCGTGTGTGTTGGATCATTCGGTTCCCTTCATGATGGTTGAGCTGGGTGGTGCCGATTCATGCGTCATGTTCGTGAACGGGCGCCGTCAGTTTGGATTGGTCTTAACTTAACTGCTTCGGATGCTAGTGTTTTTCTAGCGCTTATTATGTGACTGCACAGTACATGTGTGAGTACTTTTAATACTTTGTACCTGTACGTAGTATAGTATGTAGTGATTCTGGGTGCATTGTCCTCACACATATAAATTTATTAATTTATGTACTTATGTACCTAAATATTGAAAAAAAAACTTTTTTTTTTTAAAAGAGTAAGTATGGAGTTTCTTGTGCGTTCTTCTCCATAACAAGCTACTTTCCGAATGCACGGTAGAATCAATTTTTATTCCTTGTAAATTTTAATGTAACTAACGTTCAAAAGTGCCGCTTTGTGGCCTAGTTGAAATAAAATATCTTTGTCTTTGTCTGCGAGATCAAACACAACACTGTGTGGCTTGGTGAGTGTGAGACTATTACAATCTTCTAGTGGTGGATGTAACACTCCTCACTCCGTGCCAGCTGCAGCTGCAGGACTTCTTCTCGTTGAAGGTCAACGGCACAACAGTACACACACATCACTGTGTCACTTGAAAGTTGTTTTATTGACTGTACTTAGAAATTTTGGCCTCATTTTTAGGGTTTCGTACCCACAGGGTTAAACACGGGTGGGCACGCCACAATTGAGGCGATAAGGCCCCTCTTTGAGGAGTGGCTTGAAAGGCGCCATGGCGTCCTCACCTTCCGCCTGACGCAGGTCCTCACCGGACATGGATGTTTCGGGAGGTTCCTGTTCAGGATAAGGCGGGAGGAAACGCCCGGGTGTCACCATTGTGTGGATCGCCCGGAGGACACGGTGGAGCATACGGTGGAGGTCTGCTCCGCTTGGGCGGAGCACCGCCGTGTCCTCGTGGAGGCGATCGGCGGTGTTGACCTCTCGCGTCCGGCCCTGGTTCAGGCCATGGTACGGAGCGAGAGGGCATGGGAAGCTGTCACCTCCTTCTGCGAAGCAGTAATGCTCGCGAAGGAGGAGGCGGAACGCGTGAGGGAGACGCAACGGAGACGCCCTCACGCCCCCAGCCGCCGCAGGAGACGTCCCGGGCGTCGGGCGTCGCAAGACGATTTCCGGCCACCGTAGGCGCGGGCTTGCGGACGGCGAGCAGCGGGTAGCTCGCCGTCCGAAAAGGACCAGGCCCGAGTCGACGGCGCGTAGTGTTCCACGCGCGCCTCAAAGAGATATTAGCAAAACTGACGGGGTCCGCTAGGGCCGATGCCTGTCTGGGTCGCGGATAAATTTGAAAAAGAGTTACCGCGGCCCTGGCTCAAGCAACTGAAGGAACACGGGTGGGTTTTAGTCAGTAAAAGTCTGACACGCCCTCCCGCTTCACCCAGAGCGGGAGAAGTAACTGGATGATTTCCCACCCAAAAAAAAAAAAAAAAAAAAAAAAAAAAAAAAAAAAAAAAAAAAAAAAAAAAAAAAAAAATGGTTAAACACGGGACTCTATTACTAAGACTCCGCGGTCCGTCTATCTATCTGTCACCAGGCTGTACCTCATGAACCGTGAGCTGACAGTTGAAATTTTTACAGATGATACATTTCTGTTGCCGCTATAACAACAAATACTAAAAACAGAATGAAATAAATATTTAAGTAGGGCTCCCATACAACAAACGTGATTTTTTTGCCGTTTTTTGCAATAATGGTACGGAACCCTTCGTGCACGAGTACGAATCGCACTTGGCCGGTTTTTAGTTTTTATTTTAAATCGGTTATCACGTTACATTCTTGCACTATGACGTCTTCTGAAAAATTCATCAGCAGACAAAAAGAACTCAACTTTAGAAGAAAAATGTCTTAAGCAGATGAACGATCACATGTAACAGATGAAAATCTCCTCACAGGCGCCATGTTGAGCTAGCTTTATTAGACATATACTACAAGCTCTCTAGAATCTAGATTGTATGTTCCTTACATAACATACTCGTAGACTTCCCAAGCGCAGTTGTACGTCCGGTGGCGTACTACGAAACGTGGACATACGCCAAAAACTGTTACAACTTGAAATACAATATGGATCAGAAAACAGACAACCTTTTATAAACATATTATGGCGTACAACAGGATGTTGCTACAATCTTATCGTTATTTGCACTCGAATATAATATGAAAAAGTTTTCCGAAAATTTTCATCTGCGTAAATGGCCAAGTGACAAAATTTTCTAAACTAACATAAAGACAGTTGTGTAAGAGAAACTGAGTGGAATCTACTTAGCTAAAGAACTACCACAGGATATATCTCAACTTTTAAAACGTAGTAAGTAGCACTACGTGGGTACCTACATCTTAACACTAAAACTATTAATTTATTACTTAATTACTTTAAACTCTTTTCACTGCCATAAAAAAACAGATTAACTTCATGTATACTTAAATAAAAATTTAATGTTGCATTGAGCGCATCACTTGAGAACGACTGGACCAGCTTGGTTGTTTTTGTCTTGTTAGTAATAGCCTGAATGGAGTTCTTAATTAAATAAAAATGAGAAAACTGCCGTAATTTCGGGCAAAACTGAAAATGCATTGTGTTATTGGATTTTAACACCCATGAACTCATTTGAACAGGACAATATCTGTCTAGTCAGCTACTACGAATTAAACTACAATGATAAAATGTAAAACAAAATTGACTGCATCAATTATTGTGAAATGGCAGTATTAGATAGCCACGCAACTATGCTGCCGATTCCCAGTCAGACAACATATTGACAGGTCTTATTAATAATGATTGTTTGTACACGATCAATATCAACAGCCCTATTATTGCGAAGGAATGCTGGGTTCTGACGCGTTCATAATGGTCGAAATACTACATAATACGATCGAATACAGAGACCGCGTGGGTCTTAGGGGTTAGACAAAGGGACATTCTACAAGGGATATCGATAGCAAAAGGCCAAAATGTAGGCTTGGCATTAGTGGTAAATAGAAAACATTTTTGGCTTTTAACAATCTTCATAGAATGTATATTTATCAAAATTATAGACTCTGACAAAAAGAACAAACATCTTTGAGACAACGGTTACAAAAAATAACAGATTTTATCAATAATAATCAAAGGAATAGTAAATCCCGAGAAATGCAGTACTAATACTTCAGGATTATTTTGTAACAATACCAGAACTGTAAAACAGGAGCTCATTAAACCATCTCAATCAAGATCCTCCTTTGATGTCAAGTTCCGAGGAAACATGATCAAACGCTTCAGTTCTTGGTAACAAAATGTGAAAGGGAAAATAAAGCCTTGTGATGCGGCAAGCGGCAACGCATCGCATAATTTACAACAAAGTTACTGCGTTGGATGCACATGTCGCACAGCATTGTGGTTGCACCGCAGACTTTTGCGTTGCGGTCTGGTTGCGAAACCACACCGTCGTGTGTTCCCTAATGGAGATGTATTATGCATAATGAGCATGCCAGCAGCTTCCCTGTATGCACTAATATTATTAACCAGTCTCTCAATCTACCGAGTTGGCTTATCTCGTAAGCTATTCACTAAGCTCAATGATAATGATGTGAATGCTCATGTTGCAGCACATAGCTATGTTATGTTAAAACAATGATGACCTAATGGACCATAAAAAAAAACAAAAATAAAACAAGTAAATAGTAGGAAAAGTTGAGCGTCGATCATCGATTTTTATTCAAATGTAAACAGAATACCAGCATTGGAAAACGTTCCAAAAATGTACCCAATTATTTTAAATATCGAACACGCTTGTCAAACACGGTGACGTAGATAGAACACGTCCTCTCTGCCTTGACAACGTATAAGTTTCATTTCCACGCATCACTTATTCTAGAATATTCCAATGCGCGATACACAAATAAAAATATTGTTCCTCATAACATTTACTGAAAGAACATAAAAATAAAACTCCTCTCGCTTGCTCCAGTATTCATCTGAAAGAATACTTGACACAGCGGTTAAATTTGATACCAACTTTTTAATTACAAAATAAACCAACTCAAATCTGAGCCCTCCCTTAATACCTACAAACAACAATAATTATAAAAGATGAGCGCTAATACCAAGTGATTTAAAGTACCGTAAACAGTAAATTACATTAAATAAATCTCCTTCCAAGTCCACTGCGACTCATTTGCGACGTTAACTTGGGGAATTTTAAAAGTTTTTTTTGAGCCGTTAATAACAGCTGGTCTCTTTTTTATGTTGTTTAGTGTAACCTTTTCTTACGGTCCGCGTGTAGCTCTGCTGAACCTAAAGTCGCAAATGCAATTTTCAAGAGGAAATATCTGTTGTTAATTTTCAGACTTTTGGATTTTTGAATTAAGAATATTCTCAGAAGCAACCCGAGCCTTGAAATTGTGTTCTTTGAATTCGTAAACCCTTATTAAGTACTAACAATTTTGCAGAAATTGTACCGCATTTTGGCAGAATATCTATTCATGTAATAATCATTTGTGTAACTTTTCTTGAATAAAGATAAAAACCGGCAAAGTGCAAGTCGTACTCGCGTACGAAGGTTTCTGTACGTATCATTATCGCAAAAAACGGCAAAAATATCACGTTTGTTGTATTCGAAAATTAAAATTAAAATTATTATTTTAATTATTATTAAATATTTATTTTATTCTGTTTATAGTATTCGTTGTTTTAGCGGCAACACAAATACATCATCTGTGACAATTTCATCTGTCTAGCTATCACGGTCTATGAGGTAGATACAGCCTGGTAACAGACATACAGACGGACAGTGAAGTCTTAGTAATAGGGTCCCGTTTTTACCCTTTGGGTACGGAACCCTAAAAGACATCTGGTACTGTACACGCAGCCATATCACTAAATGTGCTTACCCCTTTTCATTCTTCGACTACGTTTCTCTTACAGAAAATTACAACTTAACTCTACAGCCGTATCTTTGTTACAGGCGTTATGTACGGCTACAAAGGTCTAGTCCTAGTATTTGGCCTGTTCCTGGCTTACGAGACTCGCTCCGTGAAGGTCCGTCAGATCAATGACTCGCGGTACGTCGGGATGAGCATCTACAACGTGGTGGTCCTCTGCCTCATCACAGCTCCAGTAACCCTGGTCATCGCCAGCCAGCAAGACGCAGCCTTCGCCTTCGTTTCTTTAGCCATTGTTTTCTGCTGTTTCCTCAGCATGGCACTGATTTTTATTCCTAAGGTGAGTAAGGTGAGAAATGACTTCGAATTATTTATTTAATTTTTGTGTAGGTGAGTTGAAATGTATCTGCTAAGTAGTTGTAAATGTCTTCATGTCATTCCATTGTACAGTCACGTTACTCATTAGTTAAGCCTAATATTAGTCAGTAATTATGACACTGTCTTAATAGCACAATAAGTTAATAAACCAAACTTGATTCTTAAGCAGATTGACTTCCTCCGTCTTTTTTGTCAATATAAAAAGTATTGTTGTGATTTAAATATACGATAAATTCAAGCAGACAGTAAATTTGCTCATTGATCAAGTTACTTGACTTTATTTAATAGTTTCACTTTCATATAATATTATAATCGTACCGAAATCATAAGTAGTTTAAGCTTCAGTGTAGACATAACAAGTATATGTTCCGTAATCAATCATTAGTATGAAACTCAAGTGTAAACGTACGTGAATATTGTAAAGCCGCCTCCACACGTTTGGCGAACAATAGCAAGCAGCAAACACAAAACAATAAACACATACGTGTGGATGGGTGTATGTTTGTGTTTGCCTATTTTGTTTGTGTTCGCCCGTGTTCGGCATCGGTTTCGGTTTGTGTGCACAAATCAAAGGGTGTTTGACAAACATATTTGCGATGTATCCAGACGCTTGTTCAGTTCAGTAGTGCACGCGAGCTTGCGGGCGGCGGACAGAGTTAATATTGGTGGTCAAATTTACGAATCGTGACATTTTGTATATCCTAAGCTAAATTGTAAGGAAAAATGTCTGATTTGTCTGAGGAGGTTAACCCGATAGTAATCGCTGCCACAACAAACTCGTCGTCTGCCATGTTTGCCAATTCAGAATATACTAGCACGTTCGCCAAGCCTGTGGATGCCTTGTTTGTGTTGGATGATTGTGTGTGATTGTGTTGGCACGTGTTTGGTGTTCGCCACTGTTTGTGGCAAAAAACAAGCGTGTGGAGGCGGCATAATGTATTATGGCATACAGAATACCATAACGGTCACACCTGACATCTAAATAAACACGCAAGTAACATATACTTAGTGAATGGTAATTTTAACTAAGTTTAAAATAACAGTAGTCACGAATTTCCACGAATTAATAAGACTGAACACTTTGCAATTAAAATAAATGTTTGCGTATAAAGTTACAACAAATATTATCTTGCTCAGGACATTGCTAATGAAAATTGGCTTTAATATTACATCTGACCCAATTTACAGTGACCTATTTAATTATAGAGATACAGCCTTCACCGTCTAACAAGAAGTACTTACTGTGGGCTGCCTGCTACTGATAAAGCGTATCGCAAAATTTAGGTCCTGTTAAGGGTCAAAAGTGCAGTCATAGTCTACCTAAACAGCAGTGGCAATTTTTTTTTTGGCAGAAGAATTTCATCTTTTCATGGTTAGTATGTATAGTCTATACTTTAATTTCTATACAGTATATTAAATCAGTTATGGATAGTTTAACTTCTTCTACAAAAACTAGCCATTTGAGTTTTAAGACTTCACTTTTGACCCTTGATTGTACACAATTCGAAAAAACTATGCGCAATAAAAATGTTCTCTGAATAGCCCTCGTTCAGCAGATTAATTTTTTTTCCAACCATATCGTGAATAACCAAAAGGACATAAAGAACAGTAAACTAAATGAGTCTTCAGAACTTTTATGAGGGAGATAATGATGCTTATTTATTACATAAACGAACGTTTTGTCTTGGCCTCTGTAAATTGAGAGCGCAGATTACGACTATAAAGGCCGAATTGATTCACTCGTTACAATATAAACCAAAATGTGATTTACGGGCGAAGTTGGTCTCCCTTACTGAAATTAATGCCAGCCTACCTTCGAGATACTTTCACACGATTTAACATGATAATCGGTATTATGAGGCGATTTAAATAGAAAACTGTCTTTGTGGGATATTATCGTGGTCTTTAAAGGCACTATATTCACATTACAGGCCGATATACTTCGACTGAATTTAAAAATTATGTAGTGTTTTTATAATTATAAGCTTTACTTCAATAGTCGAAATTTAATTTATTTAATCGAACAACATGTTCCTGTTTATTTGTTAGTAGAAACACCTTATAACTTTTGTTACTAACGTAAAAAAAATGCGTAATTTATAAAATTAAATGTGATAGTATTTATCATAAAATTTTCTCGACTTTGCTGGTAATAGATTATGAGTATTTTCCGTCGCCGCATCTAAAATATCGGGCGGAGTCATATTTTCTACACATTCACTGATATCAGACATTTTTAAGCAAGAATTAAAACTCATAAAATTCAGTACAGCAAAACTGAAAACGTATGAATTGCGCCAAAACCCAGCACATCACCGCATTAACCGCGCATGCGCTAAAGCGGAATTGGAATCAAAAAATTGGAATCAATCTTTTTTATAGGTACTATAAAAATGGTGCGTCCATCTTAAGCTTTCCATTACAAAAAAAATATTGATGGAAACTTCTTGGTGATATTAACTTCTTGGATTGGCCCTGTCATCATCTGCCTAGCCTTTTCTCAAATATGTTGGAGTCGGCTTCCAGTCTTACCGGATTCAGCTGAGTACCAGTGTTTTACATGGAGCGACTGCCTATCTGACCTCCACAACCCAGTAACTGGGTAACATGGTACCCCTTGGCTAGACTGGTGTCAGATCTCAAGCTTCTGACTACTCGTAACGACTGTCAAAGATCTTCAAATGCCAGCCGGGACCAACGGCTTAGCGTGCTTTCCGAGGCACGGAGGAAACTCGGTATGTTGAAATGGTCACCCATCCACGGCCCGACCTCGTCAAGCGTTACTTAACCTTAAGATCGATCCGTGCGGCTGTTATTATTTAGCCACGAGCTTTGGATTTGCCCTGTATAGTCATAAAAAAATATAGCATTATTTTGTTAGAGAAAAAGTGTTTTAATAAGATTATATTTTTAAATTTCGGTATTTTGTTTATTAAGTATGTCAATATAAACTCGTTTTGAAGTTTGTAATTCGAATATTACGATATGAGAGTAGATAAACATGTTTACTACATTACAATCTATTTATTGGTAATCTTTGATAATATACCTGTATATTAAGCCTGATAATAATATTCGATACAAAATACACAGAGAATAGCCGCTCAAAACAATCAATCTACATTCATATCCATTGAATCAGAAATAATATACGATAACTTATAATTATCTGGACCATCTGGTCCGGTGCACATTGTTCCTAGTAATTATTTGATAGTAATGATATTGCGGTGTAAGGAAAAACAATTATCTTTGTTTATCCCCTTATCATTGATAGTAGATTTGATGCATTATCGATTTATTTTTACCTCGTATGACGCACATTATGCTTGTAAAAAAGGTCTTTTATATGCTTGTAGATTTAAAACTTAAGTGTAAATTAGACTATATTGACTACATTATTAATCCTTGATTAACATCAGTGATTAGGTATATTAATATAATTATACGAGTATGTAAACAGTTTCCGTATCAAGTGGTATAATAAACGGGTTTTGGTTTTTAGTTCCTACCAACAAACTGAGTTAATTTCATTATTTAGTATTGTTGTTTTGTAATAATCTCACCGTGAATACTTACGTGGAATGATTGCCATTCCAATTACATTGTTATTCTGTAAACATTTCACCGTGAAAACTTACGAACGAGCTGCCAATCCTAAAGCTTCAGTTGGAATGAAATTCACTTCACGCTCACTGCACCAATGTTGACATGGTGGAATTTTAACAGAATAGATATGATGGTGCTTGATGCACCTACGTTTTTACAACCAGATTTTGACAGAATAGACGTAGGTACATTTTATCCAATAGTACCTACTCAACGTCATTTCAGATGCACGCCCGTTCATATTAATATGGTTATACAGGTGATCGAGGTGATCCGTCACCCGACAGAGCGCGCGGAGAGCGGCCGGGGCTCCGGGTCCGGCTCCGCCCCTGCTGACGAGGAGCGCTACCGGGAACTAGTCAAAGAAAACGAAGAATTGCAGAAGCTCATCGCCCAGGTATAAAACGTTACACCTCTTCATTTGTCGAGTAGTCACGACTCACGTGATATACAGGACCAAAATAATATAACTGGCAAAATTTTACAGACGTGATGGATATCAATATCGCAAGGAAATAAATATCGTTTTTTAAACTCATAATTTATCCAATTATATCTCAATCGTGGTTGTTTTAATGTAAAATTGTGAGTTTCTATCTTCAAAGTTTTGCCAGTTAAATTAATTTGTCCATGTAACTAGAAAAGTAAGCAAAAGTATTAAATTTTATAACATGAAATGGTTAGCCAATAAGTTGCTAGCTCGTCCGACTGCACAAGCACTCGTAAATGCTCATAAAATGGACTATAAATAGAACATAATTTCTAATTTATACGAAATTTAAACACTTGGGATGTGTTTTCCAAGTAAATTTCTATTTTTCTATGTAAATTGAAAGAAAATCAGTTCCGTATCAGATACCCATTATGTAGACAAGGTTCTAAGCGATAAATAATAATTCTGGCCACAGTTGAGTGAACTCAAAAACATCTTATTTGTTGAAACAAACAAGATGTTTTTTGACAACAACCACAATTCTGCCTACGTAGACTAATCTATACTTCTATACTAATATTATAAAGAGGTAAAGTTTGTGGGTTTGTGAGTTTGTGAGTTTGTGACGTTGTAATGGGTAATCTCTGGATCTACTGAACCGATTTTGAAAATTCTTTCACCAGTAGAAAGCTACATTATTCTTGAGTGTCATAGGCTATAATAATTTCCAAAAATATTAGAGATCCTTATGAAAATTGCAATAATGTAACTCAAGGTAGGAAAATTTTGTCTATAAAATTCATTTTTTAGCGTGCGCTGAGAAAAACATTGATGATAGATAAATATAGTAGGTAAGTAGGGTAGGCAGGGCAGGCAAAGTAGGCAGGGTAGGCAGGGTAGGTAGGGTAGGCAGGCTAGGCTGGCTAGGCAAGGTAAGCAGGGTAAGCAGGGTAGGCAGGGTAGGCATGGTAGGCGGGGTTGGCCGGGTAGGCAGGATAGGCATGGTTGGCAGGGTAGGCAGAGTAGGCAGGGTTGGCAGGGTAAGCAGAGTAGGCAGGATAGGCAGGGTAGGCAGGGTAGGCAGGGTAGGCAGGGTAGGCAGGATAGGCAGGGAAGGCAGGGTAGGCGCGCCAGTCAGGGTAGGCAGGGTAGGCAGGGAAGGCAGGGTAGGCAGGGTAGGCAGGTTAGGCAGGGTAGGCAGGGTAGGCAGGGTAGGCATGGTAGGCAGAGTAGGCAGGGTAGGCTGGGTAGGCAGAGAAGGCAGGGTAGGCAGGTTAGACAGGGTTGGCAGGATAGGCATGGTTGGCAGGGTAGGCAGAGTAGGCAGGCTTGGCAGGGTAGGCAGAGTAGGCAGGATAGGCAGGGTAGGCAGGGTAGGCAGGGTAGGCAGGATAGGCAGGGAAGGCAGGGTAGGCGCGCCAGTCAGGGTAGGCAGGGTAGGCTGGGTAGGCAGGATAGGCAGGATAGGCAGGATAGGCAGGCTAGGCAGGGTAGGCATGGTAGGCGGGATTGGCCGGGTAGGCAGGATAGGCATGGTTGGCAGGGTAGGCAGAGTAGGCAGGGAAGGCAGGGTAGGCGCGCCAGTCAGGGTAGGCAGGGTAGGCAGGGAAGGCAGGGTAGGCAGGGTAGGCAGGTTAGGCAGGGTAGGCAGGGTAGGCAGGGTAGGCAGGGTAGGCATGGTAGGCAGAGTAGGCAGGGTAGGCTGGGTAGGCAGAGAAGGCAGGGTAGGCAGGTTAGACAGGGTTGGCAGGGTTGGCAGGGTAGGCAGAGTAGGCAGGATAGGCAGGGTAGGCAGGGTAGGCAGGGTAGGCAGGATAGGCAGGGTAGGCAGGATAGGCAGGGAAGGCAGGGTAGGCGCGCCAGTCAGGGTAGGCAGGGTAGGCAGGGTAGGCGCGCCAGTCAGGTTAGGCAGGGTAGGCAGGGAAGGCAGGGTAGGCAGGGTAGGCAGGTTAGGCAGGGTAGGCAGGGTAGGCAGGGTAGGCATGGTAGGCAGAGTAGGCAGGGTAGGCTGGGTAGGCAGAGAAGGCAGGGTAGGCAGGTTAGACAGGGTTGGCAGGATAGGCATGGTTGGCAGGGTAGGCAGAGTAGGCAGGGTTGGCAGGGTAGGCAGAGTAGGCAGGATAGGCAGGGTAGGCAGGGCAGGCAGGGTAGGCAGGATAGGCAGGGAAGGCAGGGTAGGCGCGCCAGTCAGGGTAGGCAGGGTAGGCAGGGTAGGCAGGGTAGGCAGGGTAGGCTGGGTAGGCAGGATAGGCAGGCTAGGCAGGGTAGGCATGGTAAGCGGGATTGGCCGGGTCGGCAGGATAGGCATGGTTGGCAGGGTAGACAGAGTAGGCAGGGTTGGCAGGGTAGGCAGAGTAGGCAGGATAGGCGGGCTAGGCAGGGTAGGCAGGGCAGTAAGGGGTTAGCAGGGTAGGCAGGGTTGGCAGAGAAGGCAGGATAGGCAGGGAAGGCAGGGTAGGCATGGTAGGCAGGGTAGGCAGGGTAGGCAGGGTAGGCAGAGTAGGCAGGGTGGGCAGGGTAGGTAGGTAGATAGCCAGTTGACGGGAGCGAAGCCCCGCGGGTCAGCTAGTTTATCATAAATTTGAAAAATTAAAGGTACTTAATACGCATTCTTTAATAAACAAGCATTTTGAATTAAAATATACTAAATTGATGAGTCCGAGACCAGCTCCGTAATACCATATTATTTCAATATTTCCAAAGTTACATAAGTACCTACACCAAGTTTCAACTCAATCGGATGCCATGAAGTGCTTCAAAATGGATTGCTAGAAGTCCATTCGGCAAAGTAGCTTGTTAGGGAGAGGAAAGGACAAGAAACTCCATACTTACTCTTTAAAAAAAGTGTTTAACAACATTTACATACATACCTACATTAATTCATATACTTGAGAACGATGCACCCAGACTAACACTACTATACTAGGTATAGGTATAAAGTATTACAAGCTTGCCGTTTAACAATTTTGGACCTGATGAATAGAGTTATTCACCACATGATCAAGATTTTGTGACCGCCGATCTATTTTAAATAACTAAGATGTGCTATCAGCAAATAACAGGTTGATTTTGCAGTAATTGGGGCAAATCGTTAATATAAACTTAAAAGAGGAACGGACCCAATATCGAACCTTAAGGAACGCCCATTGTCATTTCAGACCCTAGTGGGTTTACGTCGTTTATCTGAACTTTAACTTGTCTGGCTTTCAAATATGATCTTAGTAACTCAAGGGCCGTATGTCTAATCCCATAGTGCTCGAGCTTCAACAATAGTATCTCATGGTTAACGCGATCAAACGCCTTCGAGAGGTCGCAAACGATTACAATGTTCTTTATTAGGATGACACCAGCGTTAGTTGTCCAACGCCCTTTGGTGAAACCGTACTGTTGATCGTGAAAAATTGGAATGTTTGTTAAAATTACGCAACAATTGGTTTCAGAGCATTAACTTTTCGAAGACTTTACTGAGAACCGACAGAATTGACACTGGCCTATAATTATTGATTTATTTGCTATTTCTGGATTTAAACAATGGATCTACTTTACTGTGTTTCATGAGTTTCGGAAAAACCCTTGATCGACAATAGTGTTAAATATGTAAGCTAAATAGGGCGCAATAGTTTCAATGATTGATTTGCAGACTTTTACAGATAAGTCCGCAAAGATCTTCTGTTGATTTAATTTTGAGATCTTTAAAAGTTTAGTCATTTAAAGCTTAATTTCACGCAAACGGATCCATGAATCAAAAATGGTTTTCACAGGCCTGTAATATTTTTGAATGGCCTATACAACGATGCCCCACACCATGGTACAGACGAGAAAAAAAAAACATCAACAACCCCACAAACAACTTACGTGTACAAGTTTTTCTTCCTGGTTTTGTTTTATCGCTATGTCGTCGTGATTAATTTGTATATCCATACCAAATTATATCTTTCTAGTACTAAGAGTCTCTGAACACAGACAGGTAGACATGGCGATACTATAAGGGTTCCTTGTTGACTACGGAACCCTAAAATAATGAAATATAAATCGGTTCGTCCGTTTAGGGTACACACTTCAAACTTATAACACCCCTCGTTTTCTGTCGGGGTTTAAAAATACGGAAACGTGAGACATTTTCATCGGCAAAACACGTCAGGCTGCAAGTTTGCAACATCAAATATTAGTGAATGCGTTTGGTTAAACCGAAGCTTCACACTCCATCTCCAGTTACAGTTTCAACATTTCTACCACAGTTATGTTCGAAAAATATTCATGTTTCCAAACCGTTTTGGTCTGAGTGCATTTGCAAACATACATTTATGCATAATGCAGGCACGTACTCGCTACATAGCCTGTTATGTACGACTCGCGTGCAATCATGGAATGGAGCCATCACAATGTTGTAGGTACATAAATAATGTGAGTCTCACCTTGACAGGCACGGGAAATAAAATCCTTCGTAAGTAGGAAACCTCGTCAAACGGCTTTACTGGACAGGGCCATATGTCCATTAAAACTATTGACAGAATTGTATATTATACATTATGGCAACGTTATAAAAACATGAATGGATACCTTTTATCTGTATGTATACATATCATATTAGTGAATAGCCTTAGCCCGTAGCTTTGTTCATATTGAAATTTCGATTGGACCATCCCCGTTTTATGGAAATCAATTATTGACGTGTCACGAATTAAACGCAAGTCAAGTGACGCGAATGAAAATTCGTCCAACCAATCACAGCAGCTAACGGGGCTTTTACAATTTGACACTTTATTTTTGCGATAATTTTCGTTCCTGATAATAAGCTTACGTTCAGGATTTAAGATTAGTAAAACTTTTTTACAAAAATATACTACCAACTTCCAAATAAAACACTATTAAGTGAAAAAAAAAATATTTAGACCTTCCCCAGGCGTCGCCACATTGACCGATCCCGTGCGCCTCGCATCCAGCGACTTCCCGCAACCTTAACCAGGTCATCGGTCCACCTAGTGGGGGCCTCCCAACGTATCGTCTTCCGGTTCGCGGTTGCCATTCCAGAACTTTTAAGCCCCATTGGCCATCCATTCTGTGAGCAATGTGCCCTACCCATTGCCACTTAAATTTGGCAATTATTCGGGCTATGTCGGTAACTTTGGTTCTCCTGCGGATATCCTCATTTCTGACATGATCCCGCAAGGAAACACCGAGCATCGCCCTCTCCATTGCCCTTTGGGTGACTTTAAGCTTTCTGATAAGGCCTATTGTGAGCGACCACGTCTCGGTCCCATAGGTGATCACTGGGAACACACTTTCACTTTTTAGTTGTAACTAATAGGCAAGTTCTATAGTAAGGTAATGCCAGAAAAGATTACCCAAATTGATATTTCGAAACTAAAACGTAACCGGTGAAATGAGAGTGTACCAAGGCGAACTGTACACATCTGCGATCCTGAGAGATCAGCCGTCATTTGTTGATGAGTTCTATTGTATATCTCCGAAGTACTTCATCAAATCTTCACCAAATTAAAATACCACCAATTTGGGAACATGCTCTATCAAACAAAAAAAGCATTTTCAAAATCTGTCCACAATTGACGGCGAAATCGGTGAACATACACAATAAAAACATAGGATCTCCTCCTTTTTGGTAAGTCGGTTAATAATTGTAATTGCTTAGCTATAAATCTAATCAGTAAAAAAGGTACCTTTCAGAAGCGTCGGCTTCGTATCCGCATCATGCACCCCTCCCACATTTATCTTATCTCTACTTACATATTTCTGTCACATTCTACACGCTACGCCAGCGTATTTTTACTATCTTTGATTTACCTTCATCGTCTGATTACAACCGGACGTTTTATCAATTTATATAGGTGTGTGATCAATAAATAATGCTTCATTAACAGAATTTATAAACTCCCCCTTTTTAATTTAGTTACAAGATGAACAACATCTTCTACTAGTCACCTCTCAAGTTAACACCCTCCCTATCCATAATGGATTACTTTCGCAAACTCATTATTCAAAACGAGAGATTCCTGTCTGAGGAAAAGGCTTAATCTTGACACTTCCTCCAAAAAAAGTATTTACTTACTCAGCTTTATCTTTGGCACCTGAAGGTGTTTCACTTTCATGTTTAATTCATCTCGTCTGAAGGGGAAGACACATCGTCCGTTAAATAAAGCATCCTTCCACTAACTGTATAAATATTCTTATAGTTTTTATAAGCCACGGAGGCGCCTAAAGCTCACAATACATGTTGTTTTCCAAGTCTACGTGTCAAGTCTGTGTGTGTGATGCCTCTATTTATAACTTATATAGGTACTATTCCGCATATCACGTTTGGGAAGCAGAGAACAAAAAGTGATGCGTATTCATGAATGTACGAAAGGAAAATATGACTGATTGGCAACCACACAATACGGAAAATGCCGGCTTTTTCAGAATTACAGTTTTTTGTTATAAATTGAGGCTTTACAACTCAATTTGCTCGCAAATGTTTGGGATTTATCCTATAGGTACTCAGCTGGCACATTTTAGGCACACAGTGGGTACTTTTTATTGATTGGATAATAGGTGACCTACGCATTAGAGCTATTAATAAAATCGTTATTTACTTTCAACCAATTAATTTAATCAATCAATCAATTAAACAAATAAACCCATTGAAAACTAATTAGCTAGATTATTATCAAATCAATCTTTGATAGTGCCTATTAGTTTAAATTGACTGCATGTCAACATGGTACCAGGTTAACTACTCACTAGTTCGAAAATCGTTTGTTAAAATTTTACTTTATAGAATACAATGTTCGAACTGTGATGTCTGCTTTTAAGGGCTGCTATTGCCTGCTATGTAACTTTACTTTGAAATGGTTTCTTAGAAATTATGCTCTGAGAGCTCCTTGCAGTTGTTTTAATATTGAGACAGGTTCTGGTGTCTGACGATTAATTAAAATGTGATATGATGTAGTCGATCTGTAAATAAGTCAACAATTAAAGTAATTGATTTAAAATATACTAGCTACATTTAATACACGGGTAGCCAACTTAGAGATATACAACTATTTTTGCCGCCATTTTGTTTTGACGCCATATTTGACAGTTATTTGATAACCACTATTTCGTGTAGATACGGCAAATTCGATTTGGAGCGATTTTCGATTGAACAACGTGTTTTAATTAATAAAACCTTCTACTCAAACCAATCTTCTATTGCGAAAACTCTGAAAAAATGCGAACAATTTTTGTTAGAAATCACCTTCTTTCGCGGCTAGCAATAACTCGTTTGGTGAATAAACTTGAGCAGCATGGCATTGTAACAGATAAACCAGTTCATCGTGACAGAAGAGTTCGTTTGGAGCAGAATATTGAAAGAGACCGTGAAAGTGTAGCCGAAGATCCGACAAAGACAAAGATATTTTATTTCAACTAGGCCATCAAGCGGCACTTTTGAACGTTAGATACATTAAAATTTACAAGGAATAAAAATTGATTCTACCGTGCATTCGGAAAGTAGCTTGTTATGGAGAAGAACGCACAAGAAACTCCATATTTACACTTATAAAAAAAAATATTTTTTTTTACAATATTTAGGTACATAAGTACATACATTAATAAATTCATATGTTTGAGGACAATGCACCCAGAATACACACTATACTACGTACAGGAACAAAGTATTAAAAGTACTCACACATGTACTGTGCAGTTACATAATAGGTACTAGAAAAACATTAGCATCTGAAGCAGTTAAGTTAAGACCAATCCCAACTGACGGCGCCCGTTCACGAACATGACGCATGAATCGGCACCACCCAGCTCAACCATCATGAAGGGAACCGAATGACCCAACACACGCGCCACCATCAGAGAGACATTTGAGAGAGCATGCACACTCAACTGCCAGGGCACACCCAAGTCAACGAACGACACAAAGTTACAGCAAATGGTAGATTTACAGTTGAGTACATAGTACTCACACACGTGCTGCTTAGTTAAACAATACTAAAAGAAATTGAGTCTATATAATACAAATATATACAGCCTTCAGTAGGTCCAACAATACTTTAAAACAATAATGTTCTAAATATCACTTGTTTTCGCCCCAGTGGTTGTGGAGCAAGACTAGCATTGAGCCAAGCATTTTTATCAGTGATGTAATCCCCCAACTAATAATTTATATGCCTGCCTGCATAGTGTGCGTTTTATACAATTTATAAATTTCGTCTCATTCAGTTCTAGAATGTGGAGAGGAATTTTATTGTAACATTTTGTACAGTACCCCATGTATTTTAGCCAGTCTGAAACCTGGTTGAACTATTTGGTCTATCTCAATTAGTAGTAATTATGTCTATCTCCGTTTTTACTAAAAATATGTAAATTCTTTCTCACGTACATGATGTTTTCATAAATATATTGACAAGGAACCGTCATGATGTTAATGCCCTTAGATAATCGCGCCGGCGAAGATTTTATATCGCTCTGATGGCTCGTTTTTGCAGAATAAAAATTGACTCAATGTCTGCAGCCCTTCCCCATAATAAAATACCGTAAGACATTATACTATGAAAGTAACTAAAAAAGACCAGCTTCGCGGTAACTACATCACTAAATTGACGAATCTTTCTAACAGCATAAGCTGCCGAACTTAGCCGCCTTGCAAGTGATATTAAATGAGAACCCCATTGTAACCTTGAGTCTAGTGTGATGCCCAGGCAAACCGTTTTATCGACGAATTCTAGCTTCTCCTTGTTTAATATAATGTCACAATCAGTACTTTTGACATTTGGCAAGGAAAATTTTACGCACTTGGTTGTTTTACCATTTAAAACTAAATTATTGGCAGTGAACCAATCCTGAACCTGCCCTGTGTGTGAACTTTCTAGCGTGTTATTTACGTCGTCAACCTGACAAGTACGTCTATTTATTTTAAAAATTAAAGATGTGTCATCAGTAAATAACACCATGTTTAGTTTGTTTTCCAATAAACGGGGTAAATCGTTTATGTATATTAAAAATAAGACAGGACCTAAAATTGAGCCCTGGGGTCCCCCTATTTTCACGTTCAACCCCGACGAATTGACACCGTTTATTTGAACTAATTTCTGTCTATCGTTCAAATAATATTTAACCAAACTTAACGCTGATTGACCTAGCCCATAATGCTAACTAAAGTTTCAGAAGTAATGTAATGTTCATGATTAACGCAATCAAACGCTTTAGACAGGTTGCAGAAGATACCTATCGCATCCTGCGACTCTGCCCACGCATTAAATATGTGTTTTAATAGGGTGACACCAGCGTCAGTTGTACAATATCCTTTGGTGAAACCATACTATTTATCATGCAAGATGTTATTCGTATTAAAAACAATGAGCATTTGATTTAGCATTATCTTCTGAAAGACCTTGCTGAAAACCGGCAACACGGATACTGGTCTATAATTATTTGTGTCTTTACTTTCCCCGGATTTAAAAAGTGGTATAACCTTAATATATTTCATTAGATCCGGAAAGACTCCTTGATCCACACACAAATTGAAAATTACAGCTAAGTACGGCGCTATAGTCTGAATAATAGAGGTACAAGCTTTGATAGACATGCCCCATAGATCTTCAGTCGGTTTGATCTTGATTTGCTCAAAAGCTTTTATTACTGTTATGGGGTATATATATCAAAAGTTAAATACATTCGGGCAGGCTGAAACGTTCGCGTTTAATAATCGAAAAGCAAACGAGGGCGAAGAATTTAAGGTTTCAGTAGTTTTACTTGGGATGTTGGTAAAGAAATTTACAAATTCATGCGCATCTTTTTTGTTATCTCTAATAAGTCAGTGTGTGGTTTTAAGCGTGTAATCAGTATTAATTCTTTTATTCCTGTTCGTTTCATTATTTATACTTTTCCAAACCGTCTTGATTTTATTTTCTGCTAATTTAACCTTATTTCTAATGTTCAAGGCCTTAGCTGCCTTACACGTATTTAAAAAAAATCTTGAGTAAGTAGCAACATACTTAATAAACGTTTCAGTGTCAATACAAGACTTAAGGCCATATAGCTCATAAAGTCTTTCCCTACTTCTTCTAAGTCCTGTAGTCGCCCAGTCACTGCATATATGCCTAATTAGATTAAATTTATCGTCTATGAGTCTCTTGCTAGCTGTAAACAGAAGCTAATTCATTATTTTCTAAGAAATATGAATCAAAAAAAACTCTGCGATGTCTATCAAAATTTTTATCGTGCGTTGACCTTTTAAAAAGGGGTCCCATTAGGTTGTTACGGTAATATTAATCTTCGGATTGAATATCTCATCAACGTTTACCTACTAGCTTTGAATAAAATATTTTAGACCGGTTTTTTTTCTTATAATTAAATAAGTCTCATGGCTCTATTATTAAAAAACTTTTGAATAGATTTATAAGATTAAACGACGTCAAAAAATAAACCATATAATGGACAAAATTAAACGTCAATTGTTTTAGAATGGTAATCAGAATACGGGCCAAAAAACGCACAGCATTTGCTGCTTTTTCGAAATACAAACATAAAGTCAAAGTTAATATAGCATTTAATTCGCACCAATAAACTTAAACGGTTTCCAGCAGAATTGTTTACCGTGTTGCACAATTACAGCTCTTGCATGCATAATAAGATAAGTTTTAAAGCGAGCTGCACGTAACAAGAAGAGTACAGAGGAGTGTTTCTATCTGGAAGTGTAATTGCAGAAGGAGGAGCGGATTCGGGTGCTGAAACAGAAGCTAGCAGAGCGGGAGGCGGTGGCAGCGGGCGTTACGCAAGGTACGGGCGGCGGCGCTGTGCTGGCCGACCTCGCCACCGCCACCTCCGACTACGGCACCTCCACCAACTACACGCGCTCCTCGCGCGCCTCCGTCTCTGACCTTGACTTCTCTGAGAGCTACCTCTAACTGACCCTAACACCCAACTCACCAAGATATTACCCACTCAAAGCTCTCTCAGCAACACTACTCTGTTCTAATTTCAAATCTTATACATTTGTTTCAGCCCTCTTAAAATAACAGAACAAAACACCATGTTTATTACAAACTTGTACCTGTACCTAGTCTCTAGTGTTCTTATTTTTTATAAACTAGACCTATATTAAGGTTTATCCTGAATACTCAATTATATTAAACTAAAGCACACCCTACCTCCACGTCCCGTAACGTCTCATACACCCTTAGACCGTGATCTTCACTGATGAACTATTAGTTTTTTAACGGCCTATAGAGTTGGCCTATTGAACTGCACGTCTGTTGAAGGTAATAATTTGAATCAATAATTCAATTTCATTTGAAACGGCTCACTTTTGTGAAGAGGATACAGTCGAATGGCGGTGAGATTAGTCAATCATCGGGGGAATCACACTCGACCCTCATTACCCACGTCTAGGCTGGTCATTAGGCGAGCTGGTTTGAGCCAGTGACTCGTCCGCGCCGCTCGCCTCGTGTATAATTAATATGCTTCGAAAACACGAGTTGGGCCTCTGCTCCCTGACAATTCTCACTACCAAATAATGCTGTCTGTCGAAATGACAGTCTGCGAATCCCAAAATCCTTCCTTTGATACTCACGTTACCTTTGTAATCATTGTGTCCGATTGAATGTTGATTCGATCTTATTTCGTATGTTCTACCTGTGAAACTAATTAAGTAATTACCTATCATACGATAACCTATTTTAATCCCTTATCAGACTGAAAAACAACTGTGTCACAACTCCACTTCGTCTCACGCCGCTTACAATCGATTATGGATAAAGTAATTTGTAGTAAAATATTACTTTCAAGTAAATTGTGAGCGTCATTAAATCAGAGAGGATGCTCCATTAATAACGGATGTGACGATGGCCCGAGTCAGTCATTGAGCATTCTAACGTAATGTGCAAGTATTGATGCTTTGTTATTGCAATTTAATATTTATCTTGACGATATTTATCCCAAAGTTAAGCCCAACGTTATGTCCATTCACCAATATTTCAAATTTGTTCGCATCAATAAGTTCGCTTTGCGCCTTGGTTTCTTTCACATATGCATGCGAACATATTTGAAACGTGGCATACTTTCCCTGAATTAGGCCGCAGTCTGTCTGAAAATAAAATTGTTAAATATTTATTGATACTGTTTCCAATACTAGTAATCATATTAAATTGTAAGGTTATGGAGTAAAGGTAAAGGAGAATGCCCAGCCAGGTAGAAAAATGAGCATTCTACACCGTGGCATTTTAATTGTCTTACAAAAGCAGCCCACTTCTTCTGCCCATGCACATGAAGAAGGTCTGAAGGTTGTCTGTAAGAGATTGCCTAGCGCCCATTGTACACTTGTTTTGTAAATGTTTGTCCTGTATGTTTTAGTGGTGTACAATAAAGTATACAAGAATAATGAACAATTTTCTCCATGGAAGGCAAACAAAAACCCGAAAAAAATATTGGTGTTTCTATACAAAGTTGTCATCAGCTGATCAAAATTTGTGTAGGAACAACATTTTTTTTTTGAGAATTTTCTGTTACTTCCATGGAGAAAGTTGTTCATATACATGGAATGAAATGGGCTGCTTTAGTAAGACAATTACAATGTCACGGTGTATATTTTGTTGCTGTTATTTCCACGCTGTCATTCAGACCGCGGCCTGAGCTCTCTACCTCACACGTACTGTTACGATTGCACGTGTCTTTACGTCTAAACAACCTATCTACTATTCCTACTAGACTGATTTAGTGGTACTCTTAGCATTATGATATCTACTCATTAATTGTTTCTACATACTCAATTGTAAGTTACGATTTGTAGATGTTACTCTCTAAATCCATTAGGCTATTAGTTACTAGTGTTAATTTGTGTCTCTACAGACGAGAATCTATAGCATTAAGTATCGCTACAACGATTGTTCTTTATGCATTTTTTTAATATAAAGAAAAATACATGATAACTAACACGAATTTCTTCAAATTGACACGTTTCTATTTATTGGCACAAATATCTAGATAGCTTTAGCCTCATATTAACGTTGACAGAATACATTTCTTTATGTAAAGTTATGGTTGGTTTCATAGAGAATAAGTATAAATAATGTCCATTTTTTTATATTTTGTTCTCATATTCAAATTTTATTGCATAACTTTGACTCGTAGCTTTTGGAATTCATGCAGTCAAATCTCGTTATGACGCACTTGTTAATTTTATTTAATGTTTAAAATAACACTTTGTTCCGTTGAATTGTAAAGATGAAACGATTAGGATACACGATAGTCTGTAATGGGGAGAAAAAGACCATTTAAAGGAAGACTAAGAGAGGAGCTCGATGTGTAATAGGTATGTTGCGAGCCTCGTGTGTTTCCCGCTCCTAGTAGTGACGTAAGTAGTTTGAAGATGTTGTCCGAGCCCGTAGTTCCCCTGTTGTCACCCCAGAGATGCATGTCACCCACACTCACACTGCACCCCGGTCCTCCGGCCCTCTATATCTTGGTGCTTGTTTGTGCTTTATAAACGTCCAGTTCCCAGTAGCGATATTGAGCACTAATCAAATCTATCAAAAATTATACTTTCACGAATGTATTCTACCCTTCTAACCTTCTGGAGTACACCCCTATTCAACACATAATGATTTACACACAGCACTCCATTGATTTACATGCCGTACCTGAGTTTAATGTTTAACATTAGGTATTAAATATGTATATAGTAGGTAAATGATGGTAGGTGATGGTAAAGGCTGACTAACGAGATTTCCTTGCATGAATGTTTGATATGGTTGTTTTATTTTATGTAAATTGCGCTTATATTTGTGTTTATCTGAATATATTGCGGTAAAAAGTGACTGGAAAATATTGCATCATAATAAGCAAAAAGTGGCAATAGTTTATTCGTGATCGTCCCATCTCCATTTCTTCTTTTAGTTGTTGTAAGTCAATGAAATGTTATGGACATTTCCAACTCACCTTGAACAATCTTTTCTTCCGACATCAAAACTTGACCTCACCAAACTTGTTCCCAATATTCTAACGCTTTGAAAACTTCTTGCTACAATGAAAATATATTCTAATATCGCTTTGATGTTTCTATTATTTGCTTTTCTTTACAAGCTTCTATATGTACCTGCTAGGTAATGTGTAGAGTTGAATATATTATGGGTATTGGATATTTTTATATCATCAGTCTATATGTGTGATTTCGTAAATGCAGCTTAGATTGTATTTCTTAATAGACATATTTCGAGAGATGACTTACAGTAAATTTTATTTTTGCTCTTTGACAAACCATAAACAGTGGATGCTGTGGTTACGAAGTAGTACATATGGAATGAAGATATATGCATTGTTAACTAAATGATCTTTTTCTCTCTCGGCAGATGTACAGGACGAACACATCTGATCGCAAGGCAATCTTCGATAGAAATATTAGATTAATAGCTGAATTTCATGTTGAATAGAACTCTCATGGCGCCGTAGTGAATTTCTTTTATATTGATAAGAAATAAAAGTGTTCTTATATTGTTAGTTAACTGGACTAAGTGCGAATCGTTCGCGTCGGAGGGCGTTCTGCGCAGAACTTACCTAGCTAATCAATTACTATTATATACTGTACCCCACGGTACGAATTGTTTCGTTTTAAGTTATGTGTAGGTTCTACATAGTGTGCACGGTTTACGAGACACAACATAGATGTGAATAAACTTGTTATTAAATAGTTGAATGTAATTGATCGTTGCTCAGTGTATAATAAAATGAAGGAAATGTTAAAAATGAAATTATAAGATCACAGTAATATCCTCGAATCGAAGACTTTGATGTACCGTCTGTCTATGATTTGATATATGATGTTAAACAATATAAAACTTTAATAAGAAACCTTAAAACTTTCATGTTTCCCTTTAAAATATACTTCTTAATACGTCTGGATCTAATACCTCTAAAATATACCTTGTAAATTTTATAAATACATGTTTCAGTCTACAATTTCAATAAAATGTAGCATTATGTTTTACATATCACAATAAGACGTACTTAATGATGAAATCTGCATAGAGATCATTTTTGAAATTATAAGTAAGATATTTGATCAATGTAATATTAATCGAGCGGCTCAACTCCAGTGATAATGGATGCCAAAGTCATGTTAGGAACAACACATACATACGTCATTATATATTTACAACTTGTGCATTATCAGTTTGTTAATTTCACCGCCTCTAGCTTATAAAGTAACTTGACAAACACGACAGGAACACGCAGAAGCTGGGTTTATTTAAATTTTAACGAAGAGAGCTAATTAATCAATCACTAGAATGTAAGTAAAATATCCAAATATTATTTATCTAGTCAAATCGATAAAACTAATAAAAAAAAACAAATCCGTCATGTTACCATACAGACAATTAGATTATAATACAGTTGTTACAGCACTGCCAAGTCATTTATATTTATAAGTAGATTAAATGAAAAAAAGTCTAGATAAGGAATAGACTCTTTATGGTATCCCTTTTGATTTTCGAGTTTTTAGAGAGGTCAGGTAAGTGCATAGAGGTGAATGTAAAGATAAAATGTTATGAGATTAATATCGATATTACAGGTCTTAGTTGTACATAGGTACGTCCACAAAGAAAGCCAAGCTCGTGTAGAATGGCCGTGACCGAATGTCTTTTTGGCATGTGTTCAAAAACCGATCCAGTTTTATTTCCGCAACTTTAAAAGAAAGATCCATCCAAATAGCATTGTGTGTCTGAAGTTCGCTATTACTGTGAAATGATGTTATATAAAAGAAATGTTTCTTTATTTATTAGTACCAAGATGTACCAATATTTTATGTCTGCACTTAACAACTGTGTACTTTACTGTTTGTTTTGAACACAGATTAGTCTCAAAATTTGATCTGTCACTATTTTGATCGTTATAATGAATGCGTTATCAATTGATTGTTAAAGATACGTTTTAATTATCTTTCTCTATAAGACACGACCTTTGTTATTTATTATAATAATGATACTAACATCACGCATTCGGCCTTAGAAAGATTTGACTGCATAGAATTAAAGATTTTTGTTACGGGTGTCACCAAATTGTTGTCTAACGTTGTACATATTGTTTCTTAAATTATAAATACATTTAGGAAATCGTTGGTATTCTAAATTTTATTACATTTTGAAATGATTACGATACATTATTGTGTCCCGTCAGTGTGAGAGGTTTGCGCGCTCGCGTGGCGCGGGGCGTCTGCAGTGACGGGCGGAGATCGTACAAGTTTATCTAAAATGTTAGTTATAATGTCAAGTTTATTATAAGCTTCGTAATAATTAGTACATTACTTTCCTGTGATCTGTACGTTTGGTTGTATTATACGTTTCACCCAAATCATCACTGTGTAAATAAAGAGTCATCGAATGATCTGAATGTAAAAATACGTTTTATTTTTATAAACCCTTATTGCGACAGACGACTGCGCTAAAATAAACATTTAATTTTACACTCTACCTTTTCGATCACAGTAAAAATGGAAACAGAGTGATTCTGCGAAATGCTCGAACGTTTTACTATTTTAGTGGCTTTTGTAAACGAACTCGATAGTGTTCACAGCGTAGGGCAAAGTGAACATCTCTATATTTTGTAATATTCGATCTATCATGAATTGAGCTCTGCAACTTGCTGATATTAGCTGAGTCCCGTCAACAAAGTAATTTAAATCAAAATAAAGAGTTATTATTTACGTATATATTAATATAATCACAAAGCATTCTTGCTACTACGAACAAAAGAGAAAATTACAGTAGGTACAGTACCTAATAAGAAAGAGCTCCACCTCTTTGACGATCACTCAAGAAGTTTAATGGCCATGTCATTATAGACAAGTGATAATAATGAATACAGTTAGTCAAAGCACACAGACGCACCGGAGCTCTGGCAGGGATTTAATATTTCACAAAGGTAAGTACTCCCAAAGCTGCAGAGGAATTAAAAAGAATCACCGACAGAACAATAAACATTCTGTAAAACTGAACAAATTAGTTTCACTTTTTCATTAACGGAGATGGTTATTTTTAAGTGTAACGGGAAAGAAGCAATTTGTTCTCAGAGCTGGATTAAATGATGACTAAAGGCGATGTCGGCAGAATTGTGACTAAAGTTTTCGACCGTGTCATTAGATTTCCGGACTAGCGAAGTAGGTGTCTATTCTCGTCCGTACATTAATAATATTTTAGCACGGGCTGCAGCTAGATGTCACTCCTAACCTGAAGATGTAGACAAGTGACATTTTATGAAGCGTCACGATAGCGATTGGAAAATTGAACAGACAAAATAATGAACCGAAAAGACAAAAGTACTGTTTGTGCCATATATATGGACCTAAGCAAGGCTTTCGATTATGTAGGTTATGCAATTTTGTAAGGCAAACTTGAAAAATACGGTATCAGGGGGAATATACTTAAACTGTTAGAATCCTATTTGGAAAATAGAAAACAATATGTAGAAATCACACAAATTTGTACAAGTGAAAGTTCCGAGAAGAAATAAAGATCTAAATCAAGGACAGTAAAATACGGCGTGCCTCAGGGCTACGAGCTGAGGCCACCCCTTTTCTTGCTGTACATTAATGACCTTCCCGGACACATAAACCATCCTATGGCACTATTTGCTGACGACAGCACAGTAGTAGATAAATGCGACGATCCTTTGACTTATGAAAATTAAATAAATTTGACATTAAATACAATTATATCATGGTTTGACAAAACTAATCGTATTATTAATTTAGAAGAGACTAAAATTATGCATTTTCACCAGAGTGCCGAGTAAAATATCTGACATTAATTATTTAGGGACTCAAATAGAGTCAACTACTGTCACTCAAATTCCTTGGTATCATAATAGACAAAACATGTTTTTGTCTATTATGATACCAAGGAATAAGAAAACCTGGAGACCCCAGACAGAAGAACTCTGTAAAAAAAATAGTAAATTCGCATATGTTCTTTACAAACTGTCAAAGACTGTCAGCCTAGAATCGGTACTAATGGCATATCACTGATATGTTGCATCAAAACTTAGGTATGTTATAGTGTATTGGGGTAACTCAGACGATAGAGAACTTGTATTTAGAGCTAAAAAAAAAATATCAGATGTATGTGTGGCCTAAACAGCACAAACAGTTGTCAACCGTTCTTTAAAATCCTAAATATTCTTACCCTACCATCATAGTACATCTATGAAACTAATGTATTTGTCAAAACACACATCTTGCAATACAAAATAGCTTCCAAAAGCTACTATAGAAAGTTATACGATAAAAATAAGTTAGAGCTCGAAATAACACATGTCAGAACAGAACAGCGCTAATAAATAAAAGTACTTTCTGTATGGCCACAAAAATATTTAAAAAGCTACCTTAGACATTAAAATCATTAAATCTGGACAAATTTAAAAGTGTCCTTAAGAAAATCTTAATCGATAAATGCTACTACTCAATAAAGGACTATTTGGATGACAGTTCTATAATCCCTCCTTCAGATAATAAACATTAGGTCATCATATCTCATGTTATTTTATTTCATTTTTACTTGCCTGCATTTATTGGGTATTTACCTAATTGACATTGCACTATAAGTTTTTACTGTTGACATTCTGGATATATTTTATTAATTAACTGACTTCCCAAAAAGGAGGAGGTTCTATGTTCGACATTAAGTTTGTTTTTTTTTTTGTATTTTCATCGATATCTCCGTCAATTATGAACCGATTTAAAAAAATCTTTTTTTGTTTGGAAAAGTATGTTTCGAAATTGGTCCCATTTTAATTTGGTGAAGAACTGATGAAGAACTTCGGCGATATACAACAGAACTCTTCAATAAATAACGGCAAATCTCTCGGGATTCCTGCAATCGCATGTCTGTTTATTGTTTATACCATTTCATAACATAACATCACGCCAGTACGCTCTTAAGGGGTACGTGTTACGCAACGGTGTAACATAAGGATCGCTGATATTACGATTCGGCATAACACACGGACTGTGGACAACGTGACACCAATATTGCACATCGCAACGACTTACACGTGCTGCCTACGCAGCATTTCGTAACCGTGGGACTGAAAATCGACAACGCCTTCCACGATTCCACGTTTTTATTCATTCTTGGTACATACATCGACCAATTATCGCCTACATAATTTTAAACTTATAAATTGTAATTTCTTGATTTTTAATAAATTAGTCTAAATAAATTGTTTTTTTTTGCATCCTCCGGCTCCAGCTTACATATTTGGCGCAGTCGGTAGGATACTCGCGGGCCGGTTCGCGAGAGTAAATTCATAGGATCGACCTTAGGATCGCGACTCGCGAGTCACCCGGGTGACTATTAAGCACCGTACGAGTATCCGGATCTTCAGAAGCTGTCGGCGGGAGGAGTATCCAGACGTCGATACCGTAGAGGCACCAATTATGTTTATGTGAGTACTTTAGAATAGTTCTTGAGTTGCTCATCCTTATCCTTAAGTGTTAACCAAAAAAGTAAAAAAGAAGAAATCCAAGATTTTCCATCCCAGGCAATCGAGGACCCGTAGGTTAGACAGATCACCCAGATCATTATTAGTAGATTCATTTAGGCAGTTAGGAAATAGAGAGATAACCATAGAAATGTCGGGTATGGACGAAATTTACAAGGCCTTACGGATAGTCCCCGAATTTGACGGGAACCCTAATGTCCTCACTAGATTCATCAAAATGTGTGACCAGTTAGTGCAAGCCTACGTATCAGCTTAACCAGGGCGCGAATTAACAAATTTGGCTCTTTTAAACGGGATTCTTAACAAGGTCACTGGACCTGCAGCCCGGTTAATTAATACCAACGGCGTACCTGAAACTTGGCAAGGCATACGTAGTTCTTTAGTTAACAATTTCTCTGACCAACGCGATGAGACCTCGCTTTATAATGACATGGCTCTATTAACTCAAGGCTCTTCCACACCACAGGATTTTTACGAAAAGTGCCAAACTCTATTTGCCACTATAATGACTTATGTGTCGCTACATGAAACCGTTCAAAGTACAATCGATAAGTATAATCTTACTTACGGGGCCTTCGTGACCCCTTAGGTTCACGCATTAGGTGCATGCGACCGGACACGATCGAAAAGGCTCTTGAGTTTGTTCATGAAGAAATGAACACTCTCTACTTACAACAGCGAAACGAGCATATACCGGCTAAAAGGCCACAGCCTCAGGCACAGACGGATCAGACCAAATCATTCAATCCTATTAAGCCGCACATTCATAGGCCATATAGTTTTAATATGCCCGGTCCTTCTTGACCAAATATAGCTATACCACATCCACCGCAACGTCTGCCGCAAATGTGGAGACCAGGCTTTAACCAACCACAGCAATTCCAGCAGCAAGGTCCGCGTACGCAACAGATATTCGGGGCACGTCCTTCTAACTACAATCCACAAAATAATTCATCTGGTAATAATCAATTTAAAGGGCATAACACAAATGATACACCAAAACCAATGAGCGGTGTATCTCATTTCGTACCGAGACCAATGCCATTCCGGGATAACGATTGGTTTAGGCAAGGGAACCCACCACCTTCTAATTATTTTAGGACAAGAGAAATGAATTTCAACGAATGCTTTGAATATCCATATATGTTTGAACCTTATTGGGATAATAACTTCGACGGTTATCTATATAACTCCTTGGAACAGCCTGACTATTCTTACTATGATGCTTTGGGTGCATATATGCACCAGCCATTAGGCACGTCCCCAGAGGTAAGTCAGGTGACACCTGAAGGGAAATCTATCGTGGAGTCAGCGTCTTCTAACCAGGAAAATTTTCAGGGGAGTCGGACTACAAACGAATCAAAATAGAAGTCAATCTACAAACCCAACGTTTCCTACCATATATAGTAATTTCAGACCCACCATTAAAATTATTAATCGACACAGGAGCAAACCAATCATTTATTAGCCCTGAAGCTGTGCAGAGGTTTTACTCACATTTACCATGGAACTACGACCCCTTTGAGGTAAAAAATGTGCATGCAACCAGCCGTAATGATTACTCCATTAACTTACCTTGTTTTCAGGAGATAAACGACAACAATGTTTTAACATTCTACATTTATAGGTTTCACGATTATTTTGACGGCCTTATCGGTATAGATTTGTTAAATAAATGGGAGTCAAATATCGATCTTAAAAATAATAAACTAATTACAAAAGCTGCAGTTAACCCAATAGTTATGTACAATTCGCGCAATAACAATTTATATGAAGACATTTATATGACATATCCCAGCAAATGCCTCGAAGTTAGTCAGAGTCCCAGTTAATATACAAGATGGTGATGCTTTAATTCCTGATCAGATAATTTCAAATTGCTGCATAAACGAGTGTATTACGAGTGTCAGAAATAATCGCGGTTATCTAGAAATTTTCAATCCGCTAGTTGGATGACTTAATTTTTTCCATGGACCAACCTATAAAAGCGGAAACATATAATTTAGAATGTACTCACCAATCACATCAACCCCGGGTAGAGGAAGTATTATCTCTGTTATGCACTGACCATCTAAATGACGAAGAGCGCGCTAATCTGAAATCGTTGGTTTCGAAATATGAAATATGTTTTATATAGAGGGAGATCCACTTACCTTTACCAATAAAATAAAACACAGCATACGTACTTCAGATGAGGTACCAGTCTATACCAAAACTTATAGATACCCATTCGTACACCGCGAAGAAGTACGTAATCAAATTTCAAATATGTTAGAACAGGGAATTATCCAACCTTCAGAATCGGCTTGGAGCTCACCCATTAAAGTCACCATCACATCACCATGGGTAGTCCCAAAAAAAGCTGATGCATCCGGTAAAGTCAAATGGCGAATTGTAGTGGATTTCAGGAAACTGAATGAAAAAACTATCGATGATAAGTATCCTATTCCTAATATAACTGATGTGTTAGATAAATTAGGCAATTGCCAATATTTTACAACTCTCGATCTCGCCAGTGGCTTTTATCAAGTCGAAATGAACCCAAATGATATCCCAAAAACTGCATTCAACGTAGAACATGGCCATTTTGAGTTCCTACGCATGCCAATGGAACTTAAAAATTCACCATCAACTTTCCAAAGAACCATGGATAATGTGCTTAGGGACCTTCAGAACTCTATTTGCCTAGTATATTTAGATGATATCATCGTATTTAGCACTAGTTTACAGGAGCATATAATCAATTTGGAAAAGGTTTTTAAAAGACTCAGAGACTCTAATTTTAAAATACAGATGGATAAGTCAGAATTCTTAAAATTGGAAACAGCATATCTCGGACTTATAATCAGTAAAGATGGTATTAAACAAAACCCCGATAAAATTTCAGCTATCCGAAAATTCCCACTACCTAAAACAGCCACGGAAATTAAAAGATTTTTAGGGCTACTAGGGTACTACAGGAAGTTCATTCCCGATTTCGCCAAGATCACGAAACCAATGACCCAATATTTAAAGAAAGGCTCAAAGATAAACTGCGATGATACCAACTATGTAAATTGCTTCGAAAAATGTAAAACATTACTTACTAACGATCCGATCTTACAATATCCCGATTTTAATAAAGATTTTCTACTTACGACAGACGCATCAAACTTAGCCATAGGGGCCATACTCTCACAGGGGCCTATAGGTTCAGACAAACCAATAGCCTATGCTTCGCGTACACTAAACACAAGCGAGATCAATTATAGTACAATAGAAAAGGAGCTTTTAGCCATAGTTTGGGCAACCAAGTATTTTCGGCCATATCTATTCGGACGTAACATCAAAATTATAACAGATCATAAACCGCTCCAATGGATCATGAGCTTAAAAGAACCTAGCTCGAGACTAACTCGCTGGAGACTCAAGCTCAGTGAATATAACTATTCAGTAGTTTATAAACAGGGGAAAAGCAACACAAATGCCGATGCTTTGTCGCGAATCGAAATTAATAACGAAGAAACGAGCTCCGTCATAGTTAACGTATCCGAAAAATCACCTTCCGTAACGGGCTCATCCACTCTCACAGCTCACACTAGCACCGAAAATCCAATATTAGAAATACCAATTTCAGATGACCCCTTAAACAAATTTAACAGACAAATATGTTTTACAGTAGTAGGTGACATAAAGAGACGTCCAGCAGTTTCTAAACCATTTGAGACTCATACCCGTACCTCCATCCAACTCTCCGAATCAAATTTAGAGGAGGATGTAATAAACGCAATTAAAGAATTCGCGAACCCGAAAGTTAAGACTGGCATTATAATACACCCCCATTAGCTATGTATAAAACTAGTTCCAATAATCCAAGAAAAGTTCAAGAGCTCCGCTATGAACCTTGTTTTAACTAAAACCGAAGTAGAAAATGTAAATGAATATCTCAGACAGCAAGAGATCATTCAGAAATACCACGAAGGTAAAACTAATCATCGCGGTATAAGTGAATGCTTTTTAGCCTTATCCCATAAATACTATTGGCCAAAAATGAAAGACGAAATCTCAAAGTATATAAATGAATGCAATATATGCGGTCAAGCCAAATATGATCGAAATCCTATAAAACAAAGATTCTGCATAGTACCACCACCATCAAAACCGTTTGGTGTAGTTCACCTAGATTTGTTTACGGCCCAAAACGAGAAATACCTGACCATCATTGATGCTTTCTCCAAATACGCCCAGGCATACCATCTTAGAGATGGCACAGCAGTTAGTGTAGTCCAAGCCTTTTTAAAGTTTTGCTCCCATCATGGCGTTCCGGTATCAATAGTCACAGACCAGGGACCCGAATTTACTAATCAACTATTTACCGAATTTACGCGTGTCCATAAAATTCAACACCATAAGACCTTGGCCCAAACGCCCAACGATAATGGGATGGTAGAGCGCTTACACTCTACTTTGTTAGAACATTTGAGAATTCTAAAACTACAACACCGTAGCGAAGCGATTGTGAATCTTATGACATATGCCTTATTAGCATACAACAGCAGTATACATAGTGTAAGGGCAGGACACTTAATGTTAAATGTATAATAAAATAAATGTTAATGTTTAAAAAGGTATTTAATACTAAATTGCACTAAAATAATGTAAATATAAAATAATAGAAAAATGTTATAAAAAATGTTGAATGTTACGCGAGCTCGATACAAACTGAAGACTGACGTTCTTGCGTAAGTGCCGATACTACATTTTATAAATTAACTAAATCTGCAGTATTCTAACTAGGCCAAAGTACAATGTGCGGTTGCTAACCGTACATCTTGGCGGGGCAAAAGGTAATAATTAAGATAACTTATTACAGAATATTTTTCCAATGTAAATAATAAATATTAAATTAAAACAATGTGAATAAAAAATTATTATAAGTTAAATGTTAAAAGAATGAGGTCTCGCGTAGGTAAGTTCTATGTTTTCAGTGGATGCTTCAGCTCTTGGTGGCTTCCGTGGCGGTAATCTGGCGGACGCGCCGGTGGCGCTGACGGCGACCTTGCCGCAGCGTTTGCAGTACACGTAGGCTCCTCCCGCGACGACTATTGACAAGATCTGAAGTCCCATCGTAGAGTATGATACGATGTATTGATGCACATCGTGTTGCGACATTTCAGTCTGTTTTGTTTGATCTTCCAATTCTTTCAGCGAATTATGAAGTTTTTCATAATCGTTTCTTACAAATTGGGTGTTATGTTGTCCAGTTGATAATTCAAGTGGCTGGACAGATGTTAAATTGTTGATGTCTTCCAGATCAATTAATGGAATTTCCGGGTTGACATAGATTTTGTTTGCGTAATTATCTTGTGTGTAATATGTTTCTTCGTTGTTTCTAATTATACATCCTTCCTTGGCTTCTAAAATTCCCGTTAAATGTATTGCCTTAGTGGTCATACGACCTTCACAGATTATTTGCAGTTGGCAATCCGTACAGCAGACATAGAGCCAAGTGTTAGGATTTCGTAATGGTGTCCATTTGTTGTTGCAGGGTTCAGATGTGTAGATACATTTTGATAATGTAATGTTTGTTATTGCGCCGATTTCGCATGGAATTTGATGATTTCTCATATTACGTGTTGGTTTGTTTAGTGAACATACATATGTACTTGGTTCAATTTTAATACAATGTTCCAGGTCACTGTCTGTAAGCTGCATATATGTCTCCTTTCTTATATTCACTGCAACATATTCTGATTTTTTTTTCATTGTAAGTGATTTTTTGTTGTTTTTTATCATCGGAATAGGAACTGTTTTATATATTGTGAATGGAGTGTCGCCTGTTAATGGTAATGTAATTTCGATGATAAAATATTTATCAAATAATCTGGATTTTACTTCTAGTAGTTTGTATATGTCAGCTAATTGATTTTGAATGTTGTCAACGGGTAACGATAGTTGTTGTGGCAATTGTCCAGAGATAATGTTGAGCTCCTGAAAGAGCTGGTTTTGCGGTAAAAGTCTGGTATCTACATGACCATGGTGAATGAATGAATGAAAATGAAAGCTGTGTCTAAAAGCATGTGTTGGATGTGGCGCAGTTTAGACAGAATTGTTGAACTAGTCAGAGCCATTGTGTTAAAGTAGTTCAAAGCTTCCTCTTGCTCAACAACATTACCCAATTTCTGCAAATAGTTCTCGGTAGCGTTAAGATGTTGGTTTAAGAGATTGAATTGAGTGTTCATCGTCTCTTCATTTCTCTTTAAAATGTTATTATGTGCCTCAATGATTGAAGTTTGACCTTTGATCAGGTTCAATAAATGGTCTCTATTATTTTGCAATGTTTCTATGTCCTTTTTATATTGTATAGCGAACCTTTCATCTAGCACGCCGAATAGGCTGTTTGCAAGGTAACCTATTCCATTGACAAGACCTCGGGTAACGCGTCCCTTTGTCTGCCCATGATGCCCATTTTGCAGGAGGAAGGTTGTCTTCTTTGATCAAGACAATATCCCCTATTGATAAATTATTTGTTTCGTTCAGCCATTTACTACGAACTTGAAGTTGTTGCAGGTATTCTGACGACCATCTGGTCCAAAACCCTTGTTTCATTTTGTTTAGTAACTGCCACCTATGTCGAATGTTGATGTTTTGCTTTTCGAAATGTTCCGATGGTAAGAATGTTACTGGTCGGCCAATTAAAAAATGTGCTGGAGTAAGATAATCAATATCGTCCACATCCTCCGTTAAAGGGCAAAGTGGTCTAGAGTTCATACAGGCTTCGATTTGAGTAAGCAGTGTTAAAAACTCTTCGTATGTCAACTCTTGCTCTCCTAGGACACGCTTTAGGTGATATTTCATAGACTTAACTGCAGCCTCCCAAAGTCCTCCCGCAGTCGGCCAGCTTGGGGCGTTGAAATGCCACTCTATCCCCATCTCGGTGTTCCTTTTCAATAAAGTGTCGTTGTTAAATGTTTGTGAGATGTGTAGTTGTTTGGCTAACTCCCTTTCGGCTCCAACAAAGTTTGTTCCGTTGTCGGAGTAAATATGTTTCGGACAGCCTCGTCGTCCAATCATGCGGTTGAGAGCCAGTATAAATGTTTGTGACGTTAGATCTGAGGCAAGTTCCAAATGCACCGCCTTTGTTGCCATGCATACGAATACAACGACATAACCTTTACTCGTTCTGACGCCTCGACCCTTGTTTAGTTTAACACTAACAAATCCTGTGAAATCCACCCCTGTGTGATAGAATGGTGGTGATTGCGTTATCCTCTCACTGGGTAGGTCGGCCATTAATTGGTATTGTTTCGATGGCTTAAAGCGACAACATTTTACACAGTCTTGCAGGTATTTTTTAACCGTGTTATTTCCTCCTGTTATCCAATATTTTTGTCTCAATGTAGCCATAGTTAGTCTCGCTCCACCATGTAGTGTTAACACATGCGCACGGGCAATCAGAAGATATGCCAGCTTGCTGTTTTTTGGGATAATAATAGGGTGTTTTGTTTCTTCAGGTAATTTTGAATTCTGTAATCTCCCTCCAACGCGTAATATGTTATTTGCATCTAGGTAAGGGCAAAGTTTCTGAAGTCCTCTATTGTTGCTTACCCTTCCTTTTGTTTGCAAATCTTGGATTTCTTGTCCGTAATGTTAATTTTGTACATCTATACTAATATTATAAAGCTGAAGAGTTTGTTTGTTTGTTTGTTTGTTTGAACGCGCTAATCTCAGGAACTACTGGTTGGAATTGAAAAATTCTTTTTGTGTTGGGTAGTCCATTTATCGAGGAAGGTTATAGGCTATATAACATCACGCTACGACCAATAGGAGCGGAGCATCAATGAAAAATGTTCCAAAAACGGGGAAAATTTATTCTTTTTGAGACGCAACGTATTTAGAGTAGGTGGGCTAGCTTGGTAGGTAGCCAGTTGACGGGAGCGAAGCCGCGTGGGACAGCTAGTGTTTTATAAATATGTTAGTGGCGCATCGAATATCACCAAGTGTTAAATTACATTGTTTTGACGCGGGCGGTTCATTCATGTTTGTATGATTCATAGCTGCGTCTTCCCTGTGACGATTGTTTTGTGACGTGTTTGTTATGAAACGCGACACCCAAGCTACGATACGTATTATAGTCATAATACAGCTGTTCTTGTTAAGGAGTTCTCTTACAATGTTCACGTTTTCAGTAGTTCTTGACGTAACTGCATGCACCTTTTTAACTTCAATTTCTGGTGTCTTAATCGTGGCATATGTTTCAGGGATGTCTTCACTGTAAAGCCATTCGGGGCCATCAAACCAAAGAGCAAACTTATGTAACTGAGAAGGTAGTAGTCCACGTGACGCGCAGTCGGCCGGGTTTTGCTCCGATCTTACGTGCTTCCAATTCCCTGCGGGCACTACTGATGTTATCTCCTGAACTCTGTGTCCGACATAGGCCTTCCATCGCGAGACATCGCCCTTCAGCCAGCCAAGCACGATCATTGAGTCCGTCCATGCTGTAACTTTAATGTTAGGTTTGTCGAGGCAATGTTTTATTTTCTTGACCAGTTGAGCTAATAGTTGAGCACCGCATAGCTCAAGTCTGGGCAGTGTTTGTTGTTTTTGGATTGGAGCGACCTTTGTTTTTGCCGCAACCAATGCAATTTGTTGCTGTTTTCCCTCTGTAACTTCAACATGTTATCAAGCTTCCAATAAGTACTATCAACTTTTGCCCAACGTTGAGTTATTGTCCTCAACTTATCTTCAAGTTGCCACTTTTCTTTTAAATGTTCAATGTCCATGTTCCGTACTGTTCTCTCAAACGCCTTGATGTTTGACCGCTGCTCATTCATCATATCTTTAGTCCGTTGGTCCACGGCTAACTCTTTGTATGACGTGTTCTTCGTATCTTCCGCGATCTCATCGCTCTCCTGTTGTTCTGGAACATTCTCTTGGGCACATGACCTTTCTTCTTGTTTTTGTAACTGGCTAAAAGAAGCAAATTGGTCGTCATCGATTTTTGCCAATAAGTTTTGTTTCGACTTCATTATAATACACTTCGTTTCTTCGTATATTTGTTCCAGACGCTCGTAAATGCGATTCTCGTAATAAGGTCCAGACTTTTTGCCTTCAAACAAAGCTAATTGTATGTCGTTCTTTTTAAACTCACTCCAATACTCCTCCAGCTTTTGAAGTCTGTCATCATGATATTCAAGAGTGGTTTTACGTGTAGAACTATCTTTCTTAAAGTTTTCGTTTATTCTTTTGATAGCATCAAGATTTGTAGATTGTAAGCTAAGTAAAGCATCGTAAGAAGCCATTGTTGTTAACGGTGGTTTGTGCTCACAATAAATCCAAAATTTCAGAAAAGTAAGTAATATGGAACGTGCTCACCGGATTCGCTGCTTACGCTTGCTGCTTATACTTCACCCCGATCTGTGTAGTTCTCACTCACTATCACTGTTCTCACTGTTTTGTTGAATGTTCTGTTTAATGTTCAAATGTTTCCGCGAGTGAAACGTACCACGGCATTGATTCTACTCTTAACGGCTCGAAGGACCAATATGTAAGGGCAGGAGCCTTTACACTTAATGTTAAATGTATAATAAAATAAATGTTAATGTTTAAAAAGGTATTTAATACTAAATTGCACTAAAATAATGTAAATATAAAATAATAGAAAAATGTTATAAAAAATGTTGAATGTTACGCGAGCTCGATACAAACCGAAGACTGACGTTCTTGCGTAAGTGCCGATACTACATTTTATAAATTAACTAAATCTGCAGTATTCTAACTAGGCCAAAGTACAATGTGCGGTTGCTAACCGTACACATAGCTTCACAAAATGTAGACCACTGGAAGTAGTTACCGGCCATACGGATCATCGCGATCCTTTAGATATAGATTTATCTGTGCACTTGCTACAACAATACGTGCAAGAACACCGAGATAAGATGTCTAAGGTATACGAGGCTATTAATGAAACGTCCCTGCATAAACGCACAGAACTAGGAACTAGGAACTTGAAAATAGGAACAAAGATAGGGAGCCTGAAAAGGAATACGAAACAGACCAACAGGTATTTGTTAAGAATCCACTAGCTAATAGACAGAAACTCGCACCTCGTTATACTCACGACACAGTATTAGCTGACCTGCCCATACATATTTACACAAAAAAGAAGCGCGGTCCCGTTGCCAAATCACGTCTTAAACGAACACCTAACACGAAACAATTGTTGCAGAATACCACTGACGATATTGCTACACCTGGTCCAAGCGGAGGACATATTACTTGAGCCCCTAGAAGACAGACCCGGATTACACCTTTCAAACTGAGGCCTACAAAAATCGTGTCTCATTATCATTCCTTCCTCTTACACATTGATCTAGAAGATATCGAGTCGAAGGTTGATTTAGTTAAATTGCAATTAAGTGAATTTAGGCCATTAATTAACAATAAAACACTTTCATTGTTTGATCCCATATAAGTTACCTTGGGGACAAACTTGAAAAGATATCTATACAATTAGAAAGTTTTGAACCTAGTCGTGTTAAACGAGGACTCATTGACGGATTAGGATCAGTCATAAAAAGTATTTCGGGAAACCTAGACTACACAGATGCAATCAAATATAGTAACGCCATCCAAGTTTTAGAAAGTAACGACAATAAACTGGAAACGGAACTTAACAGTCACATAAGTTTGACTAAAGAATGGATGTTAGAACATTCTAAAGTATTAAAAAATATAGTAGACAACCAGAACATTATTGCTAATAAACTTAACCAAATCATAAAACAAGACGCATCCAAGCAGGCAGACCTAGTAACGTATGCCCATTTGGCACAGCACCTACTTATTTTAAACGATAATATAGAGACGTTATCGGATGAGTTAAATAAAATAGAACTTATGGTAGCTTTTACGCGTGCTTCCAGCACTACTCATTACATGATTAGCTTAGGTAATCTTAGAAATATAATAAGCAAATTAGGGTTATTATACTCAAAAGACGAAATCATTGATTGATCTTCGAGAGTACTATGATATTCTTAAAATAGGATCGTATTATATTGATAAGAAGTTAGTTATAGTTATAAAGGTGCCGATTGCCCTACCAAGAACCTATAACCTATACAAGTTATCCATAATTCCTAACAGAAATAATATGGCCCTTATCCCTACCTCACCTTTTATAGCAATTCATGGATTATATTCTATATACATGGAGACAGAATGTCCGAAGCTTTACTCATGGTACCTCTGCGAAGACAAAGTCGGTTTCAAGATTATGGACAAGCTGGACTGCGTGCAACAGCTCATTACCCAACAGCATCTCAACTCCTGTACATTAACGCCAGTCACTCTACACAAGCAAGCTCTGGAACAACTTGACGAAAAACATTACACACTAAGCTTCCCGATACCTGCAAAAGTACAGATGTTATGTGGACAGGAACAATTCAGAACACTTCAAGGAAGTTATTTAGCTACAATACCGCAAGATTAGAACCACCGAATTCACTATCGCTAACATTGACAACCGAATTAAGGGACATGTACTTAGAATAAGAACACTATGGGACCAGAACACTACATCAGGAACTGAAGAATCATTGGTACAGCTTAATTCAATCAACCTCGAGAACCTCCACGAAAGTTACAAGAAAGTTTCAGTACAGCCACCAGTAAGACTTAACAAGATATCAGATGGAAGCCTCTACCATACTACCATACCTGTATACCTATTACTATTCAGCGCAGGTGTACTTGCCATTGCTCTTACCTACCGGCATTGGATGGGCAATAAAGACAAGAAGATCGAAACTACATCTATAGAAATAAACGCAGATCAAGACATTTATGCTGAAGCGGAACCAAGAAGGCATATTCATCCAGCTGGAATCAAGATAGACCCCAGTCATCTTACAGCAACATTTTTAACAGCAGTTATCAAATAGTTGCTGTACTGCGAGGGGAGGTGTTACGCAACGGTGTAACATAAGGATCGTTGATATTACGATTCGGCATAACACACGGACTGTGCAACAATATTGCACATCGCAACGACTTACACGTGCTGCCTACGCAGCATTTCGTAACCGTGGGACTGAACATCGACAACGCCTTCCACGATTCCACGTTTTTATTCATTCTTGGTACATACATCGACCAATTATCACCTACATAATTTTAAACTTATAAATTGTAATTTCTTGATTTTTAATAAATTAGTCTAAAGTAAATTGGTTTTTTTTGCATCCTCCGGCTCCAGCTTACATATTTTACGCAGATCTCTCATTTCACCGGTTATGTTCAAGTTTCATGAAATCTATTCTGGCGTTATAGTTACCTTACTAACTTGCCTATTACGTAGGTACAACTAAAAAGTGAAAAATAAAAATAAACTTTTTTGCAAAAAAATACTACCAACTTCCAAATACAAAACTACAAAGTGAAAAATAACTTTATTTTTTGAAGTCGGTGTCCATAACGCAAAAAAATTGGTACCTACGAAAGGCACCGACTTCAAAAAAGAAAGTTATTTTTCATTTGGAAGTCGGTAGTATTTTTTTGCAAAAAAGTTATTTTTTTATAATAATTTGTTTTATTTCATACTTTTTAACCGACTTTCAAAAAAGGAGGAAATTCTATGTTCGACTTCTTGTATGTTTTTACTTCCAACTAAAAACACTTCAAATTGAAAAATAACTTCCTTTTTCGAAGTCGGTGTCTTTGGTAGGTACCATTTTTTTTCGTTATGGACACCGACTTCGAAAAAGGAAGTTATTTTTCACCTTGTTATGTTTTTAGTTGGAAGTGACTTCTTGAAGGTTTTTTTTTTTGTTTATTTTCACCGATATCTCCGTCAATTGTGGACCGATTTTGTGTAAAAAAAAAAACTTTTTACAAAAAAATTCTACCGCAAGTCTTTCGTAGGTACCAATTTTTTTGCGTTATGGACACCGACTTCAAAAAATAAAGTTATTTTCACTTTGTAGTTTTGTATTTGGAAGTCGGTAGTATTTTTTTGCAGAAAAGTTTTTTTATTTTGTACTTATTTATGAATTAATTGGCATATTTTCCGTTTTTTTTTTTTACTTTTATTTTTGTTTTTCTTGGATTTTATTGTTGACATTCTAAAAATATTTAATTGATAATATTTATTTTGACATTCTTGTATTAATTTGATTAATTGATATTAACCTATTTTATTTTTTGACATTTCTGAAATGTTTTTGTTAATTTAATACTTGTTTTGACATTGTAGTTTTTATTGAAAATTTGTTAATTGCCAGGAGAATAATAACTATATTGGACTATCCAACACTAACTCCTTCTAGTTTTTATATAATATTGTGAAATTAATGTTGAAACATTTGTACGCCTAATGGCAAAGCATAGAGAACTTACAAAATTGTAATATCCTGCACACCTGTGTATCTGTAACCTATATAAAGAATCTGAATCTGAAACATAAAAAATACTTAAGTATATAATTTTGAGTTGGCGTCAAACAAACAAAAATTAACTATCTAATGCGTAGAATGATCGAAGCTAGGTTGATTTTCGTTGTTCGTTTGTTTGGCGCCCGCCTCAAAAGCCCAGACTAAAAGTTTATATAAATTTTTTTCTTTTCAGTTCGTTACTTCTTCAGTTAATTTTTTTGTTAAAAATGTTGAAGTTTTATTTTATCTAAGGCATTGTTTGTGGTATTAAAGAAGAATAAGTTCTGTCTGTCAGTGTGTGAAAATTTTACTACAATGTGTCACTATATGTATTTAATTGAAAAATTATTTAAATAAATAACGTTTAAATAATAAGTTTATTGAAGATTAAATGCATTGTTATTGAAAGCCAATCTTTAACATGGTAGCAGAGCGTTATAGAGAGTTATAGAGCTTGTTATTTTGATAAAAAATAAGAAGATACTGGGTTGCGATCCACGTACGTACATATATTATATTTATACAAAACGGACAAAAATGACGAGCGCTGCGGTGTCGTCGTTACCGTGTTTAACAGAATACAAAAACATTAGCACGTGGAAATTCCGTGTAAAATTAATCTTGGAAGAGAGACAAGTCGCATATGATTTAACGTCAAAAGATGTCGAGAAACCACAATGGAAGAAAGATGACGCGAAAGCAAGGTCGATTATCGCACAAAGCCTGTCGGACCAATATGTAGAATTGGTAAAGGATGGGGAAACTGCCGCGGATATGATAAAGCTACTTGAAAATATCTTTGAAAGAAAGAGTGTATACAATCGTTTCCACCTTAAGCGAAAATTGATATCCATGAAATGTGAAGATCCGTTATAGTCATATTTAATTAAATTTAGCTCTATTATCAATCAACTCCAGGCTATAGATGTAAAAGTGGAAGATGAAGACCAGATTACCTACCTAAAGAGTATGATCATGTTATCACTTCGATTGAAACAATGGCTGCGGAGAAAAAGTTGTCTTTCGATTTTGTTAAGGCAAGGTTGTTAGATGCTGCAACTAAGATAAAAATAGAAAGAACACAGTACAGCGAAGAGAATGCCTTCAATATTTCCTGCTCTCTCTTTCTTCTTTCTTTTCGTGTGAGATGTGGCCACCTCTGGTGTCAGAGTTAATTAAGCCGCCTCTGGGAATCCCCACAGGCCTCTGACTTGGCTATTTCAGACTTACATTATAACTCTATAAGTCCAGGTTTCCTCACGATGTTTTCCTTCACCGTTGCCTGTGATGTCCAAGATTAACTTAGAAAGTACATACATACATTTCCTGCTATAGATGTGGAAAGAATGGCCATAAGTCATACGAGTGTCAAATAAACAGTAGTTATGCAAATGACAGAAGAACATCAAAGGCAAGAGGCCAAGGACGAGTTTATAGTCAGATTCGCCGAGGACGTGGTCGCGGATTTCGTGAAAGAGGTTTTCAAGGACAAGGATATAGAGGACGAGGATTTCAGGGACAACAAGCAACATCAATGATGACGGCTGGTGAAATTGGATTTATTGCAAGTGAAAATGCTTTAAACGTAAGGAGTAAAAAGGACAGAGACTATGATATTTCTTTTATAGTGGATTCTGGTTGTACTCAACATATTGTAAGTAAAAATTTTGAAAAATATATGAAAATGTAATAATATTAGACAAGAGTGTCAAAATACTGGTTGCTAATGGTCAATATCTCTTAACAAACAAAAAAGGTAATATAAAAATAAAATGTGACAATTTAAAGATAAACTTTGAGGCATTAATTGTTAAAGATATATTGTATAACTTACTATCGGTACACAAAATTACTGAGGCTGGACATAATGTACAATTTAATAGTCGTAAAGTAACCATTAAAAGTAACAATTCTTATCTTGAGGGAACATCAGAGAACAAGCTGTATAAATTGTATGCTAATATTTGTAATGAGTCTTGTAATATTAGTAAAGTTCAATGTGATGATGATCTTTGGCACAAGAGGTTAGGACATTTAAATAGAAAATCTTTTGGAATGATGAATTTACCAATGTCTAACAAAGTTTGCAGTGCATGCATGGAAGGGAAAGCTACAAGAAGACCCTTTAAACAGACACTAAGACCGAAGTCAAGACAAGTATGCGCTGTTGATGCTCTACGTATTTGTGCTGAACAATAACATCGACGACTCGTCCACGTTGGCTCGCTGTTGTCTGGTTTGCTCCAGACCGAGTACGGGTGTCGCGCGCCTGTGCCCCGCGTTATGAAATAAATAAATAAATAAAATTAAAATAAATAAAGTGGCAGAAATGATTGTGGAAACCAATCAAGGATTGTGGATTAAATGGTGAGAAGTATTTTATGACAATACTAGATGATTATTCTCATTTTTGTGTAGTATATCCACTAGTTAGTAAATCACAGGCAACAGAGAAGCTTATCAACTATGTAGTACAAATTGAAAATGAAACTGGAAATAAAGTAAAAAGGATTCGCTGTGATAATGGCGCAGAGTATACCGCCAATAAAGTTAAAGATTTTTGCAGAAGGAAAGGGATACGTTTAGAGTATTCTTTACCTTATAGTCCTCAAGAAAATGGATGTGCAGAGAGATTGAACCGAACGTTGTGTGATAAAACGAGGACTCTATTCGCAGAAACTAAGCTCCCTAAGTTTCTATGGCGTGTATTCAATGTGCAGCTTTTTAATTAAATAGATCTCCTTCATGGGCAATTAATTTCGAGACACCCTGCCATATGAGATTTGGACAGACAGATTTGTCAAGATTGAGAATTTTTGGTTCCAAAGCATGGGCCACTATTATACCAAGACATGATAAATTGAGCAACAGAGGCAGAGCAACAAGAATGGCTGGATATGGAGTAGTAGGTTACAGATTGTGGAATCCAGAAGACAATTCCATTATAAAATGCAGAGATGTGAGATTTGATGAGACTGATATACAATATAAAGAAGAAGTAGAAGAGAAAAGTTGTAAAATGAAATATATTGAAGAAGAAGAGGAAAATAAAGAAAGAAAACATACTGAGATGGAAAAAGTAACAGAACCGAACACAGAAAATGAAAATGAAGGAGAAGAAATAGAGAGACACAATTGCGAAATTCAAGCTAATGAAGATACATTAGAACAAGAAAATCGTACTAGATCAGGCAGAAATGTCAAACGTCCCATATATCTCGATGAATATGAAATTTATAACACAGTTGTTTGCTTGAGTGCAAATGTACCAAGTTCATTTGAAGACGCTGCAAGTCAAACAGATTGAAAGGAAGCTATTGATAAAGAAATACAAGCACTTGAAAAATTAGAGTCATGGGAAGAAAAAGAATTACCAAAAGGAAAAAACGCAATTGATACTAAATGGATTTTCAAAGTAAAAGAGGAAGGAACAAAAAAAGCGAGATTAGTAGCTAGAGGATTCCAACAAAAGAAGGACGATTTCTTTGAAAACAATTATTCACCGGTTGCTAGACATTCAACAGTAAGAATGTTCTTATCCAAGGCAATTAACGAAGATATGAAAATTTCACAACTTGACATACCAACAGCATTGTTAAATGGCAAATTGAAATCTGAAGTATACATTAAAGTACCTAAAGGATATAAAACAAAGAATCCAAACACAGTTTTAAAGTTAAGAAGAGCACTATACGGATTAACAGAATCCCCTAGATGCTGGAATGAAACGATTGATATTTTTATTAAAAGTAAAGGATTTCAAAGATCAGAATATGATTTTTGCATGTATCACAAGCAAGACACTTGGATACTGGTATATGTCGATGACATTCTAATTATTGGCAATGATGCAGATGATACTATCAAAGCACAAAAAAAGCAGTTTAATGCAAAGGACCTGGGAGAAATACAAAGATTTTTAGGTATGGAGATAGAAAAAAACGAAAATGGTTTTATACTTAAACAAACTGCATTGATAGAGAAAATACTGAAGAAATTTAACATGACTGAATGTAAAGGAACGAAAACGCCTATGGAAATTAATTATAATATACAGATGAATGATTAGCAAATATTAGACGTGCCTTATCGAGAGTTAGTTGAAAGTTTGATTTATCTAACAATGACTTCAAGACCTGGTTTGATTTTTGTCGTGTCTTACCTTAGTCGATATTTGGATAAGCCAAACGAACAACTCTGGAAAGCTGGTAAGAGGGTGATTCGCTATCTCAAAGCAACAAAAAATATTTAGAAAAACCAATGACTCTAACTTATATGGATATTCTGACGCAGATTGGGCTGGAGATAAAAATAATAGAAAAAGTTTAAGTGGAGGTATTATCTTACATGGAGTAAACCCTATTTTCTGCTTCTCAAAGAAACAGTCTTGTGTGGCTTTGTCAACAGCTGAGTCAGAGTACATAGCAGCTGCTGCCACAGCACGCGAGCTAGTAAATATAAAAGGGTTATGCGAACATCTAAGAATTAACAGTGATACAATATTATTTGTTGATAATATAAGTGCCATCTCGATGTCTAAGAGTTACGAAAATTCAAAACGAACTAAGCATATTGAAATTAGAGCTCATTATTTAAAATATTTGGTTGAAAACAACATCATCAGCATTGAGTATGTAAACTCAAATGATAATTTGGCAGATTTAATGACAAAGAGTTTATGTAAAGAAAAATTTATCAATTTTGTTAATCAATTCTTGTGTTAACATGATTACCATTATAGTGATTCAGGAGGAGTTTTATAAATGTTATTTATTTTCTGGTGTACTATGTTTATTGTGAATAATGTTATCTGATAATCATTTTGAAGTCAGTAAACATTGTCTTTGTTTATGCTACTATTAGTGAGAAGTTATAAGTAGCAAATTTCAATTTAAGTTTGATTCTTAAAGTTAAATTTGAGGAGGACTGTTGCGGTTTTATTTTATCTAAGGCATTGTTTGAGGTATTAAAGAAGAATAAGTTCTGTCTGTCAGTGTGTGAAAATTTTACTACAATGTGTCACTATATGTATTGAAAAATGATTTAAATAAATAACGAAGATTATTGAAGATTATGTGCCTTGTTATTGAAAGCCAAACTTTAACAAAAGATGTTTCTTTTGTTAAAGTTTGGCTTCTTTTAAGTTTACTTAATTTCAACAGAATCGGATCACAATTTAAAAATCAGTGTAAAAATATCAATTCATCCTTTTTTTCTACCTTTAGGGATGGATTAAATTTTTCAAATTCAAGAGACCAACTTTACCATACTCTTTCCAATAAAATAAGGTTTTTTGAAATCGGACCACACTATAAAAAGTTATGCGTGGTCGTACATACAAAATAAAATATTAATGTCGAATTGAGAACCTCCTCCTTTTTATTTGTCGGTTAAAACAGTCTACAATGTACTGGAATGTCAAGCACTATCATAATGCCAAATCTTACATCACATTTTGGCATTTCGATCATCTGTGATACAAAAAATAAACACTTTGTTTAGAGGTTCACTAAATACTAACGTCATAAAAACCGTTTAAATGAAACATTACAAGAAACCTTCCTATCCAAATAGTCGAATCAATACTTCTACTCATGCATTAGTAATGGCATACGAATACTGCAAGGGCAAATTAGAATAGTGACGTCAATTTTCCAATTTCAACCGTGATAATAACGTTATTAACAACTGAATCAACCTACTTTTAAACTACCTAGTCGTTTTAGACTTAGTTGAATCTCGTTATTTTGCAATTCAATTTTCGTTTCATTCGCCTAATGGACTGTTATAACCCAATTATAATGATATTAAGTAGAATACATTTGTACTATATAACATTCCATTTGTCAAGTTATCATCGATATAGAAATGAAAATTCTTTGTAAACGTATCGTAAATTCGTAATCACTTTGGCCCTTTTGTCATCCAACCAAAAGAACCGCTTTGGAGTTAACCCTGCCCTCGTTCAGAGAAAATAACAGTGTGCTGAGTTGATTTGAATGGAAACTCTATAAAGTGGGACAAAGGAGCAATTGCTGTCTGGAGGAAAACACAAAGTGTACACACACAGTACCTACTCACAGGTTTCAGCAAATAGGTGGGTATTTTATGTGAAGAAGTACTTTCTCAAAACTTTATCTTGTGCTTCATTTGATTTACGTGGGTGTGTTTGTTCAGTCTACGTAGAGTTTCGTCATTCTAGTTACCTAGGTATACGTTGTATAAATAAAAACTAGCTTCTTCGTCTGACTACGTGAAAGTCGGATTCCAGGGACACTTACTCCCGGGATAAAAAGTACCTATTCTATTTCCATCTTCAAGGGCCAATCTATCTCTATACCAAAACTCATCAAGTTAGTTTATCTGTTTTGACGTGAAATGGTAACAAACAGACAGGTCCAGTTACTTTACCATTTAAAATATGAGAATGGATAATATGAATTAGTGTTTCAGTTGTGAATGGATAATTAATAAAAAAAAAAAAAACATCATAAGCTTTAAATCCGGCCGGATTTCAGCGAAGAATTGAGAGAGCTCTCAATTCCCTCGAAGGTTTTCTGCAAGATTATCCTGGATAGGTTATCGAAGGCTGTAGATCCTCTCCTACGCAAAGAGCAGGCTGGTTTCCGCGCGAATCGCTCGTGCATGGATCAGATCAACACTCTCCGTATAATTTTAGAACAGGCATCAGAATAACAGAGGGAGCTGATCTATCTCACCTTTGTCGATTTCGAAAAGGCATTTGATACGTTGAAGTGGTCCAGCATCTGGTCCCGCCTACTGGACATCGGAGTGCCACCGAAAATTGTCCGTTTCTTGGAGAGTATATACAATAATTATTCTTGTAGATTGACTCACGACGGCCTCATCTCGGATGATATAGCAGTACACGCAGGTGCCCGCCAAAGCTGTCTCCTTTCACCGCTCCTCTTTTTAGTCGTTCTTGACGGGATTTTGCTTCGCATTTTTGACAACAAGCGCCGCGGGATGGAGTGGGGATTATCCAACGTCTTAGAGGACTTGGATTACGCCGATGATCTATGGCCGTTGAGTTATACCAAAATAAAAGAGTAAATTAAAATATTTAAGTCAGGAAGCGTCAGAAACGGGACCAAAAATAAGGATAGCCAAAGCACGAGCTACCTTCGCGCAGATACCCGTTTGGCAATCGCGGTAACTGACCCGAAGGATTAATCTCAAAATCTTCGGGTCAAATGTCAAATCCGTGCTACTTTACGGGTGCGAAACGTGGAAAGTCACAAAAGACATCTCACGCCAGATCCAAGTCGTCGTCAACGGCTGTCTTCGTCGCATACTCGGCATTTACTGGCCCGAGACCATCACCAACGTAGAGCTGTTGGAGCAATGCCACGAGAGCCCGATCGACCGCCAGATCAAGCGTCGCAAGTGGAGTTGGATTGGCCACACGCTGCGAAGGGATTCTGATCATATACCGAAGCAAGCGCTGGATTGGAATACCCAAGGCAAAAGAAAACGTGGCCGTCTCCGTCAAACCTGGCGTCGCACCGTGTTGGCGGAAGCAGCGAGCATCGGTATGACATGGAGCGAGGAGAAGCGTGAAGCTCAAGACCGATCGCGATGGAGGACTACTGTGGACGCCCTTTGCCCCATCCAGGGGACGTAGGACATTAAGTCAAGCTTTAAATAGTACAGTAACTTTAAAAGTTACCTGCTACATTGGCACAAAACTGTCTAACGAACCTTGAAGCTTATCAACAAAAGTACCAAATAAATGAATAGATTTCTGCGACGAAAATATAAAGACGAACAAAACTCCTCACTGAGTTTAGGATTCTAACCAGAAGGTGAATGAAAAGGTTATTAGTAGCGCAATGTTATGGTCGATGGAACGCAGACGAGCCTATTCGCCTAAAAGTCTACGACAGGCATACGATAGCGCGCTTTCAACTGCCGCATTTGAATTACAAATAAGGGTACTTGAGTCAGCCTCGGCACCCACCATTTCAGGGGCGGCTCGCTCTTTATAATTTTTTTCGTGACTAAATGCTAAGTTTATCAGATATTTTGAAATTGAATTACCCGACTGAGAGAGAGTGAAAACATGTCTGTATAAACTTTGTCGAAAAACCGGCTACTTTTGTCGTTGCGAATAATTAAATACGCTGAAAAGTATTTTATTAGGCTCCACGGTGTTGTTACCTTAACTTTCGGGAAATTTTATGAAAGCAAATTAAGAAGCTTTATATCAAGGGTACGTTGAGAGATATGATATTCACAATCTCCTAATTACCCAATTAGGCGATTGTGAATATCATACCATTGTTCGAAAAGTTTTATGCTGTGTTATATTTATGTCGATATTTCGAATGTACAGCTGCATACTAACAAAGAGCTGCCACAAATTCCATTGTATTATGAGTCTGACCATGCACCTCATGACCAGAATACCTAATTAATAATACCCATTACTATAGGATATATGTACTAATAACCGCATATACTCGTATACATTTTTTTTCTTTTCTGGTGCGAATTCATCCAATGACTTCTGCCGCTCTGGGTGAAGTGAGAGGGCGTGTCAGACTTTTACTGACTAAAACCCACCCGTGTTCCGTACCTGCAAATTGTAAAGATTATCGAGTGCAGACCCCACAAAGCAGATAAAGTATGATGCAAATTTTGTCCATCATCCAATATTTACAGGAAGTTGGGAACCAGGCCAATTTTGCATATTAGAAATTGCAGTTAAGATTTAATGTAACGAAAAACTTGAAGGTGTTTCTGGGGGCAACAGCTTGTAATAATAATTGGAGCGATTTACATTTAATTTGTGAATCTCAAACAGTTTCCTCCTCGTATTTGAAATGAAATGCAGCGTCCTATTTTCTTGAAAATACACTGTTCTAATCCCAGTAATGGAAAGTCAGCAAGATGTTTTCTATCTTCCATTGCAGAAACGTAGATAATAAATCCTATAAGCAAATGTCTACTACTTAGAACATATTAAAGCTGCATAGAATTTAACGATAGCTTAATTCTCTTACAAAAAGATTTGAGCAACAGAAAAAAAAAACAAATAAAAAGTAGACCAAATACGACGTAGGACATATTTTCAATAGTTACAGATAGATAGTATCAATACGACCTGATTCTCATATCACGAATGGCGATAAATAGATCCATTTCGATAACTGTTAGTTCGAATTGAGCGCTGAATAAGCAAAATAACTTTCTTTACAAAACATTACCTTACTAAATTATTGCCTACTCTGCCTATTGTGTATTTGAATGTAAATAATGAAAATGGCTTTTGTTATCGATGTGTCGATTTTCTTACTAATGGGTGCTTCATGGCACTTATCTTTGAAGAACGCAGTACAATAAAATAATACATAAAAAATATGTACCAAAATACAGTACAATTAAAAGATTTATATTTTAATGAATTTATTAAAGCACAACCACATGTCCAACACCTCATCTAGTTTTAAAAATATGTTCGACATGTAAAAGTGTTTGTACAAACCAACTTACAGAAATAAAATCATTTATCATTTATCAATAATTACACCAACAGAACCATTTTGTGGTGAACATAACTGTGAAGAACGTAACTTTAATTATTTCAAATTTATATATTAATTTTATTCATTGTACAAATCATTATAAATATAATTAATAATAAATCTATATTTAATATTATAAAGAGCAAAGATTTGTATTTTTGTATAAACTTAAAAACTACTAGACCTATTTCGAAAATTCTTTCACCGATGGAAAGCTACACTATCCCCGGGTGACATAAGCCAATTTTTATCCCTGTATTCCTACGGGAACGGGAACTACGCGGGTAAAACCGCGAGGCGTCCGCTAGTAAATTATATAATTATAAATCAAATCATAATCATTCCGGACGCAGCCATTCATCTATATCATATTACAACACAAACCGGGCGTTACATAAGTCTCAAGTTTTTGCATTTAAGTATGTTGTACACGACTTTTCAGATTTCCAAGTTGTTGGCACACGAGCGAAACGGGTAAGTGGGTCATATCCCAAAAAAGAAATAGGTGTAACATTCTAATTTCAACAGATGCCGTTCAAATATGTAAAGGTTTGGACTGTGCAAACACCTGCAGGTAACCCTTACGAGGACCCACCTGCAATTGGCTCCGGAGTTGTAGGGCCCCCTAACTCCAAACATCTCGTGAGGGTCAGGTTTTCTTTAAGATCCAATAAAAAAATCAAACTCAAACAGCATTGTAGGTACTTCAGGTACTTCACGCAACCCCTATCTGAATGACCTCGAGCATCGATCTTAGGAGACAGTTATTTCTATTAGTCTTAGGAACCTTAACTGAAACTATCCATATGGAAGCGCTTTCAAGAGAAATTATCCATACCAATAAAATAGTTTCTGAAGCTACCAAACCAACATTTCTCGCAGAATCCATTCATAATATTAAAGTACCTAATATTAATAGAGTGATTGTGAACTTTAGTTCATAAAAATCTAAGTTTACTTAGCGGAGTAGACATAATAACGAATCGACCTACAACGATATTTAATGTATTAAGAAAATGGGAGATATTTGGCACATGACCACCGCTATCAGCGCCAGACGATAAACAGAAGCTGAGTACGGAATTCAATTTCCAAAGTATAAGCCTGCCGTGACGGACACGAATTTTTCGGCCATGTTTATTTGGGTCAAACACCCAACAACGACATATAAGTTCTAGTCGTCAATACCGCAGCCCTCCGACTATTAACGAATATCTACCCGATGTTCTCCGTCTTCCCCAATTTATTAATACTTAATATTTGTAATAAATCATTAATTAGACCATAAAAGGGAAGTTATAGAAATGTATTTGCCGTAGGAAAACCATTCTTGAGGTCGAAACATAAATAAATATTTTGGACTTTCATGTCATTTAATTCAAATTTCTACTTCGCAACGATCTCAATCAGACTAAGACTCATTTAACATTTCAATTTATTTAATGTTTGAAGTTATCTGCCCGCTCATTGAATTGATTGTTTTCAGGCTAAGGCTACCCGCAAATAGCGTCGGGCAGGTAGCACGTTCCACGTCCGGTTTCTCTAAATACGATGTTCATATTCCGGCGCTGGCCTGGCGCGGACCGGCAGCGGTAAGTTAACTCGTCCGGTTGAGTAGCGAGAGGCATATTTTTGCACCACTCTCTATTTATTACATTGGATAGAGTTTGGGCTGGTTTGTGCTCGGCGGATTTAATACGAGAGTCCGTACATTGTTTTAGTGGCTTCAAGCTGCTTATTGCAACTACATTTTGCTACTTTGGTTGGTTCTTGAGTTTTAAACACCCTGAGGTATTTAAAACTCAACACCTTTGATTTTATGAGTATTATGCAAAAAATGCTTGCTTAATTTAATTATGGTCAAATTATACTTGCCGTCGTGTTTTCGTGTTTGAATACAAACTCAGATCATTTCCCCCGCCGCAAAAATTTCTTCATTCGAGAAAAATTCATGAATCTCTTCATATTTATTCATTGTGAGCGTCGCAACTCGCAATACGGTGTGGAAATGTTGTCATTGTTATGCTTAATTCATTAACATAAACAATGACTTGCGTATTCACGGCTCATGGACTCACCAGATACTAATCTTACTAATCTTTGTTATTGCGATGTACGATTTTGGGATTTAATCTACAGAAAATTGAAGACTTTCAGATTCCTCTCTCCGACTAAACAAACCATAGAAATGTTATTCAAATGACTCAAGTTAACCTAACCACCGAGCGATCGATTTGCTCAGTTTCATTCTATCTATATGTTAGTATAATCTTAAGGAATTTCTACTCGTATCTTATTCACTCTCACATTGGAAACAATACCTTCTACCTAGTTCTAAGGAAGATTATGTTTGGCCTTGTCGACTCCGAGAACTACAATCGAGTTATTCAAATATAATCAACTTATCCTCAAGATGTCAACATACACGTATGCAGATCCTTGTATTTCACCAACTGTGTTGAATATTCTAGCGTAACGAAATGCAGTGAAGCCTTCAGGCAAGTGGCTAACAGCCTACTACTCGTACTAGGAACCCACTTCGAATTCGGAGGCTTACCTGCACGTAACACGATTACTCCACGTTTGGGTTTAAGCAATTCAAGCAATATTCCGTCGGTCGGTCTGTATCGGCTCGTGGTCCTTCCTTATTACGCTGTTGACCACAGAATACTGCAAAGAGATTTTATGTACTGCAACGATTTTTGATTAATTGTACGGATATTGAATATTAGAGCCGGTTTATTCTTTTCTTTTTAATTGCATTCATTTAATTTTTGTCCCTTCCTTTTCTAAATTTTCTTTTCTTCGAAGTGGAGACAATGAAAGGAAGCTTCTTTATGATATCTTTTTAATTGTTAACTGTTAAATACAGGTCTTCGGGTCCCAAGCCAGGAGCTCAAGGCTGGGACCCATAGCAGCGTTGGGACTCCTGGACCCTTTCTGAACCTGTACCCCACGAAACTGCCGTAACGCAGCAGTGGAAAGCTAGGGGGTTCGCTCCTTATTGGGTATACTGGTTCCTACTACGGGTGTAAGGTGTCACAAGTGTTGGACGGTACCATTATATTCACTTACCTGGGATTCCTGCGGTAGGCTCCTGGGGGTCGATCAATACCGTGCCGTGCCGGGAGATTAGGGATAGGAGAATATATATAATATTAGGACGATAAGGTATAAACTGACGGCTGTCTGGACCGAAGGCTCCGGCGTCCACCAGACAGAACACGTTTCCCGCAAAAGCACTTCGATGTGCGTGAAATATATTCAAAACCGACTTCGCGGGCGGCCCACAACGCCGATTACGACCGGCGGGCGCAATTAACAATTACAATGGGAGAAACACATCTCGATTAGATATGTTTCCACAAAAACCCGAATTCACCGTGTGCTCACTACAAATTTTTGTTTTCGACTCTTGTCAAGAGCTGTCAAATTACTGAAAGCCAACCGACATGGTGTTGCAATTAAATATCTAATAGTGAACGAAACGTTTGGTTCAGAACATTAACCGACTTGGAGGTTCTATGTTTGACTGCATGTTTTTTTTGAAATATAATTATTTTCACCGTTTACTCCTTCAATTCTGGATCGTTTTTTTTTATATGATTTTTCTCTCGAAGTGGTTCCAATCTCACCAAGTCAGGATCTTATGAGGGGATGGAAATCGAGGCAACTTTTAAAATTTTGTAGGCATACATATAGCAATTTTGGTATTTTCATCAATATGGCAAGCATTTGCATTCAGGAAGTATCATTCGGTGAAGTGGAACTGATGAAGAAGAGAACAGATGGCCACTGGAACTTCTTAATGATAAGTATGCTTTGGGTAGGTATATGATATCTCAAATAATTCAATGATTGTGATGAAGTAAATTTAAATAAATGGTTTTTATGTTTATGTTAGGTTGGTACCAACCATCGAACTGATCTGATGATGAAGCTGGAAGGTAGGCACCGGAACTCCATAATAAAACAATGTATCCCAGTCATTTTTAGGCTTTAATTTGTTACGAGAAGACCTCTGGCTATAAATGATTTTCGTATGGTAGGTACCAAAACTAAAAAGAGAAAAAATGTTTATTCTTTTTTTTATCTAATTGAACTTCATCAAATACTAAAGTTGACTCACTTCTTCCTACACAATCACTAAAAGGTACCATTTTAGTCGTCTAAAATTTACTGTTCCTTACTTTATTTTCAACTAACAGTTAATTAAGACACCTATCAGTTCGTGTTAGCTTTCGCGCTTGCCTTGTTGTTTGTTGAAAGCAACTATGTTGTTTTACGTAGTCTTTAGGTAAACTTACTTAACTATTTCTAGGAAAACCGTATACTATGATAGTTTTCACCTAAGTGCTCGTTCACACAGAGGTCCGTTTTACAAGTCCGCTTTATCTATACCAAAATTATGAAGTGGAAAGATTTGTTTGTTTGTTTGTGTGTTTGTTTGTTTGTACCAAATAGGCTCCGAAACTACTGAACCGATTTTAAAATGCTTTCACATATAAAAAGCCACAACATTCTCGAGTAACATAGGCTATAAATTATTTTCAAATATTTAGAGATCCTTATGAAAATTGCAATAATGTAACCCAAAGTTGCAAAATTTTGCTTCTTATATTCATTATTTGGCGTGCACTGAGACCACTATTGATGATACGTAAAAAATATTTATTTACTACATGATTAAAGTACTCATTATTAACTACAAAAAGGCTCCGAGAGAATATATCTCACTATCATAGTTAAGTCACAATAGCAGCTTTTGTGTTCTAAAATTCAATTAAATCGCTGGTAGGAAGAAAAAGATTACATTCGTATTTATTTAAATATAAATAGTTTAACAAAAAGATTAGGATAGGGAAGGTAAGGGAGGTGGTTAGGTAGGTAGGTAGGTTAGGTGGGTGGGTAGGTATGTAGGGTAGGGTAAGTAGGGTAAATATGTAGGGTAGGGTAGGTTAGGTTATGTATTTAGGTTAGGGTAGGGTCGGTAGGTTGATCGGTAGGGCATGTGAGTAGGTTGGTAGGTAGGTAAGGTAGGTTGGTACGTAAGTGGGAAGATTTGTAGGGTAGATAGGTAGATAGTCAGTGCACGGGATGGACGCGGGGGTCAGCTATTCGTATACGTTTTAATTCAGCGCTGTCATATGTAGTTGTATGAGCGAGTTCACACACGTGACATTATTCTAGATCCAGCAAAAAATACCGAACCAAGAAAATATACAGCAGTCCGTTTTATCGTATGCGTTTTTATTCGGAAATGGCGCAGGTAGTTGTACAACAGTATTAAAATACTACTCCGTTTGATTTGAAAGTTGGTGGTACTGACTAAATGTGGTGTGAACATTACCCCCAGTAGCGACGGATCCGTTAAAACGGTAGATACTGTAAATGCGGTTTCTATTTCATCTCCAGTAGCGACGGATCCGTTTAAAACGATCCTGGAAATGCGTATGTTCTGTGCGAACGTACCCTAATTCTCAGAAGCGTGAATACCCCGCACGAGTAGTACTCTTGCATGCCTTTTGTACTCTGCAAAACAGTGTCTACATCACCAGTCCAGTTTAAAACTACTTAGCATGCCAAAAAACTGTGATATTCATAGCATAGCCAAACACTCGGCTAACCAAAGTCTACTTGAGAAACTAAACTTAGATTTGCTCAATACAGCCCGCACTCCGGTATACCATTTCATATATCGCAAAACGTGCTTTTTCTAAGGAATTTAGACCTTATTTACTTTCGGGATATCATTACCGAAGATATGTTCGCACACTTCTCCACTATAGATGAAAGTGTACCGGAATGTAATAAAAAATGATTCACAACCCCATCTTTTACCTTGGTGGGAAGATACTGGGGCACGGGTGGCTTGTGATATACCATCGACACACGTAGCAAGATTCGTGCAAAGCTTCTTGTGGGAAATAAGGTAGGTGAGTTTTATAGGCTCGAAAAGATCGAAACCGAACACGCCCGAACACGTAGAAGATCAATCTGGAATACATACATATTGGATGTACATTTAGGTACAAAATATTCGTTAAATTCATAATGACTACCAATTATTTGTATTGATTTTGAACGAATGATATAAAATAATGGGTTTATTAAAAAACTTAACTGAATGGCCTTTACAGCTTTAACCACGTTTCTTAAGTGAATCCATCATTCTATTTTCAGTTAATTCAATCATTTTAAGGATCAATTTAGGCTAAAAGTATTGAAATGATGCAAATACTTCACAGAATTTGTAGATCGTTAGCTTCGGAGCGAGGAGAATGGACCTCCATTTCGGATTCGAATCAACATTCCACGAAAAATATGGATCTGAATGACGCTTTTCCGATCATGAAAGGGCAAACAAAACGACCCGGCTTCCAAATCAGATTTTTGTGAGTATCATTCACCGATGGCCTCATAATTAAAATTGTTATACGTGTAGGTCATTTCATTTCATACAAATTTAAACTGTTCATCATTCATCAGTGAAATTCATTCGCTATTGAAATTTATTAATTACGAAATTAAAATTACTGGAGTGGAAAAGTAAAGAACAACGTTGCGCAGCAAATGGATTTTTAAGGGAAGAAAAGGTATAAATTTATTGGAACTAATCGAACAGCAAAAATAAACTTTTTACAGAATACTTTCAGGAAATCACAGCGCAGTCACCATGTCACAATCTGCGAACATTTCACGACCGATCGCATTCGCCGCGCAATAATACAATTGAGCAATCAAACAGATTTTGTTAACGAGCTTTTGTCGATTAACTTTGTTCATAACAAATTGTAGATAGTGCTCGTTATGTGGGGTCACGAATAATGCCACCGTCCAATAAAATCATGCATGCGTGTGCTCTAATGGTGCTGTGCCACCAGAGATACTATCGTACTACTTCTAATACTATCGTGGATTTCAGTTTAAGCATAAAATTTATAGATATGTCGATTGATGTGGCAATAAATATTTTTCTTCTTTCTTTAGCTAAGGATAGAGTTGATCAAGAAAACCCACCGATGAGATCGCTTCATTTTGCTAGCCCTTTTAGGCTCTAGGCAAGTGGCATTCGATGTCAGCAAAGGTGATACTCGTAGTTGAAAAGTCAACATGTAAGGAATTGATCACGTGATTTTCCGATGACAAAATGTCACTTGTCTTGGGCCTCTGGTTAAAAGGACAAAAAATCTAAAAATCTAGAGATGTGTGCGAAGATTGCGAGCGAAGAATGCGTGCGCGCTAAGCTAAAAAGAGCCTCTACGCACCCTCGCTCCTCTCAGCTACACACCTTTTCACAGGTTTGCTACGCATCCTCTTACCGCGCAAGATCCTCGCAGCGCGAAATCTCCTCACACATAAAAAAGAAATTCGAAGAAACACACATTTATACACCGCTGCTTCATCCTCCCACCACCTAGCTACCGAACACATCGATGTTTTTGTTGGACTTGTGTGTGTGTGCGTTTTACCACAATCTCACGTATCTCTGCTGGAAAAGCATCCTCAAATTCTTGTCTTGTGTTAGTGTAGATGTGATAACGTTACTAAAATAATCAGTTTCCAAAGCATCTGCTCCCAGTTTCCTCACGTACGAAACTTTAGATTAACTCAGATTATTTCTACTAGAGTTTTTCTGACGTTTCGAGCAGCGATATAACTGTATACCTATACACCTGCCTCTGGCGTTATCTTGTGAAGATCATATAAGCATTTCATGGTTTGGAGTAAATTACTTTTGAACTTTACGGGCATACCTACATGTCTACTTTGTAGACGTCAGAATATCACCTTCATTTGTAGCTCGCTCGTAGCTAATGTAATTTTAGACCCTCATTAAAATCATACTATATTAAATTTGCCATATACTATGTATTGATCGTAGGCAAGCTCTAATAAGTCACAAAAATAAAGGGATTTTAGAGATTGTATTAAAATGTATTTTAAGAAAGTATTTTTACTTTAATAACACAAAGGTACATTAGACTTATAAAAGGTATTTTTTTTTTAAGTCGTGGCAGCAAGATAGGATTTCGTAGTGCCAATCATGTGCGATTGACTAGTTCATGTATCTTTTACCAGTTTCAGCCAGCGACTTCGCAAGGGAACATTATACCGGGATGAAAGTAGCTTATGTGCTATTCCAGACTAAAATCTATCTCTGTGCCAAATATATTCAGATCCGTTCTGCTATTCTGGCGTGATTGAGTAACAAACATAATTCCACACACATCTATCCATCCAAACTTTTACATCAACAATAACTTTTAATAAATCTGTAGAAAATACGTTTTTGTACATCGAACATATATACATATTTCCAAAAAAATTGCCAGGTTTTTAAAAGATAGTTACCGCGGCCCTGGCTTAAGCAACTGAAGGAACACGGGTGGGTTTTAGTCAGTAAAAGTCTGACACGCCCTCCCGCTTCACCCAGAGCGGGAGAAGTCACTGGATGATTTCACACCCAAAAAAAAAAAAAAGTTTGTTAAAAGATAACCAACAGAACCAATTGCCAGCATTTTTGGAGTTTTTGTCTGTTTAGTTATACACGCATCAGTAAAATGTACGAAACCAATGTATATATCTTTTATACATAAAAAATGTGCGTAACTTAAGATATTACTAAGTTTTTGTTTTATCACATTCGGTCGGTAGGGTAGGGTGGGCTGTTGACGGGAGCAAAGCCACGGGCACAGCTAATTTATAATATTAGTAAGATATTGTAAGATTTTTTTAACAGTAGGTACGATGACATTTATTTTAGTATTAACACAGGTTCTTAGAAGTATTTGCCGCACCCAATGTTTAAAGGAAACTCCTCACAATACCCGCTAAATAAACCTGTGAATTGCCAAACAAGAGAGGATAGCTTTACTTTCTCTTTATCAGTGGCCACCACCCGCCCTAAACAAATTTGTGCACAATCGGAACATTTACTCAGCCAAATTAAAGTTGTGATTTAAGTTTATACGAATAATTTAAGATAAATATTATAAAAGTTATAGCTTCTTGGGTGATAATGATTGTTTTAGGACATTTTAAACAAATTCATATGGCTTCCACAGACAAGTACGAGACGACAATGTGTCAGTATTTTTTATAGAAAGTGTTCTACAGATCCGAAGAAGAATTTCTATGAAGAGATGACTTGGTACAGGTATAATCACCACTTGCGATGATCCATCTGGTGACTTATTTATTTATTCAGGCTTCCTGGCGTTGCAGTGTATTGCGTTTTCTGACATCGACGAAGACGAAAGGTGTGGACGAAACTAATACCTTATTTACAGAAGGTAAGCGCAGGCAGCTCCATTCCTGTTTAAAAAAATACACAGACTGACGGCTGTATGTTTGTTTTTTTGTGTGTTCCCCGATTTCTCCGTCAATTGTGCACCGACTTATCCGCGGCAAAAAGTTTGTAAAAATATAACTAGATATGAACATAATACATAATTACAATACGTGCTGAGTCCTAGAGTATTATATACCTTCACCCTCGTAAAAACATAACAAAACATATCGTGTAATGACATTGAACATCGCCCGGTCGGTGTCACTCAACCGGTCCACATCAAGGTTGATGCATTTTTAACTAAAATTGGATTTTAAAATAGAGGTGTAACCAAAAAAACCCGTGTAAACCTTGGATATTCGTGTTTTCAATAAAAATTAATGAAATGGTTCTCTAGTAGTAGTAGTAGTTTATGAGACTGTTGCATAATGAGGGATACCCCTCATTATGCAACAAAACATGATTGTGTGTTTAAAAACCGAGCCGTAGGCGAGGTTTTTAATAGTTTTCACACGAATGTTTTAATACCTAGTTATGTGCAGTTTCATGCACTACTTTATCTACACTCATAAATTGGGATTTAACCTACTAAATACCTCTTTTTGAATTTTCCATGCCATAAAATCGTGATAGCATTTGTCATATTCTTTTCTTGACTTTGCTGGTAATAAATTAAGAGTAATTTCCTTCGCCGCATCTAAAATATCGGGCGGAGTCAAATTTTCTTCACATTCACATTTAACAGATATTTTAAACAATAATTTGAATATAATATGAAATTCAGTACATCAAAACTTGCAAAACGTATGAATGGCGCCAAAACCCAGCACATCACCCATTAACCGCGCAAGCGCTAAGGCTTAGCACGCACTGCGATCTTTATTCGCGCGATTTTTTCGCCCATTCTGCGACCTATGGCATTGTATGAAGTTGTTCGCATTGCGGTAAAGAAATCTTGCAACAACAATACCGCAAGAAATCCGTGTTTTGCCACAGAATCCACCACACCACGGCGCGAATTTTATTCGCGCCGTAATTTTTTGAGCTCTATGAACAGGTACAAAGGAAACAAAATTCGCGCGAATAAAAATCGCAGTGCGTGCTTAGCCTAAAGCGGGCATTGTCATAGACAATTTAAAATTGGAATCAAATCTTTTTATAACAGGTACTATAAAATGGCATTACAAAAAAAATATTGATGGAAACTCCTTAGTGATTAACTTCTTGGATTTGTCCTGTATCGTAATAGAAAAAAATGTTTTATCTACTCTCATATTGTAATATTCGAATTATAAAATTCAAAACGAGTTTATATTGGCATACTTTATAAACACAATACCGAAAATTTAAAATAGAATCTTATTATAACACTATTTCTCTAACAAAATAATGCTATAAAACATTTTTATCTACTTCGGTTTCGTTATATTCGAATTATAAAATTGACAGCGGTTGCATTATGATACCCATAACGACATTGGGTTGCATTATGCGAATCGTCATAAATTCTAAAACACAAGCAAAGACATTCTGAACATACAGCCAGGTAACTACCTATAAAGGCGCGTACGCACGTACGAACACGAACATAGCGAACACAAACACCAGACCCGAACATTTGGTTCGTACGTATGGACGGCATATTCGAACACGAACGCAAACATAGTTCGAGTCGAGTTCGCGAACAACAGTCGTGAACTCTATCTTAGTAGCCATGACGGCGCCGTTGGAAGTGAAGTTATTAAAGCTCTTCGAACACCGTCCATACAGAACACACTACAAGGATCGCCGCGAACATGTTTGACGAACAGAGTGTTCGATGTTCGATAGTGGTACGCACGTGCGAACCAAGTTGTTGCGTATCATGTAACGCAACAAATTTGTTCGTACGTGCGTACGCGCCTTAATATTACTTCGAAATCGAGACAATGTAAATGATGTTTTTAAAAATGGAACAAGTTTAGAACAAAAGTATCGTATACTATTTGGCTGTTGCGGCTACAAGATCTTTGCCTTATACCTAATAAAGACTACATAAAAAAATAAAATAAAAAGTGGACGCGGGCAAAAATTTCTGAGTGAAATATTATTCCAAATTTTATTAAAAATGTTTTCAACATCAAGTGATATTGAATATACACCACCAGATATAACAAACAGAGCAGTTGCGGCTACAAATAATTTACTACCAGAAAAAACAAGACATGTACATGAGAAATGAAATACTTAAAACACACTTCCTGAAATACTTATTTGTTTATATCCGTGTTTTGTTCTTTCCTTCGTAGATAAAATCTTGTATGCAACTGTCCGTTATTGGTCTTTTAATAACTCTTGCCCACCTATTTCGGTACGCGCTACGCTTGTACCGAAAAATGGCACTCGTATTAAAAGACCGTCCATAACGTAACAGTTGCATAAATAGCTATTAACTCACTAATTTTTAAATGATGGTAGGTGATGGTAAAGGCTGACTAACGAGATTTCCTTGCATGAATGTTTGATATGGTTGTTTTATTTTATGTAAATTGCGCTTATATTTGTGTTTATCTGAATATTGTTAGAAACTTTATTTTCGAAAGTCTATTTCCATAATTGATAAATTGTTTTAAGACTTCTAATTTCATTAATCATAAATTACAGATAATAATCTTAGAATTATTATCAGTAATTAAATTTATTGCCTATGATTCAATACTATTTGTAAAAATTGTAACGTTAAAGTATAATCGCGCGCACCACTTCCGTATGTGCCCCACCACGTTATGTCACGTGTTGTGGGAAAACATGTGGTGAGAAGTTTTGCGAGTGCTTCACTTGGTAGTCAGTTGTCGTCGAACAGTTGTAATGGACGGATGTAAAAAGTGATTTTGTGAGAACGTAATCCAAATCGTGAAATTGTGAAAGTTTGTTTTAATTTTCTGAATCGTTAATAGTTCAGAAATGGGATATAATCGAGATAGCGATTGATGTTCGCCCTCGGTGAAGGACTGAACGCCCATAAAAGGTACGTACGTACTATTGCACTATTTAGTGTTAAATTACTTGTATCATTTAATGGTTAAATTTGTTAGTTATTTTTTTTCTATTTAAAAATAACTTAAGAGAGAAACGTTTAAACGCTGGTATCAGAATTTGGTAGATAATATTCAAACTGCACTGGTGAGGTATTTAATTTTCTTCTTTATCTCTAACGTGATTTCTTATGCGAGTCAAGTGATCACGACGCGACTCAGAGCAGTCGTGATCCGAGGCGCCGTATGGTTTCACGCTGGCGATACGTGTCACGGGTGCGTCACGTGTCAACGAGGCGTGAAGAGATATGCGAGCATGTCACGGAGTCCTGATAAGACGCCTAGCGAGGCGCGTGATGCGGCGCCTAGTGTGGCGCGTGACGCGGCGCCTTGTGCGGTGCGGGTGCGTTAGCACCAGCAGTCGCCTCAGCAGTGAGTACCCTTGATTCTAAAGACATAGATCTTAATAGTAACAGATTAGTTTTGGTTTTTAGAGATACACAGACGAGTTTCATACAGACCATGAAAACAGACTGAAGTAGTGAACGTTACCTGGTTTTAAATGTGATACAAGAATTTGATCCTAGTAAACGTAAGGTCTATGAATGTACCCAAATTTATAAGTGGACCGAAAGACAGATTATCCATTGTGCTCATTCTAGATTAGCCGGATTGGCTCAGGGTTTACTTAGACTTCTGTTTCCATGGGCTGAATGGTAACGTTAATTGGAATTGGCATTGCCAAGTGATGATAATTACGGTCAGCTATTAGGGCTGGTTTTGGCATGTCATTAGAAGAATATTTTACCAAAAGGTAGTATTGTTGAATACATGGTAAAATATATATATATATATATATATAATAGCGGCTCAGGTGCTGGCGTTCACTCCCTTGACTTCAACATTAACTTTCACATACCGTTAGGCACACATAGTTCAATTTTCCAATGTGAATGTGTCGCCTTAACACAAGCCGCAAAAACCGTAAAGCGTTTAGGTATCCAGAACTACGGAATCAGATTCCTATCTGATAGTCTGGCTGTGCTCAAAGCTTTAGAAAACAAACTAACCAACAACAAACTAATCTTTGAATGCCACCTCGCCCTGGAGAGTATATCAAAATCCAATCGAATCACCCTCCAGTGGATCAAGGGGCACAGTGGATCCCTAGGCAATGATGCCGCAGATGAACTTGCGAAAAGGGGCTCCGAGATGTTGGTGCTAGGCCCGTACCCACTTATCCCCTTGCCTTTCTCGCAATTTCGTGCGTGGATTCGTCAAAGATCAACAGAATTGCACAATAACAGATGGTCACGGGCTACAGACTGTAGACAGTCAAAAATGGCTGTGCCGATAGTAAACCCGCGTCTCACCAAGAAACTCCTCAGCCTGAGTAGAAATAACCTCAAAATAATTATAGGGACACTAACGGGCCACACCCTTCTTAACAAACATTTATTCAACATAGGCGCCACGGACAGCCCACTTTGCAGGGGCTGTTTTAACGCCGAAGAATCAGCCGCCCACGTAATCCTGGAATGCGAGGCCGTGGCTTCTCAACGCGAAGAAACCCTCGGAACAGTGAGGTCGCTCCGTCAAGCCTGTGAAGCTCCCAGGAAGCTTCTGTGATTTTGGGCGGAGTTGGGCTGGCTATGTTAGCCAGTACCCCCACGTACAACGGACCAAATGGGAGTCAAAGTGCGGAAAAGGGAGTCCCTACTACTACTACTACTACTACTACATGGTAAAATACTATATTTTATTTTGGTCGGTATTGAGGATAGGTCTAAGAGAACAATTGTCGAAGCAACACAATTTACAGAACCTGACAAATTATTATTTTATCTCAGAAACAAAGAAGTTTGACAGGTCAAACCATATCTGCGGACAGAAAACTCTGATGATAAAAAAAAACTGAGACATTAAATAAACTCTTAATGATCATAATAGTAGAAATGATGTTTACAAGATGTTTTAATTGTTAGGAGACAGGACAAACATTAAAAAAAATGCCAACTACTTAGCAAACTTTGTTGCAAATGTCATAAAGTACTTCACTTAGCTGATATTTGTTTAGATATCACAGAAACTATTAGCAATAAAACAGTTTAGAGAATTACAGAAGAACTTGATAGTGATATTGCAAGGAAATTGTCGTGACTGGTCATAGTTTGGATTATTTCATAGATTTCAGCTAGTAAGCGGGCAGCTATGAAAGTAGTAAATTCATGCTCGGTTTCAGAGTTGCCTGTGCTAAGGCTATCAGGATAGCGTTTGTCAATAAAATTGCTAAGGCATATGGAGTGTCGAAATATAATAGACGCCACCAATGCCAAAGTAGAACTTTTTTTGATTTTAAATTGCTTTAAGACAATTTACTACTTCGGGCACTTCCTTTAAGTGAAGTACAGGCATTAAATAATTGCGGCATGGACCATTGCGCAGATAATACAGTAACACCAGATCGAACCGCTCACAGAACCAAATTAATTGAGTTAGGTAGTAAATAAGTTGAGCTTTTACAATTTCCGGCCTCGCACTAAATTAGTCAAAAGGTAATTCTTTAAAAATAATCTATAGATTACCTAGGTTTTGAGTTTAGAGTCCGGAGTTAAACCTGGTAAAAGAAAATTGGAGCTGTGGATCAATTACTCAGACCAACATAAGATTAGGCAGTTTGTAGGATTAGTAAATTCTTTTAAAATAAAAAAGGACGTTTTCAATAACCGCGAAACCATCAAAGCAAAAGAAAGGGATACTTAATGTCGTTAGGGTTAGGAATCCAAAATTACATCCTAAGACTTAGAAAAAATTGATCGCGCGTGCAGGTATTCAGGGCACGTAGGATTAAACAGCGTGTTGAAGGGGAGACACAATACTCGAGTGTTCCGGCGAAGGTAGATAGGGGGCCACTTGAGATCCTTGCGGAACTGAAAGATGTGGTCGTATTTATTCAGACCAAAAACAAAACGGGTGCACAGGTTTTGCAAGCGCTCAAGCTTATTTAAGAGCTCCTCGTGGCATCCAGACATTAGGCATCAGCTAGACAGATTTTAGTTTTAAAGGGCAAGAGGCTTTGAAGGGATTTTAACGAGTGAAAGGTACTCATTTACTTGAGCTCGCCATGAGATATTACTTATTAAGACACCAATGTTCTTAGCAATTTCGGTGTAAGCGATGGTCGAGCCGTCAAAGTGGATATGTCAAGATCAGTGCGATGGTATCAACTGCCTATGATCATAGGCTGGGATTTGGATGGGTTGATTTGTAATCCGTAGGATTTAGCCCATTTACTGGTCCTGGCCCACGATTCACGATTCATATACTGTCCAGATTAGCCAGATGGTAGAAGAAATAAATAAAAAGTATTTAATAGTCACAAACTGACATACATACATTAGTGGATTTTGCTTAAACTAAACCTATAGTATTAGTAGTTCTTAAATTATGTTAGTAAAGACAAGAAAAAAAAAACAAATGTGAGTATAAATTATATAGCAGATGCATGTCATGGTTGTGGCAAGAAGGTTATACAAAAATTCAACTTAAATAAACTGGGTACAGTAGAAAGCCTCGTTCAGGCAAAGTTTGGTCTTAATCTGAGTGAACAACTTATATGAATTAATACAGCTTAACGTGACAGTTGATATAAAAAAACATAGCCCTCTAAAGAAAATTTACAAAATAACGTTTTGATTATGCTAGGAAAGAAGTCCATTATAATAAATAAATAAAAGCAATAAATTAATTAATAACCTCAATAAATTAATTAAAAAGTAATATGGGAGACCTCGTAAAGGTAGAAAGAGATGTTCTCTCAATAGGTAAATGTAGGAAATTAGTTTGTAAACGTATGGGGTTTTAACGTATTGTAGAAAATTTCTATCAAATAAACTGTAATACAAACACTTAAGCAACTAAATTAATAAGCAATAATAATTCATAATTTAACATGAACATAGAAAGACACACATATATTAGCAAATTGAACCAAATAAAAGCAGATAGATAGGAAATGAATAGTTAAAATTGTAATTGATAAGGAAAATATTAAGCGCTATTCCTCTCTCCTGGACACTGACTGTATCTAGAATGTTGCTGTGCCCGACAGGGTCCATAATTGTTTCTGTAACATATATTTACCACCTGTATGTACATTATGGATTTAATACATTTCATTTGAATTTGAAGTTCTTGATAACGACTGATACGTTATTGCCATCACTATCTAGAAAGGGAAGTGGACAATTTAGTGGTATCTACTCAATAAACATTATTCTTCCCTGGGTACTGTTTAATAGATCGGACTATGAGTCTGATGTGTTGGAAAAGGACAACACAGACTAATACAAGTATGATTGGTATGGTTCAATAGGTTAACATTAAGTCTAATGTTCTAACGGAATATATGTCTAGAGATATCAGTTGATAGATGTTAGGGTTATATCTGAGGTCTTAATATCTTCAATTAAGTATATAAGTGACTTGACTGAGATATGACAGAGATCTCAGTTGATAGATGTCAAGGTTATATCGGAGGCTTTCATATCTTCGGTTAAGTATGTAAGTGGCTTTACTGAGGGACGACAGAGATCTCAGTTGATAGATGTTAACGATATGACTGGGACCTTAACATCTTACGTTGGTAAGTTGCTTAACTGGGATATGACAGAGGTCTCAGTTGGGACAGATGTTAAGATTAAATTGAGGCCTTAACATCTTAAGTAAGTAAGTGGCTTGACTGAGATAGGACATAGATCTCAGTTGGGACAGGTGTTAAGGATATGAATGAGGCCTTAACATCTTAAGTTAGTAAGTGGCTTGACTGAGATAGGACAGAGATCTCAGTTGGGACAGGAGTTAAGGATATGACTGAGGCCTTAATATCTTCATTAATAATAGCACAAGTAGAATGAAGAAGATGAAAGGTTAAAGAAAATAATACTTTCTAATTAATTTTCTTTTTCTTAATGTTATGTCAGAGTTTATTATCCCGGGACGGGAAATGTATCAGGAATGGCCGACTGTTAGAAACTCTATTTTCCAAAGTCTTTTTCCATAATTGATAAATTGTTTTATGACTTCTAATTTCATTAATCATAAATTACAGATAATAATCTTAAAATTATCAGTAATTAAATTTATTGTCAATGATTCAATACTATTTGTAAAAATTGTAACGTTAAAGTATAATCGCGCGCACCACTTCCGTATTTGCCCCACCACTACTGACCTCTATTATACAAGTACGCTGGACTAAACATACTATATGAAATGACAGTTGATTTTTGTGCTGATTCAAAGCGCCCCGCTCGAGCGTATTAGGAACTAAAATTGACACATTTAGAGATAGGTTAATACCGATATTTCTCAAAATTAGGTAATACTAATATATTAGCCTGGAAATATTATAATATTGTAACTAATATATCAGTATTAGTGATATTTTTAAATTACACTAATATCAAAATAGTAGACTTGGCAAGGCGTATCACTCATCTACTGTATTGACTTCTCGTAGTATGTTGGAACTAAATATCTCATATTGGTATTGGTGATGAATGGTATATGAATGCCTAATAATCAGTAATAATATGTTCAAAAGCAATGTGTAATACTAAATTCCGGAATCATCATCATGTTCATCCACAGCCCGACTTCGCCAACCGCTGAGCACAGGCCTCACTCTTGTACCAATCACCACGTTTCTGAGCATTGAGTTAAATATACTACGTACTAGAGGAGACTCCTCAACTCAATTGTTTGTAAAACGCGTTAGAGCGCGCGTACCCCAACTCACTTAGTCTGTGGCAAGCGCTCGCTGCAACGTGACACGTTTGAGTACTAAGTTTTGTTTCTTATAAAATGCCTTCGTGTGTATTGAGATACTGTTCAAACAACTCGAGAAATATAAATAAAAGTCAAGGAATGAGTTTTCAACAGTAAGTTGAAAACACGCTTAATTTCATTATATTTTATCAATTTATTGTATCTCGTGACGTTGCGTCACCGCGGTGGCGGGAGGGCGGCCATGTTTGTGTAAATTTCAAAGAGTAAGAAAAAGTTCATCTGCGCGCATTGATTGTCTATCTGTGAGAACATAACCAGGAGGGGGGCCTCCCCCTGCTTGCCTCGCTGTCACCGAATTACGCGCAATCTTTTGTTTCAAATAGCTTCTATTATTCTTTCTCGTAGTACATTTAACACAATGTTCCTGAGCCTGGAATTAATTCTGGAATAATATCATGATAATTATAATTTTATTAACAAATGTTTTGAAGACAGACAATTTATTATCTGCATCTGAAACATATTTGAAAACTGATATAAGTCTTCACCTTGCTGGAATGCGATGTCACTATTATTTGCACTTTAACACTACAGAGACAGGATCTCAGCGATGAGAGCGAGAAATACGACCGTTGTAAATGATTATCCATCTCATTTATTATTATTATTGTGTAAATGATGTGTTCCCTTCACGAATCCGATGAGCGCCAACCGAGTGAATCTGAACGATTGTAAGTATTAATCTAACTAGTGTACTTGCGCGAGAATTACTTGCTCAAATATACTAGTTTTAAGGATAAGTTGTTAGCCTATCCCCATATTTAAAACTCACTGATCTGGCAGTAATGCACTATAACAAAAAAATAAATAACTTTACTAGCACCACTAATTTGTAGCTTGCAATCTGAATGAAAATATTTCCAGTTAACCTTTACAGCAATTATTCTATTACTTAAAAATGAATCTTAATAAAAATAACTGGGATGTTTTTTTCTCTTACGTATTTAATTATTCTCACGATCGATAAAGCCCATAAAAGTATTTTTTAACGAAAGCTGTGTCCCATCTCTAATATTAGTTCCATGTACTCTCACGTTAAGTCACGTTGCTAACAGCGCCAAAATGGCGAAAATCAAATGTCTTCATTTTGTCATCGATAATAAGAAGTCCAGCGTACTTGTATTATAGAGGTCAGTGCCCACCAGGTTATGTCACGTGTTGAAAACATGTGGTGGGAAGTGTTGCGAGTGCTTGGTAGTCAGTTGTCGTCGAACAGTTGTAATGGACGGATGTAAAAACTGATTTATTGAGAACGTAATACAAATCGTGAAATTGTGAAAGTTTGTTTTAATTTTCTGAATCGTTAATAATATATTGCGGTAAAAAGTGACTGGGAAAAAATGGCATCATAATAATCAAAAAAGGGAAATAGTTTATTAGTGATCGTTCCATCTCTCTTCTTTTAGTTGTGGTAAGATAATGAAATCTTAATGACATTTCCAAGTCACCTTGAACAATCTTTTCTTCCGACATCAAAACTTCTTGACCTCACCAAACTTGGTCAGAATATTCTAACTCCTTGAAAATTTCTTGCTACAAGGAAAATATATTCTAACTAGCTTTCCGCCCGCAGCTCGCCTGCGTGGACTACATGATTTTGGCTGTTTCGTTTATTCCAGTTTTGGCGGGATATTGCAAATTATTATACAAACATATTAGACCACAAAATTTTCTGAATCCAAATAAATTGATATAAAATGAGCATAAACTGAACTGACTTCGTGTTCTAGTAGAGAGCGCAGGGCGTTTATACCGTAGGTCTCGTGGGATCGATTTCTATGGGGAGTTAGCTACTTTTATTTGCTTTAATTTTTTAACGGACTTACCACAAAGGAGGAGGTTCTATGTTCGACTTTATGTATGTTCACCGATATTTCCGTCAATTGTGGACCGGTTTTGTAAATTCTTTTATCGTTTGAAAGAGTATGTGCCGAAATTGGTCCCATTTCAATGTGGTGAAGATCTCATGATGCCCTTCGGATATATACAACAGAACTCCTCAATAAATAACGGCAAATCTCTCGGGATTGCTGCAATGCCATGTCTGTTTATTGTTTATACCATTACATAGCATAACATCACACCAGTACGCTCTAAAGGGGTACGCAAATGTGTACAGTTCACCTTGGTACACTCTCATTTCACCGGTAAATAAATTAAAAGCCTTCAGAAAGATAAAGTTATTTTTCACTTTGTATTTTTTTATTTAGAAGTCGGTAGTATTTTATTGCGGAACAGTTTTTTGAATCGTGCTACTGACACGATAGAAAATTAATACAGGCTGGCGCAAAAATTATCACCGGATGTTCTTCGGCTGTATTTTTTTTTATGCATGGAAAACTTTGGTTCTGCTTTTAGATAATGTTTATTTGATTTCAAAATTTTCTTTTTTCAATTTTATCGATAAAATGATACGGCTAAGTGGCCGCCATCATAATCGATAAACATCAGGGCCCGATTTATGGCATTTTCCATTACTCTTGCCAGAACTTCCGGCGGATATTATCTTTGAGGACTTCAAGAGTCTGATGCTAATTGACATAGACTAATGACTTAAAAAAAACACAGGAAGAAGTCTGGAACTGTTAAATCAGGCTATCTTACCGGCCATTTTAAGACCTGGTAATGCAGAACTCAGTATGTTGGTAGTGGCTCGTGCAGAAAGCGCCGTTGCTCAATCCTGTTGGAATTACAGGGATTGCAGCAATTGCATGACTGTTTATTGTTTACGCCGTTTCATAACATAACATCACGCCAGTACGCTTTAAAGGGGTACGCAGAGGGGTATCCCTATAACGAAGAAACAAAAACACCACAAAGACTGCAGAAATTAAAGTTCTTTTCATTTTGTAGTATTTTATTTGGAATTCAATTCATTCATTCATTTTTTTTGTAATAACGATTTTTGCATCAGTTTACTTCACAAGTGTCGAAACAGAACTGACATTTTGCCGCCATATGCAAAAAAATATTGCATATGCCGATAGAGTGATGAGTTTTGCGCGATCCTATACAGTCTAGATATGGTTACACTAATTAGCACACGGTAACAAAGTCGCGAGTTAGTACTGACTCTGGAACAGGCAAAGTAGAATTGCCCGTGTGAGAAGTAATTTCCTTTAAATCTTTGCCTTTATGACTGACCCTGAGTTTCATGTATGATCATTGCAAAGTAGACCTCGATTGTAATCGTTTAAACTCAAAGACATAGTCAGAGGGTACCAGTATAAAATCTGAAGATATTCGAGGCATAAAATCTGATTCCCTCGAGCACATCATAATCACAGTGGCCCCTATAATATTTTTGTGCAGTATTTTGATAACAAACAATTTATTTTCAATTCAAACTTTAACACCTCTTTATGGGATGAAGTTAAAAAAAACCTTGCACTGGTATTTTTTTAATCGTATTGAACAATTTATTTGTCATACAAACTTTAAAACCCGATTTTAATATTTTTGTTTTTTTTTTGTATTTTTTGTATTTCATCCAAATTCAAAAAATCCTTATATACCTACGTATTTCATTAATTGCATTCAAGAGCATAAATACTAATTTTAAAGTAATTCGATTATAAACAATTAATTTTTCATTCAATCTTTAACACCACTTTAAACCCCTTTAATAGATGAAACTCAAAATATCCTTAAATGCCTGTTTCTTTAATTCTATAGAAGAGCACAAATACTAAATCTATAGTACATTACTGCAGAATCCAGTAAGTAAGACTTCCTGGCCAAGTATGAGTTAACCGGACCGAACCGCAGGTGAGGTCCGGTTATATACGAGGCCAGGATGTCTTTCTTACTGGTTGAGGCTTGTATAATGCTTTTCTCAAAAATGAAAGAAAGTTTAACAACAAATTCGTTTAATTAATATTTTAGGTTACATTCATATTAGGGCAATTACTAATAGATATTGTGATGGATTTACCGGGGGCATTTATTTATATTTTCTCAAACATGCTTGGAAATTTGAGAATTATTTTGACAACCTTCTTCGAGAAAAATCGAAATTGCAGTACAGACCAAATACATGAGAGCCGCGGCCGGCAAAAGTTGTATGAAAATCCATATCTGCCGTGTGTAGCGGCCAAATAAAGTACATAGTAAACTCATATCTGTCGTGTAATTTAAAAATGGAACGATCTTTTTCACCGAAACATGGCAACCAAGGAGGTAACTTATCAAAGGTTTTATTTAAATTTCGAACTGGCTTGCTAATAGAAAGCTGTTTATTGAAAAAAAAAAACAAATGAACACTTTAAGGCTTAGCAGGCACTGCGATTTTATTTGCGCGGATTTATGTAGTTTTTTACCGCAATGCGTGCAGCTTCATACAATTCCATAAGCCGCAGAATGAGCGAAAAATCGCGCGAATAAAAAGGCCTAACGCGGGCATAATTATTTTTGTTCGTTGTTCGTCATTGATTTTGAAAAGTAAATGGTTTGGTTCGGTTTTCAAATATCGGTATTAGTAGTACAGTTATATTAGATATAGTTTTTGTAATATCGGTTATTTTGATATTGATATCGATATGATATGATATCTAACACATAGCCGATATAAGTTACGTTTTGATATATCGGACCTATCCCTACTACTGTCCAGTAAGTAAATTACATACTTACTTACTGGACAATTGTGAATAAGTCTCCGGTAGAATTCACTTTCTGGAGACTTTTTAGAGATGTTATGGCAATATTACATACCATTTTTGAGAAAAAGTAATTTTGATAACAAACAATTTATTTTTGATACAAACTTTAAACCCTTTAAGGGATGATTTTCAAAAAAATCCTTTCCTAAATGACGCCTACATTATAAGCTCAAAATCCTCCCTAAATTTGAAACTTCTATCATCAGTGGTTTCGGCTAGGCGTTGATATGTCAGTCGGGACATTGCCTTTTATATATATAGATAGATAGATAAGTCTCATGGCTATATTATTGAAAGCCAAAAAATTACAAAATTAAACGTCAACTGTTTAAAAAGATAATCAGATACGGGCCAAAAGACGCACAGCATCTGCTGCTATTTCGAAATACAAACTTAAAGTCAAAGTTACTATAGCATTTAATTCGCTCCAATAAACTTAAACGGTTTCCAGCAGAATTGTTTACCGTGTTGCACAATTACAGCTCTTGCATAATAAGATAAGTTTTAAAGCGAGCTGCGACGTAACAAAAAGAGTACAGAGGAGTGTTTCTATCTGGAAACGTAATTGCAGAAGGAGGAGCGGATCCGGGTGCTGAAACAGAAGCTAGCGGAGCGGGAGGCGGCGGCGGCGGGCGTGACGCAAGGTACGGGCGGCGTCGCTGTGCTGGCCGACCTCGCCACCGCCACCTCCGACCACGGCACCTCCACCAACTACACGCGCTCCTCGCGCGCCTCCGTCTCTGACCTTGACTTCTCTGAGAGCTACCTCTAACTGACCCTAACACTCAACTCACCAAGATGTTACCCACTCAAAGCTCTCTCAACAACACCACTCTGTTCTTATTTCAAATCTTATACATTTGTTTCTGCCCTTTTTAATATAACAGAACAAAACACCAGGTTTATAACAAACTTGTACCTGTACCTACTCTCTAGTGTTCTTATTTTTTATAAACTAGAACTATATTAAGGTTTACCCTGAATACTCAATTAAATTAAACTAAAGCACACCCTACCTCCACGTCCCGTAACGTCTCATACACCCTTAGACCGTGATCTTCACTAATGTACTATTGGCTTTTTAACGGCCTTTAGAGTCGGCCTATTAAACTCCACGTCTGTTGAAGGTAATAATTTGAATCAATAATTCAATTTCATTTGAAACGGCTCACTTTGGTGAAGGGGATATACTGTCGAATGGCGTTGAGATTAGTCAATAATCGGGAGAATCACACTCGACCCTCATTACCCACGTCTGGGCTGGTCATTAGGCGAGCTGGATCGAGCCAGTGACTCGTCCGCGCCGCTCGCCTAGTGTATAATTAATATGCTTCGGTAACACGAGTTGGGCCAAATAATGCTGTCTGTCGAAATGACAGTCTGCGAATCCCAAAATCCTTCCTTTGATACTCACGTTACCTTTGTAATCATTGTGTCCGATTGAATGATGATTCGATCTTATTTCGTACGTTCCACCTGTGAAACTAATTTAGTAATTACCTAGCATACGATAACCTATTTTAATCCCTTATCAGACTGAAAAACATCTGTTTCACAAATCCACTTCGTTCCACGCCGCTTGCAATCGAATATGGATAAAGAAATTTGTAGTAAAATGTTACTTTCAAGTAAATTGTGAGCCTCATTAAATCAGAGAGGATGCTCCATTAATAACGGATGTGACGTTGGCCCGTGTCAGTCATTGGGCATTCTAACGTATTGTGCGAGTATTGATGCTTTGTTATTGCAATTTAATATTTATCTTGACGATATTTATCCCAAAGTTAAGCCCAACGTTATGTCCATTCACCAATATTTCAAATATGTTCGCATCAATAAGTTCGCTTTGCGCCTTAGTTTCTTTCACATATGCATGCGAACATATTGGAAACGTGGAATACTTTCCCTGAATTAGGCCGCAGTCTGTCTGAAAATAAAATGGTTAAATATTTATTGATACTGTTTCCAATACTATCTAGTACTAGTAATCATATTAAATTGTAAGGTTATGGAGTAAAGGTAAAGGAGAATGCCCAGCGAGGTAGAAAAATGAGCATTCTACACCGTGGCATTTTAATTGTCTTACAAAATCAGCCCACTTCTTCTGCCCATGCACATGAAGAAGGTCTGAAGGTTGTCTGTAAGAGATTGCTTAGCGCGATAAGACCGCCCATTGTACACTTGTTTTGTAAATGTTTGTCCTGTATGTTTTAGTGGTGTACAATAAAGTATGCAAGAATAATGAACAATTTTCTCCAGGGAAGACAAACAAAAACCCAAAAAAAAAAATTGGTGTTTCTATACAAAGTTGTCATCAGCTGATCAAAATTTGTGTAGGAACGGCATTTTTTTTTTGAGAAGTTTCTGTTACTTCCATGGAGAAAGTTGTTCATATACATGGAATGAAATGGGCTACTTTAGTAAGACAATTACAATGTCACGGTGTATATTTTGTTGCTGTTATTTCCACGCTGTCAGTCAGACCGCGGCCTGAGCTCTCTACCTCACACGTACTGTTACGATTGCACGTGTCTTTATGTCTAAACAATCTATCTACTATTCCTACTAGACTGATTTAGTGGTACTCTTAGCATTATGATATCTACTCATTAATTGTTTCTACATACTCAATTGTAACGTAGTTACGATTTGTAGATGTTACTCTCTAAATCCATTAGGCTATTAGTTACTAGTGTTAATTTGTGTCTCTACAGAGGAGAATCTATAGCATTAAGTATCGCTACAACGATTGTTCTTTATGCATTTTTTTAATATAAAGAAAAATACATGATAACTAACACGAATTTCTTCAAATTGACACGTTTCTATTTTATTGGCACAAATATCTAGATAGCTTTAGCCTCATATTAACGTTGACAGAATACATTTCTTTATGTTAAAGTTATGGTTGGTTTCATAGAGAATAAGTATAAATAATGTCCATTTTTATATTTTGTTCTCATATTCAAATTTTATTGCATAACTTTAACTCGTAGCTTTTGGAATTCATGCAGTCAAATCTCGTTATGACGCACTTGTTAATTTTATTTAATGTTTAAAATAACACTTTGTTTCGTTGAATTGTAAAGATGAAACGATTAGGATACACGATAGTCTGTAATGGGGAGAAAAAGACCATTTAAAGGAAGACTAAGAGAGGAGCTCGATGTGTAATAGGTATGTTGCGAGCCTCGTGTGTTCCCCGCTCCTAGTAGTGACGTAAGTAGTTTGAAGATGGTGTCCGAGCCCGTAGTTCCCCAGTTGTCACCCCAGAGATGCATGTCACCCACACTCACACTGCACCCCGGTCCTCCCCTTTGTTCGCATAAGGACAGATTCTCATAAAGACAGATTAGCAGAAGGACAGATTCTCATAAGGACAGTTTCGCATAGAGACAGAAAAGGTACAGTTCCGCACACTATTTTAGAGCCTTAACATTTTCACCGCCACGCATACATACAGTTTTCCAAAGCAGTGTGATTATGAAATAGCTATTATCCAAGCTATCAAGTTAACCTATCCTGACATAGTACTAAAAGGCTGCTACTATCATTTTATAAATGCAATTTGGCAGAAGTCAAAAGTTCAGGATTCAGTTCTTCTAAAGAGGGTCGTAAATACACTCAACTTTTCTGCCTATTAGCACTATTGTCAGCAACGTTGTTACCAGTGGCGTACCGGTGTTGTTTATGCGAGTTAGGCCCTAGTAAAGAGGAAAGCTTATTTTTCAAGATTATTTCAGTAAACAGTGGATGAAACTCATTACCAGCGATAGTTTTAATTGCTATAGCCAAATTTCGATCCACGAATGCCATCAATGGATTAATTCTAATATTCCTAAAAGACCACCTTCATTTTATTTCATCACACTTGAAAGAGGAAGCAAAACTGTCCAATTAAAAAATAGTCGCTGTGTATTGTGCAGGAAAAGAAAATAAGAAAAATCTGATATTTTGGTTGACAGTAAAATTGAGAACATTATTTTGGATTTCGCAAACGATAAAATATCGGCCATAGAGTCAACGCCTCGCAATACTGAGACCGACTGAGACGTGAAAAATGTGAACCGTACCAAACCTACAGTTAAAGTATTTTTGAATTAATTGAATATAGTACCACGTAGTACATTCAAATAATTTTGTTTTGGTTTGGTTTATAAAGTAAAAAAGTAAATAAATATATATATTCTTTTCAACTAAACTGTACTTTGTCTTTATGCGAAACTGTCCTTAAGAGAATCTGTCCTTCTGCGAATCTGTCTTTATGAGAATCTGTCCTTATGCGAACAAAGGGGTCCTCCGGCCCTCTATATCTTGGTGCTTGTTTGTGCTTTATAAACGTCCAGTTCCCAGTAGCGATATTGAGCACTAACCAAATCTATCAAAAATTATACTTTCACGAATGTATTCTACCCTTCTAACCTTCTGGAGTACACCCCTATTCAACACATAATGATTTACACACAGCACTCCATTGATTTACATGCCGTACCTGAGTTTAATGTTTAAAATTAGGTATTAAATATGTATATAGTAGGTAAATGATGGTAGGTGATGGTAAAGGCTGACTAACGAGATTTCCTTGCATGAATGTTTGATATGGTTGTTTTATTTTATGTAAATTGCGCTTATATTTGTGTTTATCTGAATATATTGCGGTAAAAAGTGACTGGAAAATATTGCATCATAATAAGCAAAAAATGGCAATAGTTTATTCGTGATCGTCCCATCTCCATTTCTTCTTTTAGTTGTTGTAAGTCAATGAAATGTTATGGACATTTCCAACTCACCTTGAACAATCTTTTCTTCCGACATCAAAACTTGACCTCACCAAACTTGTTCCCAATATTCTAACGCTTTGAAAACTTCTTGCTACAATGAAAATATATTCTAATATCGCTTTGATGTTTCTATTATTTGCTTTTCTTTACAAGCTTCTATATGTACCTGCTAGGTAATGTGTAGAGTTGAATATATTATGGGTATTGGATATTTTTATATCATCAGTCTATATGTGTGATTTCGTAAATGCAGCTTAGATTGTATTTCTTAACAGACATATTTTGAGAGATGACTTACAGTAAATTTTCTTTTTGCTCTTTGACAAACCATAAACAGTGGATGCTGTGGTTACGAAGTAGTACATATGGAATGAAGATATATGCATTGTTAACTAAATGATCTTTTTCTCTCTCGGCAGATGTACAGGACGAACACATCTGATCGCAAGGCAATCTTCGATAGAAATATTAGATTAATAGCTGAATTTCATGTTGAATAGAACTCTCATGGCGCCGTAGTGAATTTCTTTTATATTGATAAGAAATAAAAGTGTTCTTATATTGTTAGTTAACTGGACTAAGTGCGAATCGTTCGCGTCGGAGGGCGTTTTGCGCAGAACTTACCTAGCTAATCAATTACTATTATATACTGTACCCCACGGTACGAATTGTTTCGTTTTAAGTTATGTGTAGGTTCTACATAGTGTGCACGGTTTACGAGACACAACATAGATGTGAATAAACTTGTTATTAAACAGTTGAATGTAATTGATCGTTGCTCAGTGTATAATAAAATGAAGGAAATGTTAAAAATGAAATTATAAGATCACAGTAATATCTTCGAATCGAAGACTTTGATGTACCGTCTGTCTATGATTTGATATATGATGTTAAACAATATAAAACTTTAAAAAGAAACCTTAAAACTTTCATGTTTCCCTTTAAAATATACTTCTTAATACGTCTGGATCTAATACCTCTAAAATATACCTTGTAAATTTTATAAATACATGTTTCAGTCTACAATTTCAATAAAATGTAGCATTATGTTTTACATATCACAATAAGACGTACTTAATGATGAAAACTGAATAGAGAACATTTTTGAAATTATAAGTAAGATATTTGATCAATGTAATATTAATCGAGCGGCTGAACTCCAGTGATAATGGATGCCAAAGACATGTTAGGAACAACACATACATACGTCATTATATATTTACAACTTGTGCATTATCAGTTTGTTAATTTCACCGCCTCTAGCTTATAAAGTAACTTGACAAACACGACAGGAACACGCAGAAGCTGGCTTTATTTAAATTTTAACGAAGAGAGCTAATTAATCAATCACTAGAATGTAAGTAAAATATCCAAATATTATTTATCTAGTCAAATCGATAAAACTAATAAAAAAAAACAAATCCGTCATGTTACCATACAGACAATTAGATTATAATACAGTTGTTACAGCACTGCCAAGTCATTTATATTTATAAGTAGATTAAATGAAAAAAAGTCTAGATAAGGAATAGACTCTTTATGGTATCCCTTTTGTTTTTCGAGTTTTTAGAGAGGTCAGGTAAGTGCATAGAGGTGAATGTAAACATAAAATGTTATGAGATTAATATCGATATTACAGGTCTTAGTTGTACATAGGTACGTCCACAAAGAAAGCCAAGCCCGTGTAGAATGGCCGTTCCCGAATGTCTTTTTGGCATGTGTTCAAAAACCGATCCAGTTTTATTTCCGCAACTTTAAAAGAAAGATCCATCCAAATAGCATTGTGTGTCTGAAGTTCGTTATTACTGTGAATTGATGTTATATAAAAGAAATGTTTATTTAATTATTAGTACCAAGATGTACCAATATTTTATGTCTGCACTTTACTACACACTTTACAACAGTGTACTTTACTGTTTGTTTTGAACACAGAATAGTCTCAAAATTTGATCTGTCACTATTTTGATCGTTATAATGAATGCGTTATCAATTGATTGTTAAAGATACGTTTTAATTATCTTTCTCTATAAGACACGATCTTTGTTATTTATTATAATAATGATACTAACATCACGCATTCAGCCTTAGAAAGATTTGACTGCATAGAATTAAAGATTTTTGTTACGGGTGTCACCAAATTGTTGTCTAACGTTGTACATATTGTTTCTTAAATTTTAAATACATTTAGGAAATCGTTGGTATTCTAAATTTTATTACATTTTGAAATGATTACGATACATTATTGTGTCCCGTCAGTGTGAGAGGTTTGCGCGCTCGCGTGGCGCGGGGCGTTTGCAGTGACGGGCGGAGATCGTACAAGTTTATCTAAAATGTTAGTTATAATGTCAAGTTTATTATAAGCTTCGTAATAATTAGTACATTACTTTCCTGTGATCTGTACGTTTGGTTGTATTAAACGTTTCACCCAAATCATCACTGTGTAAATAAAGAGTCATCGAATGATCTGAATGTAAAATACATTTTTATTTTTATAAACCCTTATTGCGACAGACGATAGCGCTAAAATAAACATTTAATTTTACACTCTACCTTTTCGATCACAGTAAAAATGGAAACAAAGTGATTCTGCGAAATGCTCGAATGTTTTACTACTTTAGTGGCCTTTGTAAACAAAATCGATAGTGTTCACAGCGTAGGGCAAAGTGATCATCTCTATATTTTGTAATATTCGAACTATCATGAATTGTGCTCTGCAACTTGCTGATATTAGCTGAGTCCCGTCAACAAAGTAATTTAAATGCAAATAAAGAGTTATTTTTTACGTATATATTAATAAAATCACAAAGTATTCTTGCTACTACGAACATATGAGAAAATTACAGTAGGTACAGTACCTAATAAAAAAGAGCTCCCCCTCTTTGACGATCACTCAAGAAGTTTAATGGCCATGTCATTATAGTCAAGTGAAAATAATGAATACAGTTAGTCAAAGCACACAGACGCACCGGAGCTCTGGCAGGGATTTAATATTACACAAAGGTAAGTACTCCCAAAGCTGCAGAGGAATTAAAAAGAATCTCCGACAGAACAATAAACATTTTGTAAAACTGAACAAATTAGTTTCACTTTTTCAGTAACGGAGATGGTTATTTCTAAGTGTAACGGGAACGAAGCAATTTGTTCTCAGAGCTGGATTAAATGATGACTAAAGGCGATGTCGGCAGAATTGTGACTAAAGTTTTCGACCGTGTCATTAGATTTCCGGATGGGACTAGCGAAATAGGTGTCTATTCTCGTCCGTACATTAATAATATTTTAGCACGGGCTGCAGCCAGATGTCACTCCTAACCTGAAGATCTAGACAAGTGACATTTTACGAAGCGTCACGATAGCGATTGGAAAATTGAACAGACGAAATAATGAACCGAAAAGACAAAAGTACTGTTTGTGCCATATATATGGACCTAACCAAGGCTTTCGATTATGTAGATTACGCAATTTTGTAAGGCAAACTTGAAAAATACGGTATCAGGGGGAATATACTTAAACTGTTAGAATACTATTTGGAAAATAGAAAACAATATGTAGAAATCACACAAATTTGTACAAGTGAAAGTGCCGAGAAGAAATAAAGATCTAAATCAAGGACAGTAAAATTCGGCGTGCCTCAGGGCTACGAGCTGAGGCCACTCCTCTTCTTGCTGTACATTAATGACCTTCCCGGACACATAAACCATCCTATGGCACTATTTGCTGACGACAGCACAGTAGTAGATAAATGCGACGATCCTTTGACTTATGAAAATTAAATAAATTTGACATTAAATACAATTATATCATGGTTTGACAAAACTAATCGTATTATTAATTTAGAAGAGACTAAAATTATGCATTTTCACCAGAATGCCGAGTAAAATAACTGACATTAATTATTTAGGGACTCAAATAGAGTCAACCACTGTCACTCAAATTCATTGGTATCATAATAGACAAAACATGTTTTTGTCTATTATGATACCGAGGAATAAGAAAACCTGGAGACCCCAGACAGAAGAACTCTGTAAAAAAATTAGTAAATTCGCATATGTTCTTTACAAACTGTCAAAGACTGTCAGCCTAGAATTGGTACTAATGGCATATCACTGATATGTTGCATCAACACTTAGGTATGTTATAGTGTATTGGGGTAACTCAGACGATAGAGAACTTGTATTTAGAGCTCAAAAAAATATATCAGATGTATGTGTGGCCTAAACAGCACGAACAGTTGTCAACCGTTCTTTAAAAGCCTAAATTTTCTTACCCTACCATCATAGTACATCTATGAAACTAATGTATTTGTCAAAACACACATCTTGCAATACAAAATAGCTTCCAAAAGCTACTATAGAAAGTTATACGACAAAAATAAGTTAGAGCTCGAAATAACACATGTCAGAACAGAACAGCGCTAATAAATAAAAGTACTTTCTGTATGGCCACAAAAATATTTAACAAGCTACCTTAGACATTAAAATCATTAAATCTGGACAAATTCAAAAGTGTCCTTAAGAAAATCTTAATCGATAAATGCTACTACTCAATAAAGGACTATTTGGATGACAGTTCTATAATCCCTCCTTCAGATAATAAACATTAGGTCATCATATCTCATGTTATTTTATTTCATTTTTACTTGCCTGCATTTATTGGGTATTTACCTAATTGACATTGCACTGTAGGTTTTTACTGTTGACATTCTGGATATATTTTATTAATTTTGTACTTATTTATGAATTAATTGACATTATCTAATATTTTCTGTTTTTTTTTAACTTTTATTTTTGTATTTTTTGGGTTTTATTGTTGACATTCTAAAAATATTTAATTGATAATATTTATTTTGACATTCTTGTATTAATTTGATTAATTGACATTAAACTATTTTTTTTTTTGATATGTCTGAAATGTTTTTGTTAATTTGGTACAAGTACCACAAACACGTAAAAACAAGTTTTGTAAAACAAGTTTTGACATTGTAGTTTTTATTGGAGAATAATAACTATATTGAACTATCCAACACTAACTCTTTCTAGTTTTTATATAATATTGTGAAATTAATGTTGAAACATTTGTACCCCTAATGGCTATGCATAGAGAACTTACAAAATTGTAACATCCTGCACACCTGTGTATCTGTAACCTATGTTTACAAATAAAGAATCTGTATCTGAAACATAAAAAATAATTAAGTATATAATTTTGAGTTGGCGTCAAACAAACAAAAATTAACTATCTAATGCGTAGAATGATCGAAGCTAGGTTGATTTTCGTTGTTCGTTTGTTTGGCGCCCGCCTCAAAAGCCGAGACTAAAAGTTTATTTATATTTTTTGCTTTTCAGTTCGTTACTTCTTCAGTTAATTTTTTTGTTAAAAATGTTTCTTTTTTTCGCTTTGTTGATAATTTACTTAATTTCAACAGAATCGGATCAATATTTATGATTCAGTGTAAAAATATCAATTCTTTTTTTTTTTCTACCTTTAGTGGTGGATTTAATTTTTCAAATTCAAGGGACCAACTTTACCATACTCTTTCCAATAAAAAAAGGTTTTTTGAAATCGGACCACACTATAAAAAGTTATGCGTGGTCGTACATACAAAATAAAATATGAATGTCGAATTGAGAACCTCCTCCTTTTTATTCGTCGGTTAAAACTGTCAACAATGTACTGGAATGTCAAGCATTATCAAAATGCCAAATCTTCTTCACATTTTGGCATTTCGATCATCTGTGATACAAAAGATAAACACTTTGTTTAGAGGTTGACTAAATATTAAGCTGAAAAGGTTAAAACTAACGTCATAAAAACGGTTGAAATGAAACATTACAAGAAACCTTCCTATCCAAATAGTCGAATCAATAATTCTACTCATGCATTAGTAATGGCATACGAATGCTGCAAGGGCAAATTAGAATAGTGACGTCAATTTTCCAATTTCAACCATTATTAACAACTGAATCAACCTACTTTTAAACTACCTAGTCGTTTTAGACTTAGTTGAATCTCGTTATTTTGCAATTCAATTTTCGTTTCATTCGCCTAATGGACTGTTATAACCCAATTATAATGATATTAAGTAGAATACATTTGTACTATATAACATTCCATTTGTCAAGTTATCATCGATATATAAATGAAAATTCTTTGTAAACGTATCGTAATCACTTCGCCCTTTTTGTCATCCGACTAAAATAACCGCTTTGGAGTTAACCCTGCTTTCGTTCAGAGAAAATAACAGTGTGTTGAGATGATTTGAATGGAAACTCTATAAAGTGGGACAAAGGAGCAATTGCTGTCTGGAGGAAAACACAAAGTGTACTGTGAGGACTCTGCTTAACTAGAAGGCAACCTACTTGCCTATATTAACACTGGCAATAAGTATTACTTGAAAGGTAATATGAATTTAGAATATAAAATAAATGAAGATGTTTTCGCTAGACTTTTCCCGTGTATATAAGGGCTCCTCTGAGCTTTGATGTGATAGTCTGATAGAAGGTGCCTATGGGTAGGCACCTTGCTGCTGAAATATAACTATAACAGTGAATCCAGAGTTTTATTTAAGTAGCGCTTTCTGGCTACGTCCCCACAAATGGTGGAGGTGCGGGGTACAGTACAGAATCCCAGAAGAGAAGAAAATATGAAAAATAAATACGCGTGTATACGGCGTACAGTATACGTAGTAAGTGAGTGAAAAACGATTGAAAGTGCAGAAGTTCGCGTGTGCATGGCGATATACAGTGCACGAAGCCCTATCGGCGTACATAAAGCGAGATAAGTTTTAACAGAGAGGGTTGTTACCTCTTATTCCCTCTCTTAAGCGGATGGAAATATAAGGAAGAGTCGGAATAAAGCTAAGTGGTTTTATTATTTAGTGTAATTGAGCATAAAAGGCTAGCCATGATGAATGATTATTACACGGGAACGAACGGGTATTGTCTAGAGGAATTTTTAACCGAATTCTCGTCGGTGGCCGAAATAAATGAATGGAGAGAGAGCGACTACAGCCTGATCTTGGGAGGATTCCTGCAGGGGGCTGCATATTATTTTTATCGTATGATTTTTAAATATGACATGGACTTTGAAGTGTTATGCGATCGCTTGAGGAGTGAATTCTCTATATTTCACCGCAGATGTCGTTATTGCGAACAGCGCATAATAATCGCTGAAATAAAAGCAGATAAAAAACAACCTGATGTATTGTGTGAGGATGTTAATGCACATTTATTTTCTAGTATCGTGATTAAGGACGAACAAACACAAAACAATATACAGTGCAGTGAAAAAATCGTTGACCACATTGACGGAGAAGGCGACACAATTGATGACGATCACACCGACGGAGGGAGCTGCATGTTCGAGGACGATGGTGACCAGACCAGCGGAGATGACGGCCCCGTCGATGTCCAGTTGGAGGTGGAGTCTTCGTCGTCGTTCCAAGGCGAGCGCGCGGACGGCCCGGCTGACGAGGAGTTGGACTCCCTATCCAACAGCGAGTGCGCGGACGCGGGTATTGTGATGTATCGGTCCAGTCCAATTGACTCCACTAATTCCATTTGTCTTGCAGAGAACAGTGATGAGATTTCGTCGGAACAACTAGTTGTGGTTCCAACGGGACACCAATATGTCTCGGATATTAAAATGCATAAGAATTCCATTGATTTCAACCATAAAATTGAAAATAATATTGAAATTTTTCAATCTGACATAAAACAAAATTTTATAAAAGTCATTTTAAAAAGAAAGAAGTTGACAGCCATTAAGAAAGGTTTTTCTCGAAATGAACCGAAAGAGATCCATAGGAAATTCAAAAGAGTCTTTAGTAAGATTTCTTATTGCGCCAACATAAATTTAAAAAAGGCGATCAATAAAAAAATGATTCGAATTAAATTCAAAAGAATTTTTAATAAAACTTCTTGGGGAGCAAGGTTTGGTTCAAGGAAGATTACTATGATTGTTGCAAGGAAAAAATCACTTCATATTTGCCTGAGATGTAACATTGTACAAAGATTTTTGCATTGCGAATACATAAAGCAATTCGAACTCGTAAAATGCAAATTATGGAAATTTTATAGAAAGAAGATTAGGTATAAAATGTTGTAAATATTGTATTATGCAAACTGATTTATTTAATGTTGTGTCTTATATTTTGTGCTTTATTAACTAATGTTTTCTTTTCATGTCGTGCAAATGAATACGGTCCAACTTAGATGGAATTTGCGATGCGCGCTGGGCATCGAAAGAAACTAAATGCGATTGATTATTTGAATGATTTATCTGTATATGTTTTTATGAAATTAAATATTCCTCTGCCTTGTCTTTATTTACTAAATAGGATTAGCTTTTGAAATTACTGACGAAGTCCAAATACAAATCCATAAGGACTAAGTCAGAAACAGTCAAAAATTTATAGAAAAGTCTTCTATGCCCCTAAGGCGAATAAATGCTTTGAAAGCATAGATGTCATGGTAATAAATGATTTGACACGTAGTCCCACAGATAATACAAAAAAGGACAGTGTCAAAACCTTGTCAAAAGTAAAGCATAGTTTTCATTATAAGAATTGGTTTGACATATAGTGCCAACCACATAATAAGGCACAGTGTTCACACCATAATTAAATTTGATTATATCCTATGCGCCGTATTCGCCACAGATTAGTTAGGCCGAACCATAGTTAGGACTAGTTATGTAGAGATATAAGGTCCATTCCACATTGATAGAAATTGGCGAAAAGGAGTGTGGCCTAGGATAGATGCATGTAAATAGATAGATAGAAAAACTTTTAAATGTTAGAGTAGAATAAGAATAGGTTAAGGTTAGTAAGGTTTCCATATAGGAAGAAGCCTATTGTCAAATAGAAAAAAATATGAATGACAACTATCAAATTTGACATATTGAAGTTAATAAGGATGGGAAAGTAGGAAAAAATGTATCGATAGTTTTCTTATCGATATTCTCAAATAGTATCGATATATATAATTAAATTAGTTCTTTCCGTTGCATGTGCTGATGATGTGCTGATGAGTTGTGAGCCGCAGGGGGAAGAAGAGGCTGGCACGTTGGCCACGCATCGAAGAAATGTTTTTTGGTTATGCGATTAAGGCATAGGCACAAGCCAGGGTAATAGTATAACCCAGGGGGTTTCTTAAAGTAATAGTCATAACTGAAACCGACTTTGCTAACGGGGCATAGCCTTTGCAAAGGATGTCGAGTTGATATCATTGGTCCAGTTTATGTCTGATGTTTAAAATAATAAATGCATTTATAATAATAAACCCTGGTGCAAGCTCTATGAATAGGATTAGAAATTCGATGCGATCCAGCCTTTCCTTCTCTAGCCTGATAAACGCACGAGATCGAAAAATTGTATCATATTTGAATTTTTGAGATTAAACCCCATCCGGGTCGATGTGAGTTGACGCGTCATTCTTGTTAGTGTTGGGAGGACGCCTTGTTCCTTTTTCAGAGGTTTTGGTCAAGGAGGTTCAGGCATGACGGCGTAGATTTGTTAGTGTGTGTGCACGTTAGCTGAAGTTAAAAGCACATATCGGAGCGTCCGATAACTCGTTTGTCATGATTAAGCCTTCCCCTTTTAAGGGTCGTACCTCAATTGTAAATGTGATTCCTCTGTTAGGTAAATATTCGAGTTAGGATAAGGTAGGATTCATGTAACCTTTCAAGACATAGAATAGAAGCACTTCATATGATTCTGCGCGTCTATTCGTAGGGGCGTAGCTCATGTGAGGACTCTGCTTAACTAGAAGGCAACCTACTTGCCTATATTAACACTGGCAATAAGTATTACTTGAAAGGTAATATGAATTTAGAATATAAAATAAATGAAGATGTTTTCGCTAGACTTTTCCCGTGTATATAAGGGCTCCTCTGAGCTTTGATGTGATAGTCTGATAGAAGGTGCCTATGGGTAGGCACCTTGCTGCTGAAATATAACTATAACAGTGAATCCAGAGTTTTATTTAAGTAGCGCTTTCTGGCTACGTCCCCACAGTACACACACAGTACCTACTCACACGTTTCAGCAAATAGGTGGGTATTTTATGTGAAGAAGTACTTTCTCGAAACTTTATCTTACGCTTCATTTGATTTACGTGGGTGTGTTTGTTCTGTCTATGTAGAGCTTAGTCATTCAAGTTAAAGAAAGAAAGAAAAAATATTTATTTGTGACCCGCACAGGAGACACGAGAAATATGCATAAAATTTAACAATAATATAAAATAAAAAAATTAAAACCCTATGCGAGACCAAAAAGGTTCCTATCTCAACATGTGCAGCGATATCCAAAAAGAAAATAACGCCGCGCTGATATTCTGATAGGACCCACTGTTGATGCCACGGACACACTTACGGAAACCGAAAATACTTAAATAATATATAAATAACAAACAAAATAGAATAAACACAGAAGGTAAGGACGGAACGTATGTATATTATAATTATGTGTAAGTTTGATACAGATCTTATATAAATCATATTATATGTAGGTAGACCTATGTACAAAGTCCGCGATGCTCAATAGCCGGGTCCACACCGGACGATCCAACCTGCATCAGCGATCGCGCGATCCGCGATCCAGGATCACGGAGTGTGGTTCGTGGATCGTACTAGGCCGATCCAGTTTAATTGAACTGCGATCCTGAACCTACGCTCCTAGTGATCCATAGGCGATCCATGATTCAGATTCCAGATGTCCATGGCGTGAAGGATCGCGCGAACCACACACAACTGTCCACACCGCGCGCGGCACGCAACTGAGGCACCTTTGAGGCTGGCAAAAAAACCGACAACGCACGGATCGGGCGCAGCAGGGATCGCGCGCTCCAATACTTGCGCATGGATCGCGCGCGGCACGTCCACACCGCCCGCACATTTGGATCGCGCTCCTGCCGCGCGCGATTGGAGCGCGATGGATCGTCCGGTGTGGACCCGGCTAATGATCATTTGTCCAAACCATAGACAAATGACAGAGCGCGCGGACCAAAATGTAATATATTAAATTTCTTAGAAAGGACCTTAAATACCTATGGAAGAAAAAAAAAGAAAAAGGAAATCTATGGTCGGCTGTCAAAAGAATTATGTTATGAAATAGTGTAAATAAACCAGACGAAAAGGATACATAAAATAGTGGTTTGCTAGTATTGAATAAAACAGAGTGATGTGTATTTTATCATGTGTGGTGTGGTGTTTGCAAGAATTACAAAATAATGAAAATGGATTAAGGGCAGTAATACTAACTACATGCAAAACCCGGGTAAGCTTATCTTCCGGATTCCTTTTGTTTAAGTAATAAGTACTGCTTGAATTTAGTACTAAATGATGCAATCGTTTTTATAGCGCGAAACGGTGGAGGAAGATCATTCCAGATACGAGAGGCAGCGAATTTGAAACTTCCACGGAATGCAGCAGTTTTGTGTGACGTTAACAACAGGTACGCAGAAGCTCTCGTTTTAACTTTATTTACATCACGCGACCAGGACAATTTACCAAACAGATAGTCTGGTTTTTTTCGTGAGAATTGTACCAAAGAGCAGGGTAGCCAGATGCAGGTTTTTGTACGATCTGACATTCTCATCAAATTACCTTTATTTAAAAAAGGAGTTACATCTGATCTAGGAGGGATGGTGAAACAAAATCTTACACAAGCATTCTGTACTCGCTGAATCAACCTTTCGCTTCTACCTAGAATGCACGCCCCATACACAGTGTCAGCGTAGTTCAACTTAGATAAAACTAGTGATTCACAAAGCAGAATTCGCATATCCACACTTATGTAGGGACGCATACGATACAGAAGCTTAAGCCTGTAGAAGCAGTTACGCACAGCCTCCATTATGTGGGTCTCAAAATGTAACCCAAGATTACGGGCTTCCCGGACCCTTTCAATGGAACACCCGTCAATCTTTAAGTCCAAATTCCCATTACCCATTCTATTCAAAAAATCTCTTGATCCCATTAAAATAAATTTAGACTTAGCTGGGTTCAAAAATAACGCGTTTCTCATAGACCATGCCGAGATCCTATCAAGATCCTCATTCAAACTTTTTACTGTGTCAACAGCCTGCTGGGGACGAAAAGATAGATACATCTGCAGATCATCAGCATATAAGTGGAACTTGGTGTTGAGCAGGCAATTAATGATGTCAGCACTGTAAAGAATGAAGAGTAGCGGGCCCAGGATAGATCCCTGCGGTACACCCCTATTCACGCACTTAGGACCAGAGGCTTTTACGGCTCCATCACTATCGCTCGTCACCTGGACAAACTGAGAACGGTGAGTCAAGTAACTTTCAAACCACTTTACTGTCTCAGGCTGACATTCATAATAAGACAACTTCGATAGGAGGAGCAAGGTACTCGTATTAATAGAGTCAAAAGCGCGCGAAAAATCTAGTAAGACCAGCAGGGTACCCATGCCCTTATCTCTAGCTTCCAGAATATTCCCAACCACATCAAGAAGGGCTGTGGCCGTGCTGTGTCCTTTGCGAAAACCTGATTGAGCGAGCGGCAAAATGCTGTGTTCCTCAAGGTATGACCGAAGCTGGTTAAAGACAAACTTCTCTAGGATCTTGGAGAGGCATGGCAATAAACTAATTGGCCGAAGTTCTTTCACACTGGTAGGATTAGATACTTTAGGGATGGGTCTAACTATTGCCAATTTCTACAGATCCGGGAAAGATGAGGTGGTGATGGAACGGTTAACGATGGCCGTGATAGCTGCAAGGGTTCGAGGAAGAGTCATCATCAGCATCTCCAAGGAGATATAATCACAACCCTGAGCATTGGACTTAAGACTATGCAACAGCTTCAGCACCATGTCCTCCAGGACCGGCTCAAGCTGGAAGTGTCCACTGCCGAATCTGTGGTCCTCAAAGTGCTTTAAGTCAGCAGCAGAGACCCTACCAGTACCAGGAACATCCAAAAAGTGTTCATTAATTTTTTCGGGATCATTACAAAAATGCGGTAAACTGCGCTCTGGACCATTAGAGATACCAGTGGCAATAGTTGACTTGTTGTGACTCCATAACTTTATTGGTTGTTTTAAATTTTTGTTAATGTATGTTTTAAAGTATGCACTCTTCTCACTTTCAATAGCAACCCTAACCAGATATTTGAGTTCTTTGTAAGAGTTAACATGACTTAAGGATTTAGTAGACTTAGCCTTTAAATGGCACTTCATTTTTCATTTCTTTAACTGTGCAAGTAATCCATGGGGAAGACTTTTCTTTAATTAAAACTTTCTTAATAGGTGCATGCAAATCGAATAAATTCAAAATGTATCCATTAAAAGTTTCGACCATGGAGTTTACATCATCCAATCTCACGATGTATTCCCAGTCCATTTTATTCAAGTCTTCATTGAAATGGTCAATAAGTATGTCCCTGAGAGGCCTATAAGTGACCCAGTGTGGGGAAGGCTTCTCCACCCTGAAATTGAGCTCAACCGAAACAACCGCATGTTGACCAAGCTCAGCACACGGACAAGTTACCTAGATATGCGTTAAATTAAATAAAAACTAGCTTCTTCGTCCGACTTCGTGAAAGTCGGTAAATATTCCAGGGTCACTTCACTCCTGATCCCGGAGTACTAATCCTGTTTCCATCTTCTATCAAATAATTCAATTATCTAATCTAATATCAAATTATCTCTATACCAAAACTCATCAAAGCCAGTTCAGCTGTTTTGATGTGAAATGGTAACAAACAGACAGGTAAAGCAACTTTACCATTTAAAATATGAGAATGTTAATAATAATGTTAATATGAATAGGTGTTTCAGATACGACTGAATAATTAATAAAAAAAAATAAGATTAAACATCGTTTGCTTTAAACTTTACAGTAACTTTAAAAGTTACCTGATACATTGGCACAAAACTGTCTAACGAACCTCGAAGTTTATCAACAAAAGTAACAACGAAATGAATAGACTTGTGCGACGAAAATATAAACTCGATCAAAACTCATCACTGAGTTTACGATGCTATCCAGAAGGTGGATGAAAAGGTTATTAGTAGCGCAATGTTGTGGTCGATGGAACGCAGACGAGCCTATTCGCCTAAAAGTCTACGACAGGCATACGATAGCGCGCTTTCAACTGCCGCATTTAAATTACAAATAAGGGCACTTGAGTCTGCTTCGGCGCCCACCATTTCATTTATATTTTTTTCGTAGCTAAATGCAATAAAGTGTAGCAGATATTTCGAAATTGAATTACCCGACTGAGAGAGAGTGAAAACATGTCTGTATAAAGTTTGTCGAAAAACCGGCTACATTTGTCGTTGTGAATAATTAAATACGCTGAAAAGTATTTTATTAGGCTCCACGGAGTTGTTACCTTAACTTTCGGGCAATTTTATGAAAGCAAATTAAGAAGCTTCACATCAAGGGTACGTTGAGGGATATGATATTCACAATCTCCTAATTGGGTCCATTGTTCGAAAAGTTTTACGTCGTATTATATTTATTTCGATATTTTTAATGTACAGCTACATACTTACTAATAAAGAACTGCCACAAATGCCATTGTATTATGAGTCTGACCATGCAGTATTAATATAATATATGTTAATAGTACCCATCACTATAGGATATATGTACTAATAACCGCATATATACTGTAACATCTTTTTCTTTTCTGGTGCGAATTCATCCAATGACTTCTCCGGCTCTGGGTGAAGCGCGTGGGCGTGACACTGACTTTTACTGACTAAGACCCACCCGTGTTCCGTACCTGCAAATTGTAAACTTTATTAAGTGCAGACCCCACAAAGCAGATAAAGTGTGCTGCAAACTTTGTCCATCATCCAATATTTACAGGAAGCTGGGAACCAGGCCAATTTTGCATATTAGAAATTGCAGTTAAGATTTAATGTAACGAAAAACTTTAAGGTGTTTCTGGGGGCGACAGCTTGTAATAATAATTGGAGCGATTTACATTTAATTTGTGAATCTCAAACAGTTTCGTCCTCGTATTTGAAATTAAATGCAGCGTCCTATTTTTCTTAAAATACAGTGTTCTAATCCCAGTAATGGAAAGTCAGCAAAGTTTTTTTCTATTTCCCATTGCAGAAACGTAGGAAATAAATCCGATAAGCAAATGTCTATTACTTAGAACAGATTAAAGTTGCATTGAATTTAACGAGAAATGAGTCTCTTTTAGTCTGTACCTTAATCCTCTTACAAAAAGGTTTGAGCAAAAGAAAAACACAAATAAAAAGTAGACCAAATACGACGTTGGACATATTTTCAATAGTTACATATATACTCGTAGATAGTATCAATACGACCTGATTCTCATATCACGAATGGCGGTGAATAGATCCATTTCGATAACTATTAGTTCAAATTGAGCGCTGAACAAGCAAAATAACTTTCTTTACAAAACATTACCTTACTAAATTACGGCCTACTCTGCCTATTGTATATTTGAATGTAAATAATGAAAATGGCTTTTGATATCGATATTTTGTTGTGTCGATTTTCTTACTAATGGGTCCTTCAAAGCACTTATCTTTTAAGTACGATGCAACAAAAATAATACATCAACTAAATATGTACCAAACTACAGTACAATTAAAATATTTATATTTTCATGAATTTATTAACACACAACCACATGTCCAACACTAATAATTACACCAACAGAACCATTTTGTGGTGAACATAACTGTGGTGAACATAACTTTAATTATTTCAGATAATTAAAGTTATGTCTGTCTGTCTGTTGTTGTTGTCTTGATTTATTTTTGATATTAATTTTATTCATATTTGAATATAATATTTAAATTAAAGAGGAAAGATTTGTATTTTTGCATGTAACGAATAAACTTAATAACTACTGGACCTATTTCGAAAATTCTTTCACCGTTGGGAAGCTACACTATCCCATAGGTTACTTTTTATCCCTGTATTCCCACGGGAACGGGAACTACGCGGGTGAAACCACGAGGTGTCCTCTATTAAATTATAAATCATATCATAATAATTGCGGACGCAGCCATTTACTATATCATATTACAGCACAAACCGGGCGTTACATAAGTCTCAAGTTTTTGCAATTAAGTATGTTGTACACGACTTCTTAGATTTCCAAGTTGGTGGCACACGAGCAAACGGGTAAGTGGGTCATATCCCAAAAAAGAAATAGGTGTAACATTCTAATTTCAACAGATTCCGTTCAAATATGTAAAGGTGTGGACCATGCAAATACCTGCAGGTGACCCTTATGAGTGGGCTGCCCTTTGTCAATTGGCTCCGGAGTTGTAAGGCCCCGTAACTCCAAACATGTCGTGAGGGTCAGGTTTGCTTTACGATCCAATAAAAAAATCAAACTCAAACAGCATTGTAGGTACTTCAGGTACTTCACGCAATCCCTATCTGAATGACCTCGAGCATCGATCTTAGTAGACAGTAATTCTATTAGTCTTAGGAACCTTAACTGAAACTATCCATATGGAAGCGCTTTCAAGAGAAATTCTCCAGACCAATAAAATAGTTCCTGAAGCTACCAAACCAACATTTCTCGCAGAATCCATTCATAATATTAAAGTACCTAATATTAATAGAGTGATTGTGAAATGTAGTTCAAAAAATCTAAGTTTACTTAGCGGAGTAGACATAATAACGAATCGACCTACAACGATATTTGATGTATTAAGAAAATGGGAGATATTTGGCACATGACCACCGCTATCAGCGCCAGAAGATAAACAGAAGCTGAGTACGGAATTCAATTTCCAAAGTATAAGCCTGCCGTGACGGACACGAATTTTTCGGCCATGTTTATTTGGGTCAAACACCCAACAACGACATATAAGTTCTTGTCGTCAATAGCGCAGCCCTCCGACTATTAACGAATATCTGCCCGATGTTCTCCGTCTCCCCCAGTTTATTAATTATTAATACTTGTAATAAATCTTTAATTAAACCATAAAAGGAAAGTTATAGAAATGTATTTTCCGTACGAAAACCATTCTTGACGTCGTACCATAAATAAATTTTTGGATTTTCATGTCATTCAATCCAAAGACTACGTATTTCTACTTCGCAACGATCGCAATCAGACAAAGAGTCATTTTCCTGTTTGAAGTTATCTGCCCGCTCATTGAATTGATTGTTTTCAGGCTAAGGCTACCCGCAAATAGCGCCGGGCAGGTTGCACGTTCCACATCCGGTTTCTCTAAATACGATGTTCATATTCCGGCGCTGGCCTGGCGCGGACCGGCAGCGGTAAGTTAACTCGTCCGGTTGAGTAGCGAGCGGCATATTTTTGCACCACTCTCTATTATTACATTGGATGGAGTTTGGGCTGGTTTGTGCTCGGCGGATTTAATACGAGAGTCCGTACATTGTTTTAGTGGCTTCAAGCTGCTTATTGCAACTACATTTTGTTTCTTTGGTTGGTTCTTGAGTTTTAAACACCTCAGCTTTGATTTAAAGAGTAATATGCAAAAACTACTTGAATATTTACATATAGGTTAATTTAATTATGGTCAAATTATACTTTCCGTCGTGTTCTCGTGTTTGAATACAAACTCAGAACATTTCCCCAGCCGCAATTATTTCTTCATTCGAGAAAAATTATGAATCTCTACATTTATGTATACAGATCCTTGTATTTTAGCAACTGTGTTGAATATTCTAGCGTAACGAAATGCAGTGGAGCCTTCAGGCAAGTGGCTAACAGCCTACTACTCGTAGTAGGAACCCACTTCGAATGTGGAGGCTTACCTGCACGTAACACGATTACTCCACGTTCGTGTTGAAGCAATTCAAGCAATAATCTGTCGGTCGGTTTGTATCGGCTCGTGGTGCTGCCTTATTCCGCAGCGAGACGATGAAAGGAAGCTTCTTTATGATATCTATTGTAATTTATAACCGACTAGAAGGTTCTATGTTCGAATGCATGTATTTTTTAAAATATAATTATTTTCACCGATTACTCCTTCAATTCTAGATCGACATTAAAAAATATATTTTGTTAGAAAGGGTTTACTCTCGAAGTGGTTCCAATCTCACCAAGACAGGATCTGATAAGGGGATGGAAATAGCGATTTTCGTATTTTCATCAACATGGCAAGCATTTTCATTCACAAAGTATCATTGGTGAAGTGGTACTGATGAAGAAGAGCACAGATGGCCACTGGAACTTCTTAAAGATAAGTATGTTCTGGGTATTTAGGATATCTCGAATAGTTAAATGACTGTGATGAAGCAAATAAAAATAAATGGTTTATATGATAATCGTACCATCGATCTGATCGGATGATGAGGCTGGAAGGCAGGCACCGGCACACCGTAATAAAACAATGTATCCCAGTCGTATTTGGGCTTGTTGGAATTGGTACGAGAAACCCTCTGCCTATAAATGATTTTCGTGTAATATACGGTAGGTACCAAAACGAAAAATAAAAAGCTTTTTAGTTTTTTATATCTAATTGAACTTCATCAAATTTTAAAGTTGACTCACTGGTTTCATACACAATCACTAAAAGTACCATTTTAATCGTCTAAAACTTATTGTTCCTTACTTTATTTACAACTAATAATTAATTAAGACACCTATCAGTTCGTGTTAGTTTTCGCGCTTGCCTTGTGGTTTGTTGAAAGCAACTCTGTTGTTTTACGCAGTGTTTAGGTACTTTCTAGGAAACGTACGTACCTACGTAACTATTTCTAGGAAAACCGTATAATATGACATTTTTCACCTAAGTGCTCGTTCACACTGAGGTCCGTTTTACATGTCCGCTTTATCTATACTATAATATTATAAAGAGGAATGATTTTTTAATTTGTTTGTTTGTCTATTTGTTTGTACCGAATAGGCGCCGAAACTACTGGACCGATTTAAAACATTCTTTCACCTATGAAAAACCACATTATGCCCGAGTAACATAGGCTCATCATTTCAGCCGAAAGACGTCCACTGCTGGACATAGGCCTCACCCAGGCGTCGCAACATCGACCGATCCCGTGCGTCTCGCATCCAGCGCCTTCCCGCAACCTTAACCAGGTCATCAGTCCACATAGTGGGAGGCCTTCCAACGTATCGTCTTCCGGTTTGCGATCCCCATTCCAGAACTTTTCGGCCCCATCGGCCATCCGTTCTGCGAGCAATGTGCCCTGCCCACAGCCACTTAAGTTTGGTAATTCTTCGGGCTATATCGGTAACTTTGGTTCTCCTGCGGATATCATCATTTCAGACGTGATCACGCAAGGAAATTCCGAGCAAAGCCCTCTCCATTGCCCTTTGGGTGACTTTGAGCTTTCTGATAAGGCCCATTGTGAGCGACCACGTCTCGGTCCCATAGGTGATCACTGGCAACACAAACTGGTCATAGACTTTTATCTTGAGACACTGCGGTAAATCGGACGAGAAGATACCACGCAACTTCCCGAACGCCGCCCAGCCGAGTCGGATTCGACGGTTGACCTCTTTCTCGAAATTGGACCTACTCAACTGGACCATTTGTCCCAGGTAGACATAATCGTCTACAACTTCGAGTGTAGAGTCTCCGACCTTGATAGGAGTGGGTGTTACATGGGTATTCACCATGACCTTGGTTTTGTCCATGTTCATTTTAAGACCCACTTTTCGGAAGCTCTACTGAGGTCATCGAGCATTTTACTGAGGCTCTTCAAGGTCTCAGTCAAGACCACTTTGTCGTCGGCAAACCGAAGGTGAGTGATGCATTCGCCATTAACGTTGATGCCCAACCCCCTCCAGTTCAGAAACTTGAAGGCATCCTCCAGCGCAGCAGTGAATAGTTTCGGAGAAATGACGTCTCCCTTTCTCACGCCGCACTGGAGAAGGATTGGTTTCGAGGGCTGATCCTGAAGACGGACTGACATGGTGGCGTTTTTGTACAAACACTTTAACACCTCAATGTACCGGTAGTCGATCTGGCACCGTTGGAGAGACTGCAGTACAGCCCAAGTCTCGATCGAATCGAAGGCTTTCACGAATTCCACAAACGCTAAACAGATAGGCAGGTTATACTATTCGGTATTTTGTATAACCTGCCGCAGCGTATGTATGTGGTCTACGGTACTAAAGCCTTTTCGGAATCCGGCTTGTTCGGGGGGCTCGAAATCGTCAAACCTGCGCGCGAGACGATTCGTGATGACTCTTGAAAACAACTTGTAGACATGGCTAAGTCGTGAGATGGGCCTATAGTTCTTCAGCCGGGCATTGTCGCCCTTCTTGAAGAAGAGTATCACCACACCCCTGCACCATGCCTGTGGCGTTTTGCCCTCGAGTATGACGGAATCAAACAGCTTCTGAAGGGCCCTAAGGACCGGTTTTCCACCCGCCTTCAGGAGTTCGGCCGTAATTCCGTCATCACCCGCCGCCTTGTTGTTTTTGAGTTGTTTCAGAGCCATCCTAATCTCGTACAGGCTGACGTCCGGGATATCTTCGGTATAGTGCCGGGTCAATCTAGCTCTTGGGTCGTTTCCTAGACTCGCAACGAGCTTGCTGATTCATGTGTACAACTGCCCATCGAATGTCTCGATCTCCCTGAGAAGCTCCAGTTTGGCAGTTACGATCCTGCCATCGTCGGTCTTCAGTTTCGTTAGTTGGCTCTGCCCAATAGCCAGATCCCTTGAAAAAACCTTGGAGCCTTTATTTCGCTTGATCGCGTCTTTAATACGCTCGTTATTAAAGCGGCGGAGGTCTTTTTACAAGGATTTAGAGATCTGACTATTGAACTGCTGGTATTTGCACGCCTCATCTGAAGACTGCAAGATCATCTCACGCTTCTCCTTCATAAGCTTGATGGTATGATCAGAGAGGCTATAAGTTATATTAAAAAAATTAGAGATCCATATGATAATTGTATAATAATGTAACCCAAAGTAGCAAAATTTTGCTTATAAAATTCATTATTTGGCGTGCGCTGAGAAAACTATTGATGATAAATAAAAAATATGTACCTACTACTACATGATTAAGTAACTCATTATTAAATAGAAAAAAGGCTGCGAGAGAATTTACGAGAATTTAGCAGCTTTTGTGTTCTAAAATTTTATTAATTCGCTGGTAGAAACAAAAGTTGGTTACATTCCTATTTATTCAAATATAGTTTATCAAATTGGTAGGTAGGGGAGGGTAGGTAAGGGAGGTGGTTAGGTAGGTAGGGTAGGGTAAGTATGTAGGGTAGGGTAGAGTAGGTAGGTATGTAGGATAGGGTAGGGTAGGTAAGTTGATCGGTAGGGCAAGTGAGTAGGTTCGTAGGGTAAGTAGGTAAGTTGATCGGTAGGGCAGGTGAGTAGGTTCGTAGGGTAGGTAGGTAGGGTAGATAGGTAGGTGGTAGGTAGGTAGAGAGCCAGTTGACGGGAACGAAGCCGTGGTGTCAGCTAGTCGTATAAGTTTTTATTCGGCGCTGACGTATGTAGTTGTATGAGCGAGTTCACACACATGACATTATTCCAGATCCGGTAAAAAATACCAAACGAACAAAATATTCAGCAGTCCGCTTTATCGTATGCGTTTTTATTCGGCAATGGTGTAGGTTGTATGAGCAAGTTCACACAGACACAGCAATATCAAAATAATACTCCGTTATATTTGAAAGTTGGTGGTACACTGACTAAATTTGGTGTGAACATTACCCCCAGTAGCGACGGATCCGTAAAAAAATAAAGTAGGTGAGTTTTATAGGTTCGAAAAGATCGAAACCGAACACGCTCGAACACGTAGAACAACAATCTGGAATACATAAATATTGGATGTACATTTAGTTACAAAATATTTGTTAAATTCATAATGACTACCAAATATTTGTATCGATTTTGAACGAAGGATTTGAAAGAATGGGCTTGAGTTTATTGAAAAACTTAAGTGAATGGCCTTTACAGCTGTAACCACGTTTCTTAAGTGAATCCATCATTCTATTTTCAGTTACTTCAAACATTTTAAGGATCAATTTAGGCTAAAAGTATTGAAATTATACAAATACTTCACAGAATTTGTAGATCGTTAGCTTCGGAGCGAGAGGAAAGGACCTCCATTTCGGATTCGAATCAAAATTCCACGAAAAATATGGTTCTGAATGACGTTTTTCCGATCATGACAGGGCAAACAAAACGACCCGGCTTCCAAATACGATTTTTGTGAGTGTCATTCACCGACGACCTCATAATTAAATTGTTATGAGCATGGGTCATTTCATTTTATACAAATTTAAACTGTTATGAAATTCATCATTGAAATTCATTCGCTATTAAAATTTATTAATTACGAAATTATAATTACTGGAATGAAAAAGTAAGGAAGAACATTGCTCAGCAAAGGGATATTTAAGGGTAGAAATGGTATAAATTTATTGGAACTAATAAAACATCAGAAATAAACATTTTACAGAATACTTTCAGGAAATCACAGCGCAGTCACCATGTCACAATCTGCGAACATTTTACGAACGATCGCATTCGCCGCGCAATAATACAATTGAGCAATCAAACAGATTTTGTTAACGAGCTTTTGTCGATTAACTTTGTTCATAACAAATTGTAGATAGTGCTCGTTATCTGGGGTCGCGAATAATGCCATCATCGAATAAAATCATGCACGTGTGTGCTCTAATGGTGCTGTTTCACCAGAGATACTATCGTACTACTTCTAATACTATCGTGGATTTCAGTTTAAGCATAAAATGTAGAGGCATGTCGATTGCTGTGGCAATAAATAAATTTTCTTTATTTTTCTTTCTTCTTTACCTAAGCGAGGTAGATAGGACTTGACCAATAAAAAAATCACCGATGAGATCGCTTCATTTGCCTAGCTCTTTTAGGCCCTAGGCAAGCGGCATTCGATGTCAGCGAAGGCGAAAGTCGAAAAGTCAAAATGGGTCAAAAAGGATTGATTACGTGATTTTTCGATATCGCTTGTCAATGCCATATAAATTTGCCTTTTCGGCAATCGCTATCGCCACGCTTTCGATGACAAAATGTCACTTGTCTAGGGCCTCTGGTTAAAAGGGCAAAAATGCAAAAAGCTAGAGATGTGTGCGGAGATTGCGAGCGAGAAATGTGTGCTCGCTAAGCTGAAAAGAGACCCTACGCACCCTCGCTCCTCTCAGTTACACACCTTTTTAAAAGGTTTGCTACGCATCCTCGTACCAAGCAAGATTCTCGCAGCGCGAAAACTTCTCGCCCAGTTTTGGAGGTCCGCCGCTACAACCTCCCACCACCTATTTATAGGTACCGAGCACATCTCTATTTTTTTACTTTTTATTATTATTAAACTCGCGTTTGGCCACTATCTCACATATCTCTGTTCGAAAAGCTTCCTCAAATTCTCGTCTTGTATTAGTGTAGTCGTGATAACATTACTAAAATAATCAGTTTCCAAATCATCTGCTCCCAGTTTCCTCACGTAGGTATGAAACTTTAGATTCGCTCAGATTATTTCTACTAGTTTTCCTGACGCTTCGAGCAGCAACATAACTGTATACTTATACACCTGCCTCTGGCGTTATCTTGTAAGGATCATAAGCATTTCATGGTCAGACGTCAGAATATCGCCTTCATTTGTAGCTCGCCCGTAACTAATGTAATTTTAGACCCTCATTAAAATTATACTATATATTATAGTTGCTGTGAAGATCGTACGCAAGCCCTAGTAACTCACAAAAATTAAGGGATTTTAAAGATTGTATTAAAATGTATTTTAAGAAAGTGTTTTTATTTTAATAACACAAAGGTACATTAGACTGATGAAAGATATTTTTTTAGTAAGTCCTAGCAGCAACAAAGGATTTCGTAGTGCCAATCATGTGCGCTTGACTGGTACGTCCCATGTATCTTTTACTAGCTTCTGCCAGCGGCTTTGCTCACGTGAATAGTGTTTTTTATCCCACACATTATACCGGGATGAAAGTAGCCTATGTGTTATTCTAGACTCTAATCTATCTCTGTACCAAATCTATCTGAAATAAAAAACAAATTTACATCGAAAATATTTCCTAAATATAGCCAGGGTGTTAAAAGATAACCAACAGAACCCATTATCAGCATTTTAAGAATGTTTATCTGTTTAGTTGTACACGCATCAGTAAAATGTACGAAAGCAATGTTATATGATAACTTATATTCATAATAATTGTGCGTAACTCAAGATATTACTTAGTTTTTGTTTCATCGCAATCGAATCACTCTATCAAAAGTTAAATGAATTTAAAGTGTTCAAGAAGTAAAATAACACAGGTAAATCAGTTACACGGACAGTTGAACTCCATAATCGATAGATGGCGTTGTGCATTTGACGCCATTTTGTGAATGGCGGTGTTAAGATTCTCCGCGAAAGAATGATCCTAGTAAAAAATTGGTAGGTATGGTGGGCAGTTGACGGGAGCGAAGCCACGGGCACAGCTAGTTTATAATATTAGTAAGATTTTTTTAACAGTAGATACGATTACATCTATTTTAGTATTAACACAGGTTCTTAGAAGTATTTGCCACACCCAATATTTAGAGGCAACTCCTCACAGTAACCGCTAAATAAACCTGTGAATTGCCAAACAAGAGAGGATAGCTTTACTTTCTCTTTATCAGTGGCCACCACCCGCCCTAAACAAATTTGTGCACAATCGGAACATTTACTCAGCCAAATTAAAGTTGCGATTTAAGTTTATACGAATAATTTAAGGTAAATATTATAAAAGTTATAGCTTCTTTGGTGATAATGATTGTTTTAGGACATTTTAAACAAATTCATATGGCTTCTACAGACAAGCACGTGACGACAATGCGTCAGTATTTTTTTATAGAAACTGTTCTACAGATCCGATGAAAAATTTATATGAAAAGATGATTTGGTACAGGTATAATCACCACTTGCGGTGATACATCTGGTGATTTATTTATTTATTCAGACTTCCTGGCGTTGCAGTGTATTGCGTTTTATGACATCGACGAAGAAAAAGGCGGTGCTTCGGCAATGAAAAACAATTGAGTAGTTGATCCAAAATAAACATATACTCGTAGCTTATTTATAGAAGGTTAGCTCATTCCAGTTCCATTCAGGTTTTAAAAAAAATACACTGACTGACGGCTGTATGTTTGTTTTTTGTGTATTCCCCAATTTTGCCGTCCATTGTGGACCGATTATGAAAATTCTTTTTTTTATTTGTATCAGTACGTTCCCGAATTGATCTCATTTAAATTTGGTGATGATCTGATGAAGAAGTTTGGAGATATGGAACGGCACTCCTCAAAAAATTACGGCAGGTTTGCTGCAATCGAACGTCTGCTTATTGTTTATAACATTTCATAACATGAGATCACGAGAATGAGAGCACGTTCTAAAGTGGTACGCAGATGTGTACAGTAAATTCGGGTATAATACCCGGCATGGAAATTGGCAAGGTTTTGGCGTAGTTGGGGTAAGTTCACGCGACCTTCCTATAGTATTTGCCTATTATGTAAACAACTAAAAATTGTAAAACAAAAACATTTTTCAAAAAGCCACAGTTCTTGTGAGATAGACCACGAGAATAAATCTGCGAGTAAAAGCTTGTAAAAATACAACTAGGTATGCACATATAATACATACTCGTAATTACAATACGTGCTGATCCTAGAGTATTATTTACCTTCACCCTCGTAAAAACATCCAAGTGTAAATGACATTGAATATCGCCCGGTCGGTGTCACTTAACCGCTCCACATCACAGTTGATGCATTTTTAACTAAAATTGTATTTAAAAATAGGGATGTCAGTCAAAAAACCCGTGTAAACCTTGGATTTTCGTGTTTTCATTATAAAATCATGAAATAGTTCTCTAAAACAGTTTATCAGCTTATTGTAAAAGTGCCTAAGATACTAAAACGTTGTAAAATAACGTTAGGGAATAAGGAAACTGTACTTTATATACCAGCCATACCGTCCAGGTTACTTAAAAATATCTTCGCACGAAAACTAATTTCTAAGTTGCCTCTGACGTGTAGTTAAGACTAACTTTATTTAAAAACTGTAAATTCGTATTAGCATGTAACACACGATGCCTGGGATAGCCTCAAACCTGAATCAGTTATTTAGTACCGCTGTCCAGTCGAAACATTTGAAATATTCAAAGTAAAAGCTGGCTGAAACGCTTAAAACATGTCGGCGCTCAAATGCCACGACCAACAGCCAACGCTTTTTATAGAAGTTATTTTCATGATAAATGTAACGTATAAATCAAGGTGAGCTCTATATGCAAAATTCATTACTTTGCTCAATTAGCTAATTAATGTCTAAGTTATTGCCTCAGATTAGAGAAAAGAAGTTATTGCATATCTTTTTATTTGGGTGGGATATCATTCAATGAATTTTTCAGCTCTGGGAGGGCGTGTCAGACTTAGTAAAAATCTGACACGCCCTCCCAGAGCTGGACTAAAACCCACCCGTGTTCTTTCAGTTGCCTGAGCTTGGCTGCGGTAACACTCTTTCAAATTTATTCGTGACCTAGACAGGCATCGGTACTAGCGGATCCCGTAAGTTTTAGCTGAGATCTCTTTAAGGCTTGCGGGGAAACAGTACGCGCCGTCGGCGGCGTCTCGGGCCTGGAGGTCTACTTCCTACCCCGTCAAAGAAGTTACGGGCCCCGTCTGAAAGTATTCCAAAACTTCGTAGTGAAAAAAACAAGTGTTAAGTTCAATTTCTCGGACGTGTAAAAACAGAGGGTAAAACCAAATCGGGAGTAGGTACAACTGTCAAATTGTGTTCTCATTCATTCTTAGCAATCATCTGTCCATAGGTGATACAGAGTAAGAAACGCCCGTAATGAAGGCCGAAACTACAGACTTCGTGCTCAGGGAGTAGAACCCCTGGTCCTTATTGGACGGCGAGCTACCCATTTCTCGCCGCTCCCCGGGCTCCCAGGGCGTCTCGTGAGGAAAGTTATTGCATACCTACCGTTTCTCCGCTTCAAGGGAATCTAAAAAGGCATTTGCTAAAGTATCATTTTCAATCCATTTCTCAAAATGCACGAGTTTCTTTGTTGGCATAGACTCTAAAATCAAATACCCCTAAACGTTTGCTAAAAAAAATTTATCAACCTTATATCCGTATCCCAAGATACAGACTAGGTAGCTGTCGTTTAGGTTTCACTGGCAATTATACCTATATAATCTAGTTGTAAGTAATATTAAAGACATTTCAATTTGTTTTTAACTGTGTATCAGCTATCATGTGGGTAATAAACGATTTCTATTTCTATCTAAACAAAGCCCTGTTTTTTTTTCACTTGTAGCCAAAGTTCTATTTATAGCTATTCAGCCCGTTCCATTTATCTTAAAGAGAACAAATAAGAATACCAAATCCTCTATATAAATATATTAAGGGGCTGTATTCGAACAGTTGACAATCGACATCTGAGGTTCTAAGCCACGCCCACTGTTATTGATAGCTTAGGGTAAAACTTTAAATTGGAGCGAAAAGTATTTGAAAATTAAATTCACAAGGCCGACCACAGAGGCCCGCATCATAAACGGACTCTTCCGATAGTTATTACAAAAACATTACTGCGCAAGTTCTTATTTCAAACTGGCGGCTGGCATCTGACATCATATCGTTCACTGTAATTTTGCCTTAGAATGCAACCTTATTGCTACGAAAATAAAGATCACTAAAATAGGTAATCTGGCTAGTGTCATACGAGTCTTTGCCGTGCTAATTGAATAAATATTATAATTATGTCTGCTTCTATGCGACTGCCACATATAAGAACACAGTACGTTACATTTTTTTATATTGGTTTAATAGCTAGATAATTTTATTTATATTATTTTAATGAGTTTTACTATACTGAAATGGACTGTGCAATATTAAACTGGAAACTTTAAATTTGAATTGAGATTTGGTGCTTTCAGTAATCAATTTTATCATTATTTACAATAGGAAAGTCACATCAAATTGTAAAGACACCTTAAATTAGCAAATATCCAAAACTTACTAGGTTTGGAATTGTCTTTTTAGGCATGTTTAAAATATGCAATAGAATGTATGACGCTATTAATATCATTTGTACAATTAGTAGGTTCATATTCCTTGTTTAGTTTTCTCTTGAAATCTTAATATATCATTTAGTTACTAATACAAGATGACTTTCCGCTCTCCTGGAATATAATAATTACAAAGCACTTACTGGGTTTTGATATATATCAGCCCTCTGTGGTGAGGTCACGTGGTGCCGCTTTTCTGTATATTAGAGTTAAAAAACAAATAGACAGGGCGCAAAAAACACGGTCATGTAAACTTTATCTATCTATATAAATAAAAAAAATCGGCCAAGTGCGAGTTGCACTCGCGAACAAAGACTCCGTACCATTATCGCAAAAAACGGAAAAGAACACGTATGTTGTATGGGAGCCCCACTTAAATATTGATTTTGTTCTGTTTTTAGTATTTGTTGTTATAGCGGCAACAGAAATACAGCATCTGTAAAAAAATTAATTGCCTTGCTATCACGGTTCATGAGATACAGCCTCGTGATAGACAGACAGGGAGATAGACGGAACCCTAAAAAATGCTGTATGTGATTGTAAGCGTCTCACTAGAGAACGGCTGAAACTATTTGTTGCTATTGTTTGTTATATATCAATCAATCAATCAATCATTTATTTGCTATAAGTATTAGTACAGTGTAGGTGTTTAAAGATAATATAGAAAGAAAGAAAATGTTTATATGCGCCAGGCACAACGCATGCCATAAAAAAAACCGGCTAAGTGCGAGTCGGACTTGTTAAATTGTGGTTTACGATTTATGACGTATTAAAAAAAAACTACTTACTTGATCTCGTTCAACCCAATTTGATGGAACGGTGGAAGTTTACATGGTAATGTACATCATATATTTTTTTTAGTTTTATCATTCTCTTTTTTTAGAAGTTTCAGGGGGGGGACACATTTTACCACTTTGGAAGTGTCTCTCACGCAAACTATTCAGTTTAGAAAAAAATATATTTGAAACCTCAATATTATTTTTGAAGACCTATCCATAGATACCCCACACGTACAGGTAGGATGAAAAAAAAAATTGAGTTTCAGTTTTTTTCTATTTTTGTTTGAAAATCTTAATGCGATTCACAGAATGCATCTACTTACCAAGTTTCAACATCATAGTTCTTATAGTTTCGGAAAAAAAGTGGCTGTAACATACGGACGGACAGACAGACAGACATGACGAATCCATAAGGGTTCCGTTTTTTGTCTTTTGGCTAGGGAACCCTAAAAAGGAAAACATAAATACTAAAAACAGTGTATGCCTCACAACCTGTAAAATCCGAACTGTTGTTTCAGTTTAAAAAAAAAAAAACTATGATGAAACTTATTATTTATCGGTAAAACAGATTTACTAAGTCTTACCGGTAAAAGTCTGAAATCATTATCATCATCATCTACCTGCCCTTGTCCCATGTTACTTGGGGTCGGCGCAACACGTTTTCTTCTTCCATATCGTTCTGTCCCGCACCACGCTATAATTGACTCCCTTTTCTTTAATATCACTCCTCACACAGACCATCTATCTTTTCTTTGGCCGCCCCTCCCTCTACATCCATCCCCAATTAAATTCATAAGAGTACACCTAAGTCATTCCAGACATTCTTTTCCCGCACCGTCTAGAACCAGCCCTCACGGTACGCGTCCAAATCATCTCGGCACCTATTTCTGGACCGGCCTCAACGGTGCGTTCCATCTTCAAGATTGTGGAGGCTTGGCCAGCGCTCAATTTGCATGCTACTAACGTGAGCCGTAATGGCTTTGGCCCATTTGAGCCGAACAGCTTTTTTACCAACGTCTATTATGCCCGTTTGGGAACACAGCGTGTTCCATATTCGGTCTGTTCTTTTTACATCCAGAATGCTGCGTAAATCTCTGGCAATCCCCAAGTGTAAGTCTTTGAGTTTACTCTCCAGGGTGATCGGCGGCTTTGTTTGTTAATAAATAAGAATTGTCAAAGCCGATTTGGCAAAATGATAAGATCAATTAATAATTAGCTTCACAATATTAATAGACTAACAAACTATTATTGTAGCCCGTTATTGCAATTGGGATAGTTAATTGCGAGAAATACAGGACTGATCAATGTGGTGATTCTTGGTGAGCTTTATGTCCACATGTGGACGATGTTTGGTTGAAACGACGAAAAATGTCAAATTCGTGAGTAATAGATTATCATTTCTCACGAATTTGAAATTTTTTGGTCAGTTCTAGGTGCCGTATGTTAGAAAGAAACAAAGATTGAAACAAATGGATAAGAAGAATTTTATTAGTTCTGTCATTTCAAGACACTGCCAGCGTGGTTGGTACGACCATTCCATGTTCTGTGTTTTTTGCTTCTATTGTTTTCACATGAACGAAGAAGGTTAAAATAGTATTCGACCTTACCTATATTTTAAATATTGTTTAATTCAAATTGAGATGACATTTATTGTATTTTCAAAGAGGTTCAAATACTTTTTAGTTATGGACTTAGTAAGTAAACTAAACGACGTGAGTCGTTTATAATACAACAAAAATATAGATGCCAGTGTGACAGCGTTAGTGCCAAAAAATAAAAATAATACAGCAACACAGACAATTTGGCAATATTACTTGTGATTTCGTTAGTTCCAATTAAAGCCACCAGGCTACATGATCTGGCTGCATTATACCTGATATTTTTTGACAGATTGAATTGACGAGAAATAAATTGAATATTATTTTTGCTTTTTGCGGAAAAAAGCGACATACGTCCACCTAGCAACGCCGCAAAGCGGTCACTGTCGAATTGCACTGGATGGAAAGAGAAGCACGATGGAATTTGTATAGAATTTTTTACAAAACATAATAATATGAATTACTTAAAAATAATGAATGAAACTTCAATATATAAGACAATGAAGTTTTGCGTCCTTTTATGATACGTTATTGTTGTTAATTGTACAAATGTACGCTGGTCAGTATTACCGGAAAAATATTTTGAAGATCACGGTAAGAGGTTACTTTGCCATTCAATTGTATCGAGGTTTTTGTGCGTAAACGTGTTTCGGCCACAACAAAGTTTTCGGAAATATGATCAAGATTAACATATCTTTTTTCCGCTGCCACATCTTCAATAGATTTGGCTAAAAAATGTTTAAAAGAAAGCCTATTTTGAGTATTCAGCCCCTTAAGTGAAACATATGTATCGAGAACACATATATAAACACATAAATAGTTTGATCCTCTTTATAAACCTACGTGGGCAAAGCAATCCCACGGGAATGTAAATAGGTTATAAGAACATGTAAAGCGGATACGATTAGTCACACGGAGAGCCAAAGTCCACTTTCATACGTCTGAAGAGATACCTCCGCCACGATATTGCAATATTACGAGAGATTCTTCCCGCTGATGGGCAAAAATGACGGTGATATGACTAGCCAACCTTATTATATTGGAATCGATCCATTTCAATAGTTCATTTTATAGATATCATCATGTCTTGAAGAAAGTTTTGAGAATAAATATGAATAATCTTCACTCCTTCAGCACCTCCAGATATGTTTGCCCCCATGGCGCTACGTCACTCAAATGCTAGCGACCCTTTAAGGAGGTCTATTAATTGAGTGTGCAAGTCACCCCCTGCCATTTTATAGCTGTGTAGTTCAAACAGTGGTCAGGTTTATATATAATTTTAGGCATCCGATCCACTAAACCTCCCAAACTCATAGCCCAATATCTTTGTCTCCATATTTAACAATAATCTTGCACCAACCGGGGATTGTCCTTGGGTGCACTAACGTAGTGAAAACAGGGATAACCATCGGTTGGTGTCACATATCATGATACACATCTAAGAGGCCTCTGCGAGTTGGTTTCGGCCCCTGGCACACCTTTCAAAGGTCCGGGACGATCTTAACAGTATGAGAAAACCAATGAAATGATTGATAGATTTTGTGAAAGAGTTCTGTCTATAATGAGGGGTAGGCTGGGTACAGAGATGACAAACGATAGAGAGAAGTAATGGAAGAAGAATATATTACATATTGGCCCGACTACAAATACATTGGGATAAGAGGAAGGTACTTATTACTATAATGAGGTCATACCAAAACAGATAGGATACAATCACATAACAGATGGTGAAAATAATAGTAAATACTTTAGTTGCATCTGAAACGCCTCTATCTTTACCTTTTCCTTAACATGTAATTAGCGTAATTGCCACATCTGTGATTACACAACCGAGACGAATTAAGACAATGTGTTTCGCCTCACTGGGGAATACTAAGCCCGAAACTGCGAATCCTGGCAGCATAGTGAAGCACGTAGGAATACTTAGTGCATACATTAAGCTTTAAGAAGGTTATAACTTAGGCTCTAAATAAGTGACTTTACATCAACGAAAGCGTGGCGATAAAGCTTGGAAAATTGACAAAAATGTATGGGAATGTCAAACGCTATCAAAATGTCACGTGATCAATCCCTTAAATTTTGGCATTACAACCATCGTCATCGCTGACATCAAATGTCTTGTCATCGAAACACTCTGGATACATTCAGACCCCCGGTCGGTGGCCAAAATCCGACACCAATACGTTTGAAAATCTGAAAAAGATGGAACAAGCCCGTGTTTCATTCCGATATCTCCAAATAACTACCTCTAAATTATTTAAGTCTATCCGCGATGAAATGCAAAACATATTTCCGGTATATCCGCTTTCACGTTCCCGTGCATCAGATGAATTGAATAACTTCAAAACATCGGACTGAAGGATCACAGTTTTGTATCACATAAAAATACGTAAAAAGCCTGCAGGCCATTTTATATTATCGCGTTTGTATGTCCGCGATTTACGCTTCCAATTTTTTTTATACGTTTCCACGTATAAGAAAGATTTTAAAGGTTTATTGTTTTGTATTATTTTATAAATAGAAATCTTATTAATTATTTATGTTAGCAGTCATTCTTTAGGTAAACGGTTGGGTTTCAAGTATAGACCGATGCAGCTAAAATCGTTATATGGAGAAACTGTCATTTGATGATTGCAGCCTAATTACTAGGGAATTACGAACACGAACTATTGGCGCGGTTGGCAGACCAACGAATTCGGTGACAAGCCGTTGAATGACATATGTATTCGAATGAGGACCGGGACAGGATCAATTTGCTCTCTGAAATACTCGATGTAAAAAAATGTTTCCCATTCGAGGATTGACGACTAGATGTACATGGATCGACAGGCAGCAGTATAGCCACAAGTTTCTTAAAACCGTACAGGACTTCATATATGGGAATATTAAGGAAAAGCCTGATTAGTAGGCTATTGCTTGATAGTTCTGCTATAACTGTAACTCATAAATTAACCATCGGTTGCACACAATTATGAACATTTAGCCCAGCTCGCTATTACTACAACAGTGTGAGCCCCGACAGTGGCGATAGTATCGCATGAACTGCTGATGTAATCACTATGTACTTAACCACAAAATCCACCTCGCCTCCCTACCTTTCTCTATAAATAATTATATTTAAAAATAATCCACAGAACCAGTTCGCGAAGTGCACTTAAAAGCTCAAAGCACAATGTGAAACATTGCACAAAATAATTCGATACACAGCTATGAAGCGAACCTAACTTATAATGAGACTTCTGTGTTAGAACAAAAAAACACTGCTCTACTTGAAAAACACACAACTAAAAATTAAAAACCCAATTAAAAGTTGTTTCTATTGTACCAAATTTGGAACTCTCTCTACTTTTTTTTTTAAGTTATTGAACTAAAAATAATAGACTTATGTTTAAATGAATTAATTTTAGTCGCTTCACCTAATTTGATTTTAATGTACGTTATATTTTTATTATACATTTATTTATCTTTAGCATAGCTGCGAATTTCATTTTCTGTTTGGAGAGAGATGGGCTTCAGCAATCAACTGCGATCTGACATCATTTGTTTATCTTTCATCCTAGACATTTCTCCGTGACAGTAGTAAAGATAAAAGAACTTGGAACCTCCTTTGTTCTTTTAAAAGGGTTTAATCATAGTAAAGGGTGCGGTTGAAAGGGGCACGCGCAGTTTTAATAATGTAGGCCGTGTGATGTGGACTGTCGAGATAAATTAACCAACAGAGTAAAGTTCTGAATTAGCAAAGTCTGGACAGCATACCACTGTAACTTTAAAGCTTAGAATGTTTCGTTTAGAAATAGGATTTGTTAGTAGATACTAAACTAAGTTTCATTTGCTAGCCTTTATTTTCCACCCACATAAATTCCAAGCTTTTTTTACCAATTATTATTTCATTACAACAGAGAAATAAGTCCAGTAATAAAATAACGTCAACAACTTGTCTTAAGCCATAGGGAATAGCCGCAAAGGCAGGAAAATTAAATTTAGACCACAATGTTTGTTTCACCAGCTGTGTAATTGAAAGAAAGAACAAGCCTAGTGAAAAGGTGATATTACTTTCCAATACTACGTTAGTGTATTCCCATATGGAAACTGGCTGAATATTTCCTTGCAAAGCTTTCATGAAATAAATTTCGCGTTCATGAATGAAACAATAACATTCTCTGTGATTTCTAAACACATAAATATCTTATAAGTTTTTAAAAGCTGAAACTTTTGAAATGTAACAGAGTATGAAACTATTTTGCAAATACTCGCAAAACTATTTTTTATTGTATGTTAGTTTCTTAACGGCCAATATTTTAGTTACAATATTTTACTGGACTAAAATATATGCAGAAAATACGTTTACTTAAAAACAAATCAAAGATCAGTAAGTAGCTCAAAGTAATTAGTATGTAGATAGATATATACTTAGGGATATATCTAAAATAATGATAACTTTTATCTACAACTCAATTTACCTCACAAAGAAAGTCAATATAAAAAGCACTCGACTGAAAAACGTGTATGAGAGGAAGAAGCAAAACAAAGGCTAACGTTTTATTGGCACACTAAAGCACAATTCAATTTTAGTCTTGTTACGAGAACAGCGTGTTAAAGCTATCAAGGAAAGAGACAATTTCATTTGACGATAGTCTACGTGGACAAAGCCGCGGGCCGTCGCAAACATGAAAAAGCGTACCTACTTCGTATAAAGCTAAGACACGTCTGGGGAACCCAACGTTTTTGCATACACAAAGAAAACACTACAATTTTTCTACAAACTGTCTCCGCGATTCTCAGCGGAAGCAAATGCATTCTTTGGCGTAACTCTCTAGAATAACAACTTAAAAGTTCTTAGAGAAAAACGTTGAACTTTAATAGTCGAATCGAGCTGCTTAAATCTATGTAGGATTTTGAATAGTTGTAGTGATATGATTTATTTTCACTTTGATTCTCTCAATAAGCAAAAATTTAAATTTCTGAACTGTTTAACAGATTTGTTGTAAATGTTTTTGGACTGTGTGTACGTAACTTTTTGAGGATATTATGCTTTTAATATTTCTCATATGTAACTATTATATTATTATTATTGTTATATTACTAAGTTTACCTGTGGAATATGTAGCTAACAGCTGACATAATTACTTATTATTGTTTTTTGTTCATGTGGTGTTTACCTATAAGTAATTGTTGCACTGTGTAGAGTTTATCCGCATGTTTTATTTTTGTTTGTAGATTAGTGTAAACAATTGTTGGTAGACCTAATAAATAAAATGAAATAATATACATCTGTCGAGTGAAATAAACCATAACGAGAACAAATTATGATACCAACTATAATAAAAATGAAGAATTTCGTCTCGGTTCAAGACAAAATAAATTTCAAGGAGCTCATAAATTCGTATATAGCTTTTTGCTATTTTATGATAAGCCTCACAATGACAGATTTCCTCTGTCTTTTTGTTTTTAGTAAGTTTATTACGTGATATACTTAGGCCCAGTTTTTTATCCGTATTTAACTCAACCAATGGTTAAATATGCCAACCAATAGATTGTCATCAATTATTAGCAATTGTTGTGTTTGATAAAATAAGTTAAAAAGTCAATTAATTAGTTAATAATTAATTATTTGAAAACTTGGCTACTTTTAATTGTGTCATTCTTACCGTCGTATTAATGCTATACAAATAGTTCATTATATTATTATTTCTTAGTTTTTGTAAGGTTTGCAAATAAATGGCTTTGATTTCGATTGTTTCCAAATGTTTGCGAATTCACTTTTATAAACTTGCTATAGGTGTAATTCTGTTAACAAATCTAATTTTAATTGTTTTCTTCCATCTTCCTTATCCTTTCGTGATATTCGGTACGTATCTCATCCGGAAGTTAGATCTCCGAATGTCGACATCGCTACAGGAGAGACACGCCCGGATGCAGACAGATGAACATTGAGACCTGTTCAGCGCAGCTTCCGACAGGCAATGCCGCCGTTACTGCACGTCGATTACCCAATCGACGTAACGGCTCACACGTAACGTCTAAAGGATTCCTCTCACGATTGACAGAAACGCAGAGAGCCGACTGACTACCTCCGCTCAATCTCTGAATGTGCCCCAGCCTTAACATTTTCATTTTTATTTAACGGTTGTCTAATAGACGATCTGGCGTTCTATAGGTACACGTACAGGTTGATTCATGGAGAAAAGTAAAACGAAAAATCTGAAACTTTTGTCTTTGTAAAAGTATGAGCAAATGAGGTATTTTTGCCCGCAGAAGAAAAAAAATTGATCCTGTATTCAATGTATTGCAACGGTTATCTTGCCGGGGTATTCCTCGAAACGCACCCACTTTGAAGTGAACCTAAAGTATTCCTCGCAGTGCACATACGATTAAACATAGACAAAAGCATGAATGATTCGTAATAAATTATATCGATTGGCGTTTTAAAATTCACACAGTTAGCAAGATTATTATCAAATAAATTTTTGATAGTGCCTATTAGTTTAAATTGACTGCATATCAACATTTTATCAGGTTCACTACTCGCTCGTTCGAAAATGGTTTGATAGAATTTCATTTCCTAGAATATAATGTTCGTACTGTGATGTCTGCTTTTAAGGGCTGCCATTGTCTGAAACGTAACTTTACTTTGAAATGGTTTCTTAGAAATTCCAGCTCTGAGAGCTCCTTGCAGCTATATTAATTTTGAAACAGGTTCTGGTGTTGTCGATTAATAAAAATGTGATAAAATGTAAAGACGACAATTAAAGCTTTAAAAAAATATTTGCTACATTTAATACACATACATTAAAGGTGCTTTTCCACCAAAGATGTGCGAGGTAGCGAGGCGGCGCGCTAGTAAAATCCAACAATATGATTACCTATTTCATTTACCTAGCCAGCCTTGTCGCAGCTCTGGTGGAAAAGAGCTATCAACACTAGGTATTTTTAAATACAAAAAAGGCCTGTCCTCTGTGTCCCAAAACATGCAACCACCTGCTGCCACCGATGGCGCCTTGGAAGTGGCTACAGTTTTGGGCCTAAGAAATTTGGGCGAGGAATTTGCGCGAGGGATAGGAGAGGCATGTATGGGGCCGCGAACTACGAATAAGTGTTCCCACGCACAGCTGAAAATAGTCTGCTATGCAACCCTCAGGTGGCCTCAGATGTTCACTCCATCGCCACGCACCCTCGCGCCGCGCAAGCTTCTCGCATAGCGTTGGTGCAAACAGTCAGACTTTTTTCACAGCGCCGCAACGCATCCTCGCACCGCCAAATTTCTGGTGGAAAAGCACCCTTAATATTGGCTACGCTCAAATATAAATAACCACTCTGTTTTCATTATTATTTGATAATAACAATGCGTCATAGATTGTAACTTGATAAGACACCAGTATTCCAGCCATCTTTATCAGTTAACTTATAATCTCGAGGATTTATGCCTAATTACGATTAAATTGATTTATCGTATGAGTCTCTCGTTAGCTGTAAACAGAAGCTAATTCATTATTCATCTATTTTTTAATAAATATGTACCAAAAAAAATCTTTGATCTCTATGAAAATGTTTATCGTGCGTTGACCTTTTAAATAGGGCTCGTACTAGGTTGTTACGGTAATATTAATCTTCGGATTGAATATCTCATCAACTTTTACCTACTTGCTTTGAATATCATATTTAATACCGGTGTTTTTGTTATCATTATATAAATCTTATGGCTCTATTATTGCAAACTATTGAATACATTTCTAAGATTAAACGACGTCAAAAATATACAATATAATGGACAAAATTAAACATCGACTGTTTTTGAAAGGTAATCAGCGTACGGGCATAAGAAGCACAGCATTTGCTGCTTTTTCGAAATACAAACTTTAAGTCAAAGTTACTATAGCATTTAATTTGCACCAATAAACTTAAACGGTTTCCAGCAGAATTGTTTACTGTGTTGCACAATTACAGCACTTACATAAAAAGATACTTTTTTACTTTTTACTTTTTTTTAAAATCGTTGCCCCACACTAGGAATTTCTTCCTGTATCGTGGGTGCGTTTACAAACATATAAACTCACATACACAACACCCAGAGCCGGAACAACTATCTGTAGGTCATACAAATATTTGTTCCGTGCGGGAATCGAACCCGCGACACGCAGCGCTGCAGTCAATCGCTCAACCACTGCGCCAACCGATAAGATTTAAAGCGAGCTGCGACGTAATAAAAAGAGAAAAGAGGAGTGTTTCTATCTGGAAGTGTAATTGCAGAAGGAGGAGCGGATCCGGGTGCTGAAACAGAAGCTAGCGGAGCGGGAGGCCGCGGCGGCGAGCGTGACGCAAGGTACGGGCGGCGACGCTGTGCTGGCCGACCTCGTCACCGCCACCTCCGACTACGGCACCTCCACCAACTACACGCGCTCCTCGCGCGCCTCCGTCTCTGACCTTGACTTTTCTGAGAGCTACCTCTAACTGACCCTAACACCCAACTCAACAAGACATTACCCACTCAAAGCTCTCTCAACAACATCACTCTGTTCTAATTTCAAATCTTATACATTTGTATCAACCCTCTTAATATAACAGAACAAAACACCATGTTTATAACAAACTTGTACCTGTACCTACTGTCTAGTGTTCTTATTTTTTATAAACTAGAACTATATTAAGGTTTACCCTGAATACCCAATTAAATTAAACTAAATATTTGCATGTTACTTTCATTAAAGAGGTGAGTTTTTGTTATTGTGCTCACATCATAAATTATTATTATAAGTCTATACGTGAGGATTTGTAATTGGCTTTTTGTTGACTATGGTTTTCTTTTTTGTCTGTATTTATTAGCTGTAAGTCTTCCATGTACTAAAATAAATAAATAAAGCACACCCTGCCTCCCCGTCCCGTAACGTCTCATACACCCTTAGACCGTGATCTTCACTGATGAACTATTAGTTTTTTAACGGCCTATAGAGTCGGTCTATTAAACCGCGCGTCTGTTGAAGGTAATAATTTGAATCAATAATTCAATTTCATTTGAAACGGCTCACTTTGGTGAAGGGGATACAGTCGAATGGCGGTGAGATTAGTCAATCATCGGGGGAATCACACTCGACCCTCATTACCTACGTCTGGGCTGGTCATTAGGCGAGCTGGCTCGAGCCTGTGACTCGTCCGCGCCGCTCGTCTCGTATATAATTAACTAGCTGTCTCACGCGGCTTCGCTCCCGTCATCGGGCTACCTACCACCCCCGTTTACGCAGCGCACGCAACGGAAGTTCGCAAAAAGGAATAATTTTGCCCGTTTTTGCAACATTTTTCATTTATGCTCCGCTCCTATTGGTCATAGCGTGATGTTTTATAGCCTATAACCTTCCTCAATAATCGGGCTATCGAATAGTGAAATAATTTTTAAAATCGGACCAGTAGATCCTGAGATTAGCGCGTTCAAACAAACAAACAAACAAACAAACAAACAAACTCTTCAGCTTTATAATATTATATATAAATATATAATATATAATATATAATATATATAGTATAGATATGCTTAGGTAACACGAGTTGGGCCTCTCTCCCCGACAATTCTCCTGCACTACCAAATAATGCTGTCTGTCGAAATGACAGTCTACGAATCCCAAAATCCTTCCTTTGATACTCACGTTACCTTTGTAATCATTGTGTCCAATTGAATGTTGATTCGATCTTATTTCGTACGTTCCACCTGTGAAACTAACTAAGTAATTACCTATCATACGATAACCTATTTTAATCCCTTATCAGACTGAAAAACAACTATGTCACAACTCCACTTCACTTGTGTCACAATTTGTAGTAAAATATTACTTTCAAGTAAATTGTGAGCGTCATTAAATCAGAGAGGAAGCCCAATTATTAACGGATGTGACGTTGGCCCGTGTCAGTCATTGAGCATTCTAACGTAATGTGGGAGTATTGTTGCATTGTTATTGCAATTTAATATTTATCCCTAAGTTATGTCCATTCACCAATATTTCAAATATCTTCGCATCAATAAGTTTAATTGATTTTATTGTAAAATGCTTTCCGCCCTATTTTCTTTCTCAAATGGATGCGAACATATTTGAAACGTGGAATATTTTCCCTGAATTAGGCCGCAGTCTGTCTGAAAATTAAAATGTTAAATATTTATTAATAACGTTTCCAATACTAGTAACCATATTAAATTGTAAGGTTATGGAGAATGCCTAGAGCGGTAGAAAATGAGTTTGGTTCATTCTACACCGTGGCATTTTAATCGTCTTACAAAAGCAGCCCACTTCTTTCCTCCATTTATATGAACAACTGTCTCCATGGAAGTCATACCCATAATCCGAAAAAAAAAATGTTTTTTAGGGTTCCGTACCCAAACGGTAAAAACGGGACCCTATTACTAAGACTCAGCGGTCCGTCTGTCTGTCTGTCTGTTAGTCTGTCTGCCCGTCTGTCTGTCTGTCAACAGGCTGTATCTCATGAACCATGATAGCTAGACAGTTGAAATTTTCACAGATGATGTATTTCAATAGCCGCTTTCAATTGTCGTTTTTTGCGATAGTGGTACGGAACCCTTCGTGCGCGAGTCCGACACGCACTTGGCCGGTTTTTCTATACAAAGTTGTCATCAGCTGATCAAAATGTGTGTAGGAAAGGTAATTTTTTTTTGTGAATTTTCATTTACTTCCATGAAGAATTTTTCATATTACATGGTATAAAATGGGCTGCTGTTGCTAGACGATTAAAATGTCACGGTGTATATTTTATTGTTGTTATTTCCCCGCTGTCAGTCAGACCACGGCGTGAGCTCTCTACCTCACACTTTACGTCTAAACAACCTATCTACTATTCCTACTAGACTGATTTAGTGGTACTCTTAGCATTATGATATCTACTCATTAATTGTTTCTACATACTCAATTGTAAGTTACGATTTGTAGATGTTACTCTCTAAATCTATTAGGCTATTAGTTACTAGTGTTAATTTGGGTCTCTACAGGCGAGAATCTATAGCATGAAGTATTGCTACAACGATTGTTCTTTATGCATTTTTTTAATATAATGAAAAATACATGATAACTAACACGAATTTCTTCAAATTGACACGTTTCTATTTTATTGGCACAAATATCTAGATAGCTTTAGCCTCATATTAACGTTGACAGAATACATTTCTTTATGTAAAAGTTATGGTTGGTGTCATAGAGAATAAGTATAAATAATGTCCATTTTTATATTTTGTTCTCATATTCTAATTTTATTGCATAACTTTAACGCGTAGCTTTTGGAATTCGTGCAGTCAAATCTCGTTATGACGCACTTGTTAATTCTATTTAATATTTAAAATAACACTTTGTTCCGTTGAATTGTAAAGATGAAACGATTAGGATACACGATAGTCTGTAATGGGGAGGAAAAGACCATTTAAAGGAAGACTAAGAGAGGAGCTCGATGTGTAATAGGTATGTTGCGAGCCTCGTGTGTTCCCCGCTCCTAGTAGTAACGTAAGTAGTTTAAATATGTTGTCCGAGCCCGTAGTTCTCCAGAGATGCATGTCCCCCACACTCACACTGCACCCCGGTCCTCCGGTCTTCTATATATTGGTGCTTGTTTGTGCTTTATAAACGTCCAGTTCCCAGTAGCGATATTGAGCACTAACCAAATCTATCAACAAATTATACTTTCACGAATGCATTCTACCCTTCTAACCTTCTGGAGTACACCCCTATTCAACACATAATGATTTACACACAGCACTCCATTGATTTACATGCCGTACCTGAGTTTAATGTTTATAATTAGGTATTAAATATGTATATAGTGGGTAAATGATGGTAGGTGATGGTAAAGGCTGACTAACGAGATTTCCTTGCATGAATGTTTGATATGGTTGTTTTATTTTATGTAAATTGCGCTTATATTTGTGTTTATCTGAATATATTGCGGTAAAAAGTGACTGGAAAATATTGCATCATAATAAGCAAAAAAAAGAGCGGCTCAACTCCAGTGATAATGGATGCCAAAGTCATGTTAGAAACAACACATATGGTAGCGCCATCTCTTGTAAATGTCATAAATCAATGACCAAAAACACATAGACAAACGCATTTGAGATTTCGCGGGCGATCGATATCCTAATTATCTCGTTCCTTCCTCATTCCTTTTCCCTTTATGTACGCCTTAATGACAGGTCGCCAGAACGAACCGAAACTTCAACGTGAACGGGCCTCGTATCTCAACCGCCAGCTTTCCAAGCCACAAGGCTGGAGACTGATGCATCTAATTAGTTAGATTGCTGAGAACTTTGTGAACCGTGTCTATTAACCCGCCTCGCGGATATAAAACGATTGTGTGAAGTGTGTGGATCCTGAAGGTCGCCAGTTTGGAGTAGAAGAACACCAGCTCGCTGCCACACGTGGGCTGGCATCGACCACTACAAGGTAAGGCGTACTACTTCCCTCATTTCCACACTAGATCGCCCGAATTGATCCGTGAATATTTTCCCGCTTATTTTCAACGCACTATTGCCAGAACCCTTCAAATACAGTCCACTCTTCATAATAGACACAAGGATGAATAGGTTTCTCAAACCGCTATAACATTTTTGGTCCTTCGAGCCGGATATATTACTATAATATATCCATTTTCCTTTATTTCTTACGTAGGAATCAATCATAAATTCCTACTAGGGTCGTGGCACCTAGCCGCCTACCCACATAATCAAGTTGTAAACCCAATACGTGGTTCCATCAACGCCGCTATAGCAGGTTCATAATTACGTATCTGCTATTATTAAAAATAATTCTTATTTAAAACTAACTTGTCGTATTGTAAATTTCCATATTTCAAGCGTCTTTTAGTTTAACCGCCCTTATAGGAATCACCTACCTCCAATTATAAATTGTTAGGAATAAGTTACTTTCCGAATACCGCGGGGTAGACATTCATTCTATAAGAGAAAAATAAAATAGGGTACTACTTGTAGGCAACCTACGCAGTATAAATATCATAACTTTACCGAATACGTTTAGATGATTGCGGGCTATAAGTTGCATATTTATACCTATTCATTTATCTTAAACAATATTCAAACTTAACAATAAAACTGGTTAGGATAGTAATGCTTTTAACATTTTGTACTATATAATTACTTTGGTTAGTGGGTACTATGAAAAAACTTATTTCGTTACTACGCAAATATTGCGAAACCCGTTGTCACAGTACAGTCACAATCAGTAGTATTACTTTTCTACATATAGTTGTTCGTTTAAATAATTACCGTACATTGTTTTGTTTGTGTGGTTATTTGTAACTACATAACATAACAATGCCGCGTGATGCGAAAGCAATCGCTTCTTCGGAAGATCAACAGTTAGTGATTTTAGAAGCTAAGCGTAACATACTTTTCGAGCGTATTCAGTCAATTTATGATCGCTCTAAAGTCGCTAATACTTCCGAATCGGTGAGAGAAGGCTTTCTCAGTTCTTGTGTAACAATAGATGATATTCGAACGGACTTTCATAAATTATTGGATGATTATAATGCTAGGTTACTGGCTATATATCCCGATGCGAAGCCTAGCTATCAAGCCTACGCCTCATTCGAGGATATGTATTGTTCCGTGAAACGTGTGATGTCTCAATTGGAAGATAAGCCGTCCGGGAGGCACAGTATGAGTGATTCCGCAACATGTAGACCAAGATTGCCGCCAATCGAACTCATGTCGTTCGACGGTGATATACGAAACTGGCCATTATTTTATGCAAGTTTTAAATCTACAGTTCATGACAATAAGTCGCTGACGGATGCAGACAGGTTGTACTATTTAATAGGTAAGCTGTCGCCGAAGGCACAGTCTGTGTTCGCGGGAGTCACACCGTGTGCTGAGAATTACCAAGTCATGTTCCAGGCACTCCTCGATAGGTACCAGGATATTCGTGTCCTCGCGTCTACCTACTTGGATCAAGCTTTAAATCTTAAATTGTCCGGTCCCGCTTCTGTTTCGAATTACCAGCTATTCGTGGACAAGTTCGTCACCGCAATTAATTCCCTAAAGAATCTAAAATTAGTTGACCTTCTGGATTTCATTTTATTGCACCTCTCAATAAAAAAGTTTGACACTGAAACTATTCGCGCTTTCGAGATGACAGAACGTAATCGTAAGATTCCCACTCTAGATAGTTTTGTCAGCTTCATCAATGATCAGTGTCGGATATTCCGTAATACCCAACCACCCTTAGCTAACAATAATAAGCCTAATAGTTCAGACAATTCACATAAGTCTAATAAATCGCGTAGTTTTAATAATAAAATGACCGCTCCTAATCCACAATCCTATGTAGCTTGCTCTGAGTTAAATAATTCAAACAAGTGTCTGTGCGAAGCATATATCCATGAACACTTATATAAATGTCCCGCTTTTGATAAGTTGACTCCGACAGCTCGTTTCAAATGTGTGAAGGACAACAATGCTTGTGTCAATTGTTTGAGTATTAAACATAAAACGGTTAACTGTTCTTCTAAATTAAAGTGTCGCGCATGTAATCAACGTCATCATACATTGTTACATTTTAATAAAAACTCGCAATTATCAACTGTAGTGACGTCACAGCCGAATCTATTACCTTACAGTCTGAGGTATCGTTGTGTACGACCTCTGTCGCTGGCGCCGCTCGATCGCGTTCGATTGACGCTCGGTGCGTTGCGGCGTCGCCGTCGGCGAGAGATAGCCCGCAATGTACGGCGTATACAACCGTTCTGCTCGCTACTGCTCAAGTCGTAATTTACGATGTAAATGATAAGCCGCACATAATACGTTGTTTACTAGATAGCGCATCTCAAAGTAATTTTATTACTTCTGAATGTTTTAAGCGTCTAGGACTTTGGAAGAACTTTCATACTTCTAATTTAATAGTTAAAGGAATCGGTGGGTCGGAAAAACCAGTTAAAGGTTCCGTAGATATTAAATTATATTCTCGTTTTAGTAATGATATTAATTTTAACGTTTCTTCGCTTATTGTTGAACGTATAACGGAGACATTGCCGACCGCTCTCGTCGATGTCTCTAAACTTACACATCTCAAAACATTACCGCTCGCAGATTCGAAGTTTGCGGAGCCGAGCGGTATCGATGTTTTGATTGGTGCTGCTATATTCCCGCGCTTGCTTTTGCCTAACATAGTGCATAGCGAGCAATATAATATACCTCCCGCTATTGAAACTGTGTTGGGGTATGTGGTTATGGGTTCCGTACCTACGGCACATACTTCACACTGTACGAGTACAACTTCATGTTGTTCTGTTCTTCAAGATCCCAGTTTAGATTCGCTTCTCAAGCGATTCTGGGAGCTTGAAGAAATTTCCGCCTCGCCCTCGCAGAGCCGTAAGGATCTCGAGTGCGAAGAACATTTTCGCGCTACCACTGTTCGCGATGACAGTGGTAGATATATTGTGTCGCTGCCATTTTGCGACGACCCTTATTCGCTAGGCGACTCATACGTTGCCGCACTTAGGCGTTTTCATTGTTTGGAGCGCAAACTTGATGCGTCCTTAGGGTTACGCAGCGCTTACAATGACGTCATGCGGGACTACATAAATAAGGGATATTTGAGTCCGGTTTTAAAAGATGACAACGTTTCTAATCTGTCATATTACATTCCGCATCACGGTGTCGTTCGCGAAGATAAGACTTCCACTAAACTTCGCGTGGTTTTAGACGCTAGTAGTCGAACTACATCGGGACAGTCGATCAATGACATTCTACATGCAGGCCCCAATCTACAGGGTGATTTATTTAATATTATAATTCGTTTTCGACTCTTTCAAATAGCCCTGTCTGCTGATTGCCGCCAAATGTTTCTCAATGTCGGCGTTCGTGAATCGGACCGTAGATTTCAACGCATCTTTTACAGATTCAGTAAACATGAACCTATAATGGTCTACCAATTTAATCGTGTTTGCTTCGGATTTAAGTCTAGTCCATATCACGCGTTACGTGTAGTCCGCCAGTTAGTCGCTGATGAAGGCTATAATTTCCCTGCAGCGTCTGCTGCTGCTTCTTCCGCCCTATATATGGATGACATTGCCTGTAGTGTCATGTCCATACCGCAAGCAAATTCGCTTTGTGATGAGCTTATTCAGCTCTTCAAGCGAGGCCAGTTCGACCTTGTCAAATGGACAAGTAACTCGAAAGAGGTTCTCGCACACATACCTGATACTCATAAGGCTTCGCCCGATATCGAGTATGAGAAGTCTATACCGCATAAGGTCCTGGGTTTACGCTGGGACAAGTCTTGTGACAGTTTCCGCTTTGACGTCACCACACCAGATGATAAATGTACCAAGCGAACCATGCTTTCCACAGTGGCTCGGCTATGGGACTTAATGGGTTTTGTCGCCCCCACTATTCTGTACGCTAAGCTCTTAATTAAGGAACTTTGGCTAGCAAAGTGTGACTGGGACGACATACCACCTAAACATATAGTCACCGCCTGGAAGCAGTTTTGTACTGAGCTTTCTACGCTTAATGAAATTATTATCCCACGTCATCTGGGGTTGGTCGACGGATGCACCATGAATTTAGTAGGTTTCGCTGACGCCAGCGAGCGTGCTTACGGTGGAGTCGTATACATGCAAATATACAATGGTTCTAACTACTCCGTGCAGTTAGTTAGTGCGAAGTCTAAAGTCTCACCTGTGAAAACCATTTCGGTGGCTAGACTAGAGTTGTGCGCGGCCCTACTGTTGTCTAAGTTGCTTCGCAAGGTACAAGACACAATATCGCCCCACTACCGCATCCATAAGGTATACGCGTTTACTGACTCTAAAGTAGTGCTCGCCTGGATAAATTCCTCACCGCACCGCTGGCAAACTTTTGTTGCCAATCGGGTTACTAAGATGATAGAGCTTATACCCGCTAATTGTTTCAACCATGTCGCAGGTACTGAGAACCCCGCTGATTGTCTTTCTCGTGGTGTCACGCCAGCTAAGCTCTTGCAGCATCCATTGTGGTATCGTGGACCATCGTGGGTTTCTCATGACCCAGCTGAGTGGCCCATACATACTTTCGAACACAATGCACTGCATGAGGGCGTACCCGAACAGAAATCAGTCGCTCATGCCGTGGTTTCTGAGGTTACGGAATCACCAATTTACGCGCTAGCACTACGTGTTTCGTCGTGGTCTAAGTTGCTACGCGCTATTGTTTACGTCTATAAGTTTTTAAGACAACTGCCTAGTGCACGTACTGTATCAAGCTCTGATCTGAAATATGCAGAAATTAAATTGCTGCGAGCTGTACAGGATGTTCATTTCCGTAACGATATTTTAAATTTAAAAAACAATAAACCATGTACTCCCGCCATCCATAAGCTTAAGCCGTTTCTCGATGAGCACGGCATCATACGAGTTGGTGGTCGTCTCACAAATTCGGACGAACCCTACGAATATAAACATCCCTGTATTCTACCACGTCATGACCATATTGTTGATCTTCTTGTTGACTTTTGTCACAAGAAACATCTTCATGCCGGTCCGGAGTTGCTTATGTCCTTACTCAGGCATAATTATTGGATTTTAGCTGCACGTCGAATAATTCGTCACAGAATCCACAACTGTAACACTTGCTTTAAGTTCCGCCCGCGTCCTATTCTTCCACTTATGGCAGATCTACCTAGCCAGCGTGTTAACCAAGTCGACAAGGCGTTCACTCACACCGGCTGTGACTATGCAGGCCCGCTACAGTACACACCATTTCGTGGTCGAGGTGTTAAGAGCCGTAAGGCTTGGCTCTGCATTTTTACGTGTTTGACGACGCGTGCCACGCACATTGAAGTGGCAACAGATTTAAGTACAGTGACTTTCCTTGCAGCCTTAAAACGCTTTCTTTCGCGACGCGGTCCTATTAAATGCTTATATACCGATAACGGTACTTGTTTCGTAGGTGCAAGTTCTTATTTACGCGACCTTCACAAATTTCTTAAAGATTTTCGTAATCATCTTGAGGAAGAACTTTCCTTCAATCATATAGATTGGAAGTTTATTCCGCCTGCTTCCCCACATTTTGGAGGATGTTGGGAAAGTATGGTTAAGGTAGTTAAAACTCACCTTTTTAAAGTTATAGGTCAACAAATCCTCTCCTACGAGGAACTTATAACTGTCCTTAGTCAAGTTGAGGCTCTAGTTAATTCGCGGCCACTTACTGCTTTGAGTAGTGACCCTACTGAACCATCAGCACTGACCCCTGCGCATTTCTTGCACACCGCGCCATTGTTGTCCCTTCCTGCTCCTGAAGCAGACTCGCTCAGCTTGCTTCAGCGACATACTCTACTTGACAAACTGGTGCAGTCGTTCTGGCAGCGCTGGCGTTCAGAATACTTACATCAACTTCAGGCTAGATCCAAATGGAATAGTCCTGCATCTTCTATACAAGAGGGTACTATTGTAGTTATCATTACTGATAACTCTCCGCCCCTTTCATGGCCGTTAGGCATTATTGATAAATTGCATACCTCCAAGGACGGTACAACCCGTGTTGTTACTGTGAAAACCGCAAAGGGTAGCTATGTGCGCCCTGTTGTGCGTCTGTGTCCATTACCGACTCAATAAGGCCTGGCTTGATAGTTAGGTCTCTTAGTTTTAGTTAGTTAGCGACGCAACATAATTTTCTATTAAAATTTAACTATAGGTATGCAACTTAATGTATTATGCAACTCGCAGTATTTATCTTAAATCTTAATAATTGAAATGTAAAAATCCGCATCTTAGTCCGTATTGCTGAATAGGTATACGGTAGTACACCTCATAGGGCTAAGTTTAATTTTCATTAAAGGTGACCCTTTAATGCCGGGAAAATGGTAGCGCCATCTCTTGTAAATGTCATAAATCAATGACCAAAAACACATAGACAAACGCATTTGAGATTTCGCGGGCGATCGATATCCTAATTATCTCGTTCCTTCCTCATTCCTTTTCCCTTTATGTACGCCTTAATGACAGGTCGCCAGAACGAACCGAAACTTCAACGTGAACGGGCCTCGTATCTCAACCGCCAGCTTTCCAAGCCACAAGGCTGGAGACTGATGCATCTAATTAGTTAGATTGCTGAGAACTTTGTGAACCGTGTCTATTAACCCGCCTCGCGGATATAAAACGATTGTGTGAAGTGTGTGGATCCTGAAGGTCGCCAGTTTGGAGTAGAAGAACACCAGCTTGCTGCCACACGTGGGCTGGCATCGACCACTACAAGGTAAGGCGTACTACTTCCCTCATTTCCACACTAGATCGCCCGAATTGATCCGTGAATATTTTCCCGCTTATTTTCAACGCACTATTGCCAGAACCCTTCAAATACAGTCCACTTTTCATAATAGACACAAGGATGAATAGGTTTCTCAAACCGCTATAACAACATACATACGTCATTATATATTTACAACTTGTGCATTATCAGTTTGTTAATTTCACCGCCTCTAGCTTATAAAGTAATTTGACAAACACGACAGGAACATACAGAAACTGTCTTTATTTAAATTTGAACGAAGAGAGCTAATTAAAATATCAAACACTAGAATGTAAATATTATTTATCTAGGAAAATCGATAATACTAATAAAAAAAAACAAATCCGTCATGTTACCATACAGACAATTAGATTATAATACAGTTGTTACAGCACTGCCAAGTCATTTATATTTATAATAAGTAGATTAAATGAAAAAAAGTCTAGAATAGGAATAGACTCTTTATGGTATCCCTTTTGTTTTTCGAGTTTTTAGAGAGGTCAGGTAAGTGCATAGAGGTGAATGTAAAGATAAAATGTTATGAGATTAATATCGATGTTACAGGTCTTAGTTGTACATAGGTACATCCACAAAGAAAACCAAACTCGATTAGAATGGCCGTTCCCGAATGTCTTTTTGGCGTGTGTTCAAAAACCGATGCAGTTTTATTTCCGCAAATTTAAAAGAAAGATCCAACCAAATAGCATTGTGTGTCTGAAGTTCGCTATTACTGTGAAATGATGTTATATAAAAGAAATGTTTCTTTATTTATTAGTACCAAGATGTACCAATATTTTATGTTTGCACTTAACAACTGTGTACTTTACTGTTTGTTTTGAACACAGTGTTATAGCGGTTTGAGAAACCTCTTCATCCTTGTGTCTATCATGAAAAGTGGACTGTATTTGAAGGGTTCTGGCAATAGTGCGTTGAAAATAAGCGGGAAAATATTCACGGATCAATTCGGGCGATCTAGTATGGAAATGAGGGAAGTAGTACGCCTTACCTTGTAGTGGTCGATACCAGCCCACGTGTGGCAGCGAGCTGGTGTTCTTCTACTTCAAAATGGCTCCTTCAGGATCCACACACTTCACACAATTGTTTTATATCCGCGAGGCGGGTTAATAGACACGGTTCACAAGGTTCTCTGCAATCTAACTAATTAGATGCATCAGTCTCCAGCCAGGTGGCTTGGAAAGCTGGCGGTTGAGATACGAGGCCCGTTCACGTTGAAGTTTCGGTTCGTTCTGGCGACCTGTCATTAAGGCGTACATAAAGGGAAAAGGAATGAGGAAGGAACGAGATAATTAGGATATCGATCGCCCGCGAAATCTCAAATGCGTTTGTCTATGTGTTTTTGGTCATTGATTTATGACATTTACAAGAGATGGCGCTACCATTTTCCCGGCCTTAAAGGGTCACCTTTATTGAAAATTAAACTTAGCCCTATGAGGTGTACTACCGTATACCTATTCAGCAATACGGACTAAGATGCGGATTTTTACATTTCAATTATTAAGATTTAAGATAAATACTGCGAGTTGCATAATACATTAAGTTGCATACCTATAGTTAAATTTTAATAGAAAATTATGTTGCGTCGCTAACTAACTAAAACTAAGAGACCTAACTATCAAGCCAGGCCTTATTGAGTCGGTAATGGACACAGACGCACAACAGGGCGCACATAGCTACCCTTTGCGGTTTTCACAGTAACAACACGGGTTGTACCGTCCTTGGAGGTATGCAATTTATCAATAATGCCTAACGGCCATGAAAGGGGCGGAGAGTTATCAGTAATGATAACTACAATAGTACCCTCTTGTATAGAAGGTGCAGGACTATTCCATTTGGATCTAGCCTGAAGTTGATGTAAGTATTCTGAACGCCAGCGCTGCCAGAACGACTGCACCAGTTTGTCAAGTAGAGTATGTCGCTGAAGCAAGCTGAGCGAGTCTGCTTCAGGAGCGGGAAGGGACAACAATGGCGCGGTGTGCAAGAAATGCGCAGGGGTCAGTGCTGATGGTTCAGTAGGGTCACTACTCAAAGCAGTAAGTGGCCGCGAATTAACTAGAGCCTCAACTTGACTAAGGACAGTTATAAGTTCCTCGTAGGAGAGGATTTGTTGAGGTATAACTTTAAAAAGGTGAGTTTTAACTACCTTAACCATACTTTCCCAACATCCTCCAAAATGTGGGGAAGCAGGCGGAATAAACTTCCAATCTATATGATTGAAGGAAAGTTCTTCCTCAAGATGAGGACGAAAATCTTTAAGAAATTTGTGAAGGTCGCGTAAATAAGAACTTGCACCTACGAAACAAGTACCGTTATCGGTATATAAGCATTTAATAGGACCGCGTCGCGAAAGAAAGCGTTTTAAGGCTGCAAGGAAAGTCACTGTACTTAAATCTGTTGCCACTTCAATGTGCGTGGCACGCGTCGTCAAACACGTAAAAATGCAGAGCCAAGCCTTACGGCTCTTAACACCTCGACCACGAAATGGTGTGTACTGTAGCGGGCCTGCATAGTCACAGCCGGTGTGAGTGAACGCCTTGTCGACTTGGTTAACACGCTGGCTAGGTAGATCTGCCATAAGTGGAAGAATAGGACGCGGGCGGAACTTAAAGCAAGTGTTACAGTTGTGGATTCTGTGACGAATTATTCGACGTGCAGCTAAAATCCAATAATTATGCCTGAGTAAGGACATAAGCAACTCCGGACCGGCATGAAGATGTTTCTTGTGACAAAAGTCAACAAGAAGATCAACAATATGGTCATGACGTGGTAGAATACAGGGATGTTTATATTCGTAGGGTTCGTCCGAATTTGTGAGACGACCACCAACTCGTATGATGCCGTGCTCATCGAGAAACGGCTTAAGCTTATGGATGGCGAGAGTACATGGTTTATTGTTTTTTAAATTTAAAATATCGTTACGGAAATGAACATCCTGTACAGCTCGCAGCAATTTAATTTCTGCATATTTCAGATCAGAGCTTGATACAGTACGTGCACTAGGCAGTTGTCTTAAAAACTTATAGACGTAAACAATGGCGCGTAGCAACTTAGACCACGACGAAACACGTAGTGCTAGCGCGTAAATTGGTGATTCCGTAACCTCAGAAACCACGGCATGAGCGACTGATTTCTGTTCGGGTACGCCCTCATGCAGTGCATTGTGTTCGAAAGTATGTATGGGCCACTCAGCTGGGTCATGAGAAACCCACGATGGTCCACGATACCACAATGGATGCTGCAAGAGCTTAGCTGGCGTGACACCACGAGACAGACAATCAGCGGGGTTCTCAGTACCTGCGACATGGTTGAAACAATTAGCGGGTATAAGCTCTATCAGCTTAGTAACCCGATTGGCAACAAAAGTTTGCCAGCGGTGCGGTGAGCAATTTATCCAGGCGAGCACTACTTTAGAGTCAGTAAACGCGTATACCTTATGGATGCGGTAGTGGGGCGATATTGTGTCTTGTACCTTGCGAAGCAACTTAGACAACAGTAGGGCCGCGCACAACTCTAGTCTAGCCACCGAAATGGTTTTCACAGGTGAGACTTTAGACTTCGCACTAACTAACTGCACGGAGTAGTTAGAACCATTGTATATTTGCATGTATACGACTCCACCGTAAGCACGCTCGCTGGCGTCAGCGAAACCTACTAAATTCATGGTGCATCCGTCGACCAACCCCAGATGACGCGGGATAATAATTTCATTAAGCGTAGAAAGCTCAGTACAAAACTGCTTCCAAGCGGTGACTATATGTTCAGGTGGTATGTCGTCCCAGTCACACTTTGCTAGCCAAAGTTCCTTAATTAAGAGCTTAGCGTACAGAATAGTGGGGGCGACAAAACCCATTAAGTCCCATAGCCGAGCCACTGTGGAAAGCATGGTTCGCTTGGTACATTTATCATCTGGTGTGGTGACGTCAAAGCGGCAACTGTCACAAGACTTGTCCCAGCGTAAACCCAGGACCTTATGCGGTATAGACTTCTCATACTCGATATCGGGCGAAGCCTTATGAGTATCAGGTATGTGTGCGAGAACCTCTTTCGAGTTACTTGTCCATTTGACAAGGTCGAACTGGCCTCGCTTGAAGCGCTGAATAAGCTCATCACAAAGCGAAATTGCTTGCGGTATGGACATGACACTACAGGCAATGTCATCCATATATAGGGCGGAAGAAGCAGCAGCAGACGCTGCAGGGAAATTATAGCCTTCATCAGCGACTAACTGGCGGACTACACGTAACGCGTGATATGGACTAGACTTAAATCCGAAGCAAACACGATTAAATTGGTAGACCATTATAGGTTCATGTTTACTGAATCTGTAAAAGATGCGTTGAAATCTACGGTCCGATTCACGAACGCCGACATTGAGAAACATTTGGCGGCAATCAGCAGACAGGGCTATTTGAAAGAGACGAAAACGAATTATAATATTAAATAAATCACCCTGTAGATTAGGGCCTGCATGTAGAATGTCATTGATCGACTGTCCCGATGTAATTTGACTACTAGCGTCTAAAACTACGCGAAGTTTAGAGGAAGTCTTATCTTCGCGAACGACACCGTGATGCGGAATGTAATATGACAGATTAGAAACGTTGTCATCTTTTAAAACCGGACTCAAATATCCCTTGTTAATGTAGTCCCGCATGACGTCATTGTAAGCGCTGCGTAACCCTAAGGACGCATCAAGTTTGCGCTCCAAACAATGAAAACGCCTAAGTGCGGCAGCGTATGAGTCGCCTAGCGAATAAGGGTCGTCGCAAAATGGCAGTGACACAATATATCTACCACTGTCATCGCGAACAGTGGTAGCGCGAAAATGTTCTTCGCACTCGAGATCCTTACGGCTCTGCGAGGGCGAGGCGGAAATTTCTTAAAGTCCCAGAATCGCTTGAGAAGCGAATCTAAACTGGGATCTTGAAGAACAGAACAACATGAAGTTGTACTCGTACAGTGTGAAGTATGTGCCGTAGGTACGGAACCCATAACCACATACCCCAACACAGTTTCAATAGCGGGAGGTATATTATATTGCTCGCTATGCACTATGTTAGGCAAAAGCAAGCGCGGGAATATAGCAGCACCAATCAAAACATCGATACCGCTCGGCTCTGCAAACTTCGAATCTGCGAGCGGTAATGTTTTGAGATGTGTAAGTTTAGAGACATCGACGAGAGCAGTCGGCAATGTCTCCGTTATACGTTCAACAATAAGCGAAGAAACGTTAAAATTAATATCATTACTAAAACGAGAATATAATTTAATATCTACGGAACCTTTAACTGGTTTTTCCGACCCACCGATTCCTTTAACTATTAAATTAGAAGTATGAAAGTTCTTCCAAAGTCCTAGACGCTTAAAACATTCAGAAGTAATAAAATTACTTTGAGATGCGCTATCTAGTAAACAACGTATTATGTGCGGCTTATCATTTACATCGTAAATTACGACTTGAGCAGTAGCGAGCAGAACGGTTGTATACGCCGTACATTGCGGGCTATCTCTCGCCGACGGCGACGCCGCAACGCACCGAGCGTCAATCGAACGCGATCGAGCGGCGCCAGCGACAGAGGTCGTACACAACGATACCTCAGACTGTGAGGTAATAGAAGGTACAGTCGGCATAGGCGATGGGACCGGGTTAGGCTGTGACGTCACTACAGTTGATAATTGCGGGTTTTTATTAAAATGTAACAATGTATGATGACGTTGATTACATGCGCCACACTTTAATTTAGAAGAACAGTTAACCGTTTTATGTTTAATACTCAAACAATAATTGACACAAGCATTGTTGTCCTTCACACATTTGAAACGAGCTGTCGGAGTCAAATTATCAAAAGCGGGACATTTATATAAGTGTTCATGGATATATGCTTCGCACAGACACTTGTTTGAATTATTGAACTCAGAGCAAGCTACATAGGATTGTGGATTAGGAGCGGTCATTTTATTATTAAAACTACGCGATTTATTAGACTTATGTGAATTGTCTGAATTATTAGGCTTATTATTGTTAGCTAAGGGTGGTTGGGTATTACGGAATATCCGACACTGATCATTGATGAAGCTGACAAAACTATCTAGAGTGGGAATCTTACGATTACGTTCTGTCATCTCGAAAGCGCGAATAGTTTCAGTGTCAAACTTTTTCATTGCGAGGTGCAATAAAATGAAATCCAGAAGGTCAACTAATTTTAGATTCTTTAGGGAATTAATTGCGGTGACGAACTTGTCCACGAATAGCTGGTAATTCGAAACAGACGCGGGACCGGACAATTTAAGATTTAAAGCTTGATCCAAGTAGGTAGACGCGAGGACACGAATATCCTGGTACCTATCGAGGAGTGCCTGGAACATGACTTGGTAATTCTCAGCACACGGTGTGACTCCCGCGAACACAGACTGTGCCTTCGGCGACAGCTTACCTATTAAATAGTACAACCTGTCTGCATCCGTCAGCGACTTATTGTCATGAACTGTAGATTTAAAACTTGCATAAAATAATGGCCAGTTTCGTATATCACCGTCGAACGACATGAGTTCGATTGGCGGCAATCTTGGTCTACATGTTGCGGAATCACTCATACTGTGCCTCCCGGACGGCTTATCTTCCAATTGAGACATCACACGTTTCACGGAACAATACATATCCTCGAATGAGGCGTAGGCTTGATAGCTAGGCTTCGCATCGGGATATATAGCCAGTAACCTAGCATTATAATCATCCAATAATTTATGAAAGTCCGTTCGAATATCATCTATTGTTACACAAGAACTGAGAAAGCCTTCTCTCACCGATTCGGAAGTATTAGCGACTTTAGAGCGATCATAAATTGACTGAATACGCTCGAAAAGTATATTACGCTTAGCTTCCAAAATCACTAACTGTTGATCTTCCGAAGAAGCGATTGCTTTCGCATCACGCGGCATTGTTATGTTATGTAGTTACAAATAACCACACAAACAAAACAATGTACGGTAATTATTTAAACGAAAAACTATATGTAGAAAAGTAATACTACTGATTGTGACTGTACTGTGACAACGGGTTTCGCAATATTTGCGTAATAACGAAATAAGTTTTTTCGTAGTACCCACTAACCAAAGTAATTAGATAGTACAAAATGTTAATAGCATTACTTTCCTAACCAGTTTTATTGTTAAGTTTGAATATTGTTTAAGATAAATGAATAGGTATAAATATGCAACTCATAGCCCGCAATCGTCGAAACGTATTCGGTAAAGTTATGATATTTATACTGCGTAGGTACCTACAAGTAGTACACCTATTTTATTTTTCTCTTATAGAATGAATGTCTACCCCGCGGTATTCGGAAAGTAACTTATTCCTAACAATTTATAATTGGAGGTAGGTGATTCCTATAAGGGCGGTTAAACTAAAAGACGCTTGAAATATGGAAATTTACAATACGACAAGTTAGTTTTAAATAAGAATTATTTTTAATAATAGCAGATACGTAATTATGAACCTGCTATAGCGGCGTTGATGGAACCACGTATTGGGTTTACAACTTGATTATGTGGGTAGGCGGCTAGGTGCCACGACCCTAGTAGGAATTTATAATTGATTCCTACGTAAGAAATAAAGGAAAATGGATATATTATAGTAATATATCCGGCTCGAAGGACCAAAAATGTTATAGCGGATTGAGAAACCTCTTCATCCTTGTGTCTATCATGAAAAGTGGACTGTATTTGAAGGGTTCTGGCAATAGTGCGTTGAAAATAAGCGGGAAAATATTCACGGATCAATTCGGGCGATCTAGTATGGAAATGAGGGAAGTAGTACGCCTTACCTTGTAGTGGTCGATGCCAGCCCACGTGTGGCAGCGAGCTGGTGTTCTTCTACTCCAAAATGGCTCCTTCAGGATCCACACACTTCACGCAATTGTTTTATATCCGCGAGGCGGGTTAATAGACACGGTTCACAAGGTTCTCTGCAATCTAACTAATTAGATGCATCAGTCTCCAGCCAGGTGACTTGGAAAGCTGGCGGTTGAGATACGAGGCCCGTTCACGTTGAAGTTTCGGTTCGTTCTGGCGACCTGTCATTAAGGCGTACATAAAGGGAAAAGGAATGAGGAAGGAACGAGATAATTAGGATATCGATCGCCCGCGAAATCTCAAATGCGTTTGTCTATGTGTTTTTGGTCATTGATTTATGACATTTACAAGAGATGGCGCTACCACACAGAATAGTCTCAAAATATGATCTGTCACTATTTTAATCGTTATAATGAATGCGTTATCAATTGATTGTTAAAGATACGTTTTAATTATCTTTCTCTATAAGACACGACCTTTGTTATAATAATGATACTAACATCACGCATTCGGCCTTAGAAAGATTTGACTGCATAGAATTAAAGATTTTTGTTACGGGTGTCACCAAATTGATGTCTAACGTTGTACATATTGTTTCTTAAATTTTAAAGACATTTAAGAAATCGTTGGTATTCTAAATTTTATAACATTTTGAAATGATTAAGATACATAATTGTGCCCCGTCAGTGTGAGAGGTTTGCGCGCTCGCGTGGCGCGGGGCGTCTGCAGTGACGGGCGGAGATCGTACAAGTTTATCTAAAATGTTAGTTATAATGTCAAGTTTATTATAAGCTTCGTAATAATTAGTACATTACTTTCCTGTGATCTGTACGTTTGATTGTATTAAACGTTTCACCCATATCATCACTGTGTAAATAAAGAGTCATCGAATGATCTGAATGTAAAAATACGTTTATTTTTTATAAACCCTTATTGCGACAGACGACAGCGCTAAAATAAACATTTAATTTTACACTCTACCTTTTCGATCGGAGTAAAAATGGAAACAGAGTGATTCTGCGAAATGCTCGAACATTTTACTATTTTAGTGGCCTTTGTAAACGAAATCGATAGTGTTCACAGCGTAGGGCAAAGTAATTTAAATCAAAATAAAGAGTTATTATTTACGTATATATTAATATAATCACAAAGTATTCTTGCTTGTACGAACAAAAGAGAAAATTACAGTAGGTACAGTACCTAATAAGATAGAGCTCCACCTCTTTCACTCAAGAAGTTTAATGGCCATGTCATTATATTCAAGTGAAAATAATGAATACAGTTAGTCAAAGCACACAGACGCACCGGAGCTCTGGCAGGGATTTAATATTTCACAAAGGTAAGTACTCCCAAAGCTGCAGAGGAATTAAAAAGAATCTCCGACAGAACAATAAACATTTTGTAAAACTGAACAAATTATTTTCACTTTTTCATTAACGGAGATGGTTATTTCTAAGCGTAACGGGAACGAAGCAATTTGTTCTCAGAGCTGGATTAAATGATGACTAAAGGCGATGTCGGCAGAATTGTGACTAAAGTTTTCGACCGTGTCATATGATTTCCGGATGGGACTAGCGAAGTAGGTGTCTATTCTCGTCCGTACATTAATAATATTTTGGCACGAGCTGCAGCCAGAGGTCACTCCTAACCTGAAGATCTAGACAAGTGACATTTTATGAAATAAAGCGTCACGATAGCGATTGAAAAATTGAACAGACGAAATAATGAACCGAAAAGCAAAAAGTACTGTTTGTGCCATATATATGGATATATGGATAGGCTTTCGATTATGTAGATAACGCAATTTTGTAAGGCAAACTTGAAAAATACGGTATCAGGGGGAATATACTTAAACTGTTAGAATTCTATTTGGAAAATAGAAAACAATATGTAGAAATCACACATATTTGTACAAGTGAAAGTTCCGAGAAGAAATAAAGATCTAAATGTAGGACAGTATAATACGGCGTGCCTCAGGGCTACGTGCTGAGGCCACCCCTCTTCTTGCTGTGACCTTCCCGGACACATAAACCATCCTATAGTACTATTTGCTGACGACAGCACAGTAGTAGTTAAATGCGACGATCCTTTGACTTATGAAAATGAAATAAATTTGACATTAAATACAATTATATCATGGTTTGACAAAAATAATCGTATTATTAATTTAGAAAAGACTAAAATTATGCATTTTCACCAGAGTGCCGAGTAAAATATCTGACATTAATCGTAAAATAGTAAATTCTCATATGTTCTTTACAAACTGTCAAAGACTGTCAGCCTAGAATCGGTACTAATGGCATATCACTGATATGTTGCATCAACACTAAGGTATGTTATAGTGTATTGGGGTAACTCAGGCGATAGAGAACTTGTATTTAGAGCTCAAAAAAATGTATCAGATGTATGTGTGGCCTAAACAGTACGAACAGTTGTCAACCGTTCTTTAAAAGCCTAAATATTCTTACCCTACCATCATCTATGAAACTAATGTATTTGTCAAAACACACATCTTGCAATACAAAATAGCTTCCAAAAGCTACTATAGAAAGTTATGCCACAAAAATAAGTTAGAGCTGCCTTAGACATTAAAATCATTAAATCTGGAAAAATTTAACAGTGTCCTTATGAAAATCTTAATCGATAAATGTAGCATTTATCGATTAAGATTTTCATAAGGTACTCAATAAAGGACTATTTGGATGACAGTTCCATAATCCCTCCTTCAGATAATAAGCATTAGGTCATCATATCTCATGTTATTTTATTTTTACTTGCCTGCATTTATTGGGTATTTACCTAATTGACATTGCACTATAAGTTTTTACTGTTGACATTCTGGATATATTTTATTAATTTTGTACTTATTTATGAATTAATTGACATTATCTAATATTTTCTATTATTTTTTTTTACTTTTATTTTTGTATTTTATTGTTGAAATTCTAAAAATATTTAATTGATAATATTTATTTTGACATTCTTGTATTAATTTGATTAATTGATATTAACCTATTTTTATTTTTTGACATTTCTGAAATGTTTTTGTTAATTTGATACTTGTTTTGACATTTTAGTTTTTATTGAAAATTAGTTAATCGTCAGGAGAATAATAACTATATTGAACTATCCAACACTAACTCTTTCTAGTTTTTATATAATATTGCGAAATTAATGTTGAAACATTTGTACGCCTAATGGCAAAGCATAGAGAACTTACAAAATTGTAACATCCTGCACACCTGTGTATCTGTAACCTATGTTTACAAATAAAGAATCTGAATCTGAATCTGAAACATAAAAATACTTAAGTATATAATTTTGAGTTGGCGTCAAACAAACAAAAATTAACTATCTAATGCTTAGAATGATCGAAGCTAGGTTGATTTTCGTTGTTCGTTTGTTTGGCGCCCGCCTCAAAAGCCCAGACTAAAAGTTTATTTATATTTTTTGCTTTTCAGTTCGTTACTTCTTCAGTATTTTTTTTTTGTTAAAAGTGTTTCTTTTCTCGCTTTTAAGTTTATTTAATTTCAACAAAATCGGATCACAATTTAAAATTCAGTGTAAAAATATCAAATCATCCTTTTTTTCTACCTTTAGGGGTGGATTTAAGTTTTCAAATTCAAGGGACCAACTTTGCCATACTCTATCCAATAAAAAAAGGTTTTTTGAAATCGGACCACACTATAAAAAGTTATGCGTGGTCGTACATACAAAATAAAATATTAATGTCGAATTGAGAACCTTCTTACTTTTTATTCGTCGGTTAAAAATGTCTACAATGTACTGGAATGTCAAGCACTATCAAAATGCCAAATCTTACATCACATTTTGGCATTTCGATCATCTGTGATACAAAAAATAAATACTTTGTTTAGAGGTTGACTAAATATTACGCTGAAAAGGTTAAAACTAACGTCATAAAAATCTTTGAAATGAAACATTACAAGAAACCTTCCTATCCAAATAGTCGAACCAATATTTCTACTCATGCATTACTAATGGCATACGAATGCTGCAAGGGCAAATTAGAATAGTGACGTCAATTTTCCAATTTCAACCGTGATAATAACGTTATTAACAACTGAATCAACCTACTTTTAAACTACCTAGTCGTTTTAGACGTAGTTGAATCTCGTTATTTTGCTATTCAATTTTCGTTTCATTCGCCTAATGGACTGTTATAACCCAATTATAATGATATTAAGTAGATATATTTGTACTATATAACATTCCATTTGTCAAGTTATCATCGATATAGAAATGAAAATTCTTTGTAAACGTATCGTAAATTCGTAATCACTTTGGCCCTTTTGTCATCCAACCAAAAGAACTGCTTTGGACTTAACCCTGCCCTCGTTCAGAGAAAATAACAGTGTGTTGAGATGATTTTAATGGAAACTCTATAAAGTGGGACAAAGGAGCAATTGCTGTCTGGAGGAAAACACAAAGTGTACACACACAGTACCTACTCACACGTTTCAGCAAATAGGTGGGTATTTTATGTGAAGAAGTACTTTCTCGAAACTTTATCTTATGCTTCATTTGATTCTGCTGACTCCTGTCATACAGGTCTGCCTAGTTCGGGAGTCGGAGGCTTCAACATTGCTGTGAACAATTATTATGTCAATAAATAATTTTTGATTTGATTTGATTTACGTGGGTGTGTTTGTTCTGTCTATGTAGAGCTTCGTCATTCAAGTTACCTAGATATGCGTTGTATTAAATAAAAACTAGCTTCTTCGTAAGACTTCGTGAACGTCGGATTCCAGAGGCACTTACTCCCGGGATAAGGAGTACCAGTCCTGTTTCCATCTTCAAGGATCAATCTATCTCTATACCAAAACTCATCAAAGCCAGTTCAGCTGTTTTGATGTGAAATGGTAACAAACAGACAGGTAAAGCAACTTAACCATTTAAAATATGAGAATGTTAATAATAATGTTAATATGAATAAATGTTTCAGGTACGACTAAATATTTAATAAAAAATTAAGATTAAACATCGTTAGCTTTAAACTTTACAGTATTTTTTAAAGTTACCAGATGTATTGGCACAAAACTGTCTAACGAACCTTGAAGTTTATCAACAAAAGTACCAACGAAATGAATGGACTTTTGCGACGAAAATATAAACACGAACAAAACTCGTCACTGACTTTACGATGCTATCCAGAAGGTGGATGAAAAGGTTATTAGTAGCGCAATGTTGTGGTCGATGGAACGCAGACGAGCCTATTCGCCTAAGAGTCTACGACAGGCATACGATAGCGCGTTTTCAACTGCCGCATTTGAATTACAAATAAGGGCACTTGAGTCTGCCTCGGCACCCACCATTTCAGGGGCGGCTCGCTCTTTATATTTTTTTCTAGCTAAATGCTAACTTTAGCAGATATTTCGAAATTGAATTACCCGACTGAGAGAGAGTGAAAACATGTCTGTATAAAGTTTGTTGAAAAACCGGCTACATTTGTCGTTGTGAATAAGTAAATACGCTGAAAAGTATTTTATTAGGCTCCACGGAGTTGTTACCTTAACTTTCGGACAATTTTATGAAAGCAAATTAAGAAGCTTTACATCAAGGGTACGTTGAGAGATATCATATTATTCACAATCTCCTAATTGGGTCCATTGTCCGAAAAGTTTTATGTCGTATTATATTTATGTCGATATTTTCAATGTACAGCTACATATTTACTAATAAAGAACTGCCACAAATGCCATTGTATTATGAGTCTGACCATGCACCTCATGACCTGAATACCTAATTAATAATATCCATCACTATATGATATATGTACTAATAACCGCATATATACTGAAACTTTTTTTGTGATGTGAAAGCATCTGACTTCGCCCGCTCTGGGTGAAGCGGGAGTGCGTGTCAGACTTTTACTGACTAAAACCCAGCCGTGTTCCGTACCTGCAAATTGTAAACATTATCAAGTGCAGATACGCCAAAGCAGATAAAGTATGTAATGTATCCGCTGCCAACTTTGTCCATCATCCAATATTTACAGGAAGCTGGGAACCACGCCAATTTTGCATATTAGAAATTGCAGTTAAGATTTAATGTAACGAAAAACTTGAAGGTGTTTCTGGGGGCGACAGCTTGTAATAATAATTGGAGCGATTTACATTTAATTTGTGAATCTCAAACAGTTTCCTCCTCGTATTTGAAATGAAATGCAGCGTCCTATTTTCTTGAAAATACACTGTGCTAATCCCAGTAATGGAAAGTCAGCAAGATGTTTTCTATTTCCCATTGCAGAAACGTAGATAATAAATCAGATAAGCAAATGTCTACTACTTAGAACAGATTAAAGTTGCATTGAATTTAACGAGAAATGAGTACTCTCCTTTAGTAGATATGTATTTTAATCCTCTTACAAAAAGGTTTGAGCAAAAGAAAAAAACACAAATAAAAAGTAGACCAAATACGACGTTGGACATATTTTCAATAGTTACAGATAGATAGTATCAATACGACCTGATTCTCATATCACGAATAGCGGTGAATAGATCCATTTCGATAACTGTTAGTTCGAATTGAGCGCTGAACAAGTAAAATAACTTTCTTTACAAAACATTACGTTATTAAATTATTGCCTACTCTGCCTATTATGTATTTGAATGTAAATAATGAAAATGGCTTTTGATATCGATGTTTTGTTGTGTCGATTTTCTTACTAATGGGTGCTTCAAGGCACTTATATTTTAAGTACGCTGTACAATAAAATAATACATCAAATAAATATGTACCAGAATACAGTACAATTAAAAGATTTATATTTTAATGAATTTATTAAAGCACAACCACATGTCCAACACTAATAATGACACCAACAGAACCTTTTTGTGGTGAACATAACTGTGAAGAACATAACTTTAATTATTTCAAATTGATATATTAATTTTAATCAATGTACAAATCATTATAAATATAATTAATAATAAATCTATATTTAATATTATAAAGAGCAAAGATTTGTATTTTCGTATAAACTTAAAAACTACTGGACCTATTTCGAAAATTCTTTCACCGTTGGAAAACTACACTATCCCCGGGTGACATAGGCTACTTTTTATCACTGAATTCCCACGGGAACGGGAACTACGCGGATGAAACCGCGAGGCGTCCGCTAGTAAATTTAATAATTATAAATCAAATCATAATCATTCCGGACGCAGCCATTCATCTTTATCATATTACAACACAAACCGGGCGTTACATAAGTCTCAAGTTTTTGCAATTGAGTATGTTGTACACGACTTCTTAGATTTCCAAGTTGGTGGAACACGAGCGAATCGGGTAAGTGGGTCACATCCCAAAAAAGAAATAGGTGTAACATTCTAATTTCAACAGATTCCGCTCAAATATGTATAGGTTTGGATTATGCAAACACCTGCAGGTGACCCTTATGAGAGGGCTGCCCTTTGTCAATTGCCTCCGGAGTTGTAGGGCCCCGTAACTCCAAACATCTCGTTAGGATCAGGTTTGCTTTACGATCCAATAAAAAACTCAAACTCAAACAGCATTGTAGGTAGGTACTTCACGTAACCCCTCCAACATCTGAATGACCTCGAGCATCGTTCTTAGTAGACGATAATTCTCATTACTCTAGGGAACCTTAACTGGAACTATCCATATGGAAGCGCTTTTACGAGAAATTCTCCAGACCAATAAAATAGTTTCTGAAGCTACCAAACTAACATTTCTCAGAGAATCCAGTCATAATATTAAAGTACCTAATATTAATAGATTGATTGTGAACTGTAGTTCAAAGAAATCTATGTTTAGTTAGCGGAGTAGACATAATAACGAATCGCCCAACAACGATATTAGATGTATTAAGAAAATGGGAGATATTTGGCACATGACCACCGCTATCAGCGCCAGACGATAAGCAGAAGCTGAGTACGGATTTCAATTTCCAAAGTATAAGCCTGCCGTGACGGACACGAATTTTTTCGGCATGTTTATTTGGGTCAAACACCCAAAAACGACATATAAGTTCTTGTCGTCAATACCGCAGCCCTCCGACTATTAACGAATATCTACCCGATGTTCTCCGTCTCCCCCAAGTTATTAATACTTAATACTTGTAATAAATCTTTAATTAAACCATAAAAGGGAAGTTATAGAAATGTATTTTCCGTAGGAAAACCATTCTTGAGGTCGAAACACAAATAAATATTTTGGACTTTCATGTCATTCAATCCAAAGACTACGTATTTCTACTTCGCAAAGATCGCAATCAGACAGACATTTAACATTTCAATTTATTTAATGTTTGAAGTTATCTGCCCGCTCATTGAATTGATTGTTTTCAGGCTAAGGCTACCCGCAAATAGCGTCGGGCAGGTAGCACGTTCCACGTCCGGTTTCTCTAAATACGATTTTCATATTCCGGCGCTGGCCTGGCGCGGACCGGCAGCGGTAAGTTAACTCGTCCGGTTGAGTAGCGAGCGGCATATTTTTCACCACTCTCTATTATTACATTGGATGGAGTTTGGGCTCGTTTGTGCTCTGCGGATTTAATATGAGAGTCCGTACATTGTTTTAGTGGCTTCAAGCTGCTTTTTGCGACTATACATTTTGCTACTTTGGTTGGTTCTTGAGTTTTAAACACTTTTGATTTTAAGAAAAATATGCAAAAACTGCTTGAACTTACAGAAAGCTTAATTTAATTATGGTCAAATTATACTTGCCGTCGTGTTTTCGTGTTTGAATACAAACTCAGATCATTTCCCCCGCCGCAATCATTTCTTCATTCGAGAAAAATTCATGAATCTCTTCATACTTATTCATTGCGAGCGTCGCAACTCGCAATACGGTGTGGAAATGTTGTCATTGTTATGCTTAATTCATTAATATACGCAATGACTTGTGTATTCACGGATTCTCGTGGACTCGCCAGATACTGGGTAGTCTTACTAATCTTTGTTATTGCGATGTACGATTTTGGGATTTAATCTACAGAAAATTGAAGACGTTCAGATTCCTCTTTCCAATTAAACGAACCATCGAAATGTTATTCAAATGACTCAAGTTTACCTAACCACCGAGCGATCGATTTGCCCAGTTTGATTCTATCTATCTGTAATCTTAAGGGATTTCAATTAGTGATCTAATCGTATCTAATTCAGTCTCACAATGCAAACAATACCTACTATCTAGTTCTCAAGGAAGATTATGTTTGGCCTTATCGACTACGAGAACTACAATTGAGTTATTCAAATAAAATCAACTTATCCACAAGATGTCAACATATACGTATGCAGATCCTTGTATTTCACTAACTATGTTGAATATTCTAGCGTAACGAAATGCAGTGCAGCCTTCAGGCAAGTGGCTAACAGCCTACTATTCGTACTAGGAACCCACTTCGAATGTGGAGGCTTACCTGCACGTAACACGATTACTCCACGTTCAGGTTGAAGCAATTCAAGCAATATTCCGTCGGTCGGTCTGTATCGGCTCGTGGTCCTACCTTATTCCGCTGTTGACCACGGAATACTGCAAATAGATTTTATGTACTGCAACGATTTTTGATTAAATTTACGGATATTGAATGTTAGAGCATATTATTACCACAATGTGTTAGAGTCGGTTTATTCTTTTCTATTATTAGAAGTGGTTCCAATCTCACCAAGTCAGGATCTGATAAGGGGATGGAAATCGAGGAAACTTTTAAAATTTTGTAGGTATACATAATAGCGATTTTGGTATTTTTATCAACATGGCAAGCATTTTCATTCACAAAGTATCATTTGGTGAAGTGGTACTGATGAAGAAGACCACAGATGGCCACTAGAACTTCTTAATGATAAGTATGTTCTGGGTATATAGGATATCTCGAATAGTTGAATGACTGTGATGAGGCAAATTAAAATAAATGGTTTATATGATAATGGTACCATCGATCTGATCGGATGATGAGGCTGGAAGGCAGGCACCGGCACACCGTAATAAAACAATGTATCCCAGTCGTATTTGGGCTTATTGGAATTGGTACGAGAAACCCTCTGGCTATAAATGATTTTCGTGTAATATACGGTAGGTACCAAAACGAAAAAGAGAAAAATAAAAATCTTTTTAGTTTTTTATATCAATTGAACTTCATCAAATTCTAAAGTTGACTCACTGGTTTAATACACAATCACTAAAAGTACCATTTTAATCGTCTAAAACTTACTGTTCCTTACTTTATTTACAACTAACACTTAATTAAGACACCTATCAGTTCGTGTTAGTTTTCGCGCTTGCCTTGTGGTTTGTTGAAAGCAACTCTATTGTTTTACGTAGTGTTTAGGTAATTTCTAGGAAACGTTCGTACCTACGTAACTATTTCTAGGAAAACCGTATAATATGACAGTTTTCACCGAAGTGCTCGTTCACACTGAGGTCCGTTTTACATGTCCGCTTTATCTATACTAATATTATAAAGAGGAAAGATTTTTAATTTGTTTGTTTGTCTATTTGTTTGTACCGAATAAGCGCCGAAACTACTCGACCTATTTAAAACATTCTTTCACCTATGAAAAACTACATTATGCCCGAGAACATAGGCTATAAATTCATCATTTCAGCCGAAAGACGTCCACTGCTGGACATAGGCCTCCCTCAGGTGTCGCCAGATTGGCCGATCCCGTGCATCTCGCATCCAGCGCCTTCCCGCAACCTTAACCAGGTCATCAGTCCACCTAGTGGGAGACCTTCCAACGTATCATCTTCCGGTTCGCGGTCCCCATTCCAGAACTTTTCGGCCCCATCGGCCATCCGTTCTGCGAGCAATGTGCCCTGCCCACAGCCACTTAAGTTTGGTAATTCTTCGGGCTATGTCGGTAACTTTGGTTCTCCTGCGGATATCATCATTTCGGACGTGATCACGCAAGGAAATTCCGAGCATAGCCCTCTCCATTGCCCTTTGGGTGACTTTGAGCTTTCTGATAAGGCCCATTGTGAGCGACCACGTCTCGGTCCCATAGGTGATCACTGGCAACACACACTGGTCATAGACTTTTGTCTTGAGACACTGCGGTAAATTGGATGAGAAGATACCACGCAACTTCCCGAACGCCGCCCAGCCGAGTCGGATTCGACGGTTGATCTCTTTCTCGAAATTGTACCTACTCTACTGGACCATTTGTCCCAGGTAGACATAATCGTCTAAAACTTCGAGTGTAGGGTCTCCGACCTTGATATGAGTGGGTGTTACATGGGTATTTACCATGACCTTGGTTTTGTCCATGTTCATTTTAAGACCCACTTTTTCGGAAGTTCTACTAAGGTCATCGAGCATTTTACTGAGGCTCTTCATGGTCTCAGCCATGACCACTATGTCGTCGGCAAACCGAGAGTGATGTACTCGCCATTAACGTTGATGCCCAGCCCCCTCCAGTCCAGAACTTTGAAGACATCATCCAGCGCAGCAGTGAACAGTTTCGGAGAAATGACGTCTCCCTGTCTCACGTCGCACTGGAGAAGGATTGGTTTCGAGGGCTGATCCTGAAGACGGACTGACATGGTGGCGTTTTTGTACAAACACTTTAACACCTCAATGTACCGGTATTCGAGCTGGCACCGTTGGAGAGACTGCAGTGCAGCCCAAGTCTCGATCGAATCGAAGGCTTTCTCGTAGTCCGCAAAAGCTAAACAGAGAGGCAGATTATACTCTTCGGTATTCTGTATAATCTGCCACAGCGTATGTATGTGGTCTACGGTACTAAAGCCTTTTCGGAATCCGGCTTGTTCGGGGGGCTGGAAATCGTCAAACCTGCGCGCGAGGCATTGTCGCCCCTCTTGAAGAAGAGTACCACCACAGCCCTGCACCATGCCTGTGGCGTTTTTCCCTCGAATATGACGGAATCAAACAGCTTCTGAAGGGCCCTAAGGACCGGTTTTCCACCCGCCTTCAGGAGTTCGGCCGTAATTCCGTCATCACCCGCCGCCTTGTTGTTTTTGAGCTGTTTCAGAGCCATCCTAATCTCGTACATGCTGACGTCCGGGATATCTTCGGTATAGTGCCGGGTCAATCTAGCTCTTGGGTAGTTTGCTAGACTCGCAACGAGCTTGCTGATTGATGTGTACAACTGCCCATAGAATGTCTCGATCTCTCTGAGAAGCTCCGGTTTGGCGGTTACGATCCTGCCATCGTCGGTCTTCAGTTTCGTTAGTAGGCTCTGCCCAATAGCCAGATCCCTTGAAAACACCTTGGAGCCTTTATTTCGCTCGATCGCGTCTTTAATACGCTCGTTATTAAAACGGCGGAGGTCTTTTTTCAAGGATTTAGAGATCTGTCTATTGGGCTGTTGGTATTTGCACGCCTCATCTGAAGAGTGCAGTATCATCTCACGCTTCTCCTTCATAAGCTTGAGGGTATGATCAGAGAGACTATAAATTATATTCAAATAATTGCAATAACGTAACCCAAAGTAGCAAAATTTTGCTTATAAAATTCATTATTTGGCGTGCGCTGAGAAAACTATTGATCATACGTAAAATATATGTACCTACTTCTACATGATTAAAGTACTCATTATTAACTATAAAAAAGGCTGCGAGAGAAATTTCACTACCATAGTTAAGTCACAATAGCAGCTTATGTGTTCTAAAATTCAATTAAGTCGCTGGTAGAATCAAAAGTTCATTACATCAAAAGTACATTCGTATTTATTCAAATATAGTTTATCAAATTGGAAGGTAGGGGAGGGAAGGTAAGGGAGGTGGATAGGTAGGTTTACCTACCTACCTAGGTAGGGTAGGGTAAGTATATACGGTAGGGTAGAGTAGGTAGGTATTTAGGATAGGGTAGGGTGGGTAAGTTGATCGGTAGCGCAGGTGAGTAGGTTCGTAGGGTAAGTAGGTAAGTTGATCGGTAGGGCAGGTGAGTAGGTTCGCACGGTAGGTAGGTAGGGTAGATAGGTAGGTGGTAGGTAGGTAGACAGCCAGTTGACGGGAACGAAGCCGTGGGGTCAGCTAGTCGTATACGTTTTTATTCGGCGCTGACGTATGTAGATGTATGAGCGAGTTCACACACATGACATTATTCCAGATCCGGTAAAAAATACCGAACAAACAAAATATTCAGCAGTCCGCTTTATCGTATGCGTTTTTATTCGGCAATGGTGTAGGTTGTATGAGCGAGTTCACACAGACACAACAGTATCAAAACTAATACTCCGTTTTATTTGAAAGTTGGTGGTACACTGACTAAATGTGGTGTGAACATTACCCCCAGTAGCGATGGATCCGTTAATACGGAACTGTAAATGCGGTTTGAACATTACCTCCAGTAGCGACGGATCCGTATAAAACTAACCTGGAAATGCGTATGTTCTGTGTGAACGTACCCTAATTCCCAGAAGCGTGAATACCCCGCAAGAGTACTACTCCTGCATGCCTTTTGTTCTCTGCAAAATAGTGTCTACATCACCTGTCCAGTTTCAAACTACTTAGCATGACAATAAGCTGTGATATTCATAGCATAGCCAAATATTCGGAAATACTTTGGAAATACTTTCGTTGTACAAAATGTTTTTATCGATAGATAGATTTGGTATAAAGATATATTAGAGTCTAGAATAGCACATAGGCTACTTTCATCCTGGTATAATGTGTGGGATAAAAAAACACTATTCACGTGAGCAAAGGCGCTGGCAGAAACTAGTAAAAGATACATGGGACGTACCAGTCAAGCGCACATGATTGGCACTACGAAATCCTTTGTTGCTGCTAGGACTTACTAAAAAAAATATCTTTCATCAGTCTAATGTACCTTTGAGTTATTAAAATAAAAACACTTTCTTAAAATACATTTTAATACAATCTTTAAAATCCTTTAATTTTTGTGACTTACTAGGGCTTGCGTACGATCTTCACAGCAACTTTAATATATAGTATAATTTTAATGAGGGTCTAAAATTACATTAGCTACGAGCGAGCTACAAATGAAGGCGATATTCTGACGTCTACAAAGTAGACATGTAGGTATGCCCGTAAAGTTCAAAAGGAACTTATTCCAAACCATGAAATGATTATATGATCTTAACAAGATAACGCCAGAGGCAGGTGAATAGGTATACAGATATGTTGCTGTTCGAAGCGTCAGGAAAACTCTAGTAGAAATAATTTGATCGAATCTAAAGTTTCATACCTACGTGAGGAAACTGGGAGCAGATGCTTTGGAAACTGATTATTTTAGTAATGTTATCACGACTACACTAATACAAGACGAGAATTTGAGGAAGCTTTTCCAGCAGAGATATGTGAGATAGTGGCAAAACGCGAGCCTAATAATAATAAAAAGTAAAAAAATAGAGATGTGCTCGGTACCTAGGCGGTGGGAGGTTGTAGCGGCGGTCCTCCAAAACTGTGCGAGAAGTTTTCGCACTGCGAGAATCTTGCTTGGTACGAGGATGAGTAGCATACCTGTAAAAAGGTGTGTAACTGAGCGGAGCGAGGGTGCGTTGAGGCTCTTTTTAGCTTAGCGAGCACGCATTCCTCGCTCGCAATCTCCGCACACATTTCTAGCTTTTGTATTTTTGCCCTTTTAACCAGACGCCCTAGACAAGTCATATTTTGTCATCGAAAGCGTGGTGATAGCGATTGCCGAAAAGGCAAATTTATATGGCATTGACAAGCAATATCGAAAAATCACGTAATCAATCCCTTTTGACCCATTTTGACTTTTCGACTTTCGCCTTCGCTGACATCGAATGCCACTTGCCTAGAACCTAAAAGAGCTAGGCAAATGAAGCGATCTCATCGGTGAATATTTTATTGGTCAAGTCCTATCTACCTCGCTTAGGTAAAGAAAGAAGAAAAATAAAGAAAATGTATTTATTGCCACAGCAATCGACATACCTATACATTTTTTGCTTAAACTGAAATCCACGATAGTATTAGAAGTAGTACGATAGTATCTCTGGTGAAACAACACCATTAGAGCACACACGTGCATGATTTTATTCGAAGATGGCATTATTCGCGACCCCAGATAACGAGCACTATCTACAATTTGTTATGAACAAATTTAATCGACAAAAGCTCGTTAACAAAATCTGTTTGATTGCTCAATTGTATTATTGCGCGGCGAATGCGATCGTTCGTAAAATGTTCGCAGATTGTGACATGGTGACTGCGCTGTGATTTCCTGAAAGTATTCTGTAAAAGTTTATTTTTGCTGTTCGATTAGTTCCAATAAATTTATACCTTTTCTTCCCTTAAAAATCCCTTTGCTGGGCAACGTTGTTCTTTAATTTTCCACTCCAGTAATTTTAATTTCGTAATTAATAAATTTCAATAGCGAATGAATTTCACTGATGAATTTCATAACAGTTTAAATTTACATGAAATGAAATGACCCACACTTATAACAATTTGATTATGAGGCCGTCGGTGAATGACACTCACAAAAATCGGATTTGGAAGCCGGGTCGTTTTGTTTGCCCTTTCATGATCGGAAAAGCGACATTCAAAACCATATTTTTTTCTGGAATGTTGATTCGAATCCGAAATGGAGGTCCTTCCCCCTCGCTCCGAAGCTAACGATTTACAAATTCTGTGAAGTAGTTTAAATTTTATCATTTCAATACTTTTAGCCTAAATTGATCCTTAAAATGTTTGAATTAACTGAAAATAGAATTATGGATTCACTGGTTAAAGCTGTAAAGGCCATTCAGTTAAGTTTTTCAATAAACCCATTATTTTATATCATTTGTTCAAAATCAATCCAAATAATTGGTAGCTATTATGAATTTAACAAATATTTTGTACCTAAATGTACATCCAATATTTATGTATTCCAGATTATTCTTCTACGTGTTCGCGCGTGTTCGGTTTCGATCTATTCGAGCCTATAAACCTCACCTACCGTGTATTCCACAAGAAGCTTTGCATGAATCTTGCTACGTGTGTCGATGGTATATCACAAGCCTGTATCTTCCCCCACCAAGGTAAAGGATGGGGTTTTGAATCATTTTTTATTACATTCCGGTACACTTTCACCTATAGTGGAGAAGTTTGCGAACATATCTTCAGTAATGATATCCCGAAAGTAAATAGGGTCTAAATTCCTTAGAATTTAGACCTTAAAACTTTAGATTGGATCAGATTATTTCTACTAGAGTTTTGCTGACGCTTCGAACAGCAACATATCTGTATACCTATTCACCTGCCTCTGGCGTTATCTTGTTAAGATCATATAAGCATTTCATGGTTTGGAATAAGTTCCTTTTGAACTTTACGGGCATACCTACATGTCTACTTTGTAGACGTCAGAATATTGCCTTCATTTGTAGCTCGCTCGTAGCTAATGTAATTTTAGACCCTCATTAAAATTATACTATATATTAAAGTTGCTGTGAAGATCGTACGCAAGCCCTAGTAAGTCACAAAAATTAAAGGATTTTAAAGATTGTATTAAAATGTATTTTAAGAAAGTGTTTTTATTTTAATAACACAAAGGTACATTAGACTGATGAAAGATATTTTTTTTAGTAAGTCCTAGCAGCAACAAAGGATTTCGTAGTGCCAATCATGTGCGCTTGACTGGTACGTCCCATGTATCTTTTACTAGTTTCTGCCAGCGCCTTTGCTCACGTGAATAGTGATTTTTTATCCCACACATTATACCAGGATGAAAGTAGCCTATGTGCTATTCTAGACTCTAATCTATCTTTGTACCAAATCTATCTATCGATAAAAACATGTTGTACAACGAAAGTATTTCCTAAATATAGCCAGGGTGTTAAAAGATAACCAACAGAACCCATTATCAGCATTTTAAGAATGTTTATCTGTTTAGTTGTACACGCATCAGTAAAATGTACGAAAGCATTGTTATATGATAACTTGTATTCATAATAATTGTGCGTAACTTAAGATATTATTTAGTTTTTGTTTCATCGCAATCGGATCACTCTATCAAAAGTAAAATGAATTTAAAGTGTTCAAGAAGTAAAATAACACAGGTAAAACAGATACACGGATAGTTGAACTCCATAATCGATAGATGGCGTTGTGCATTTGAAGCCATTTTGTGAATGGCGGTGTTAAGATTCTCCGCGAAAGAATGATCCTAGTAAAAAATTGGTAGGTAGGGTGGGCAGTTGACGGGAGCGAAGCCACGGGCATAGCTAGTTTATAATATTAGCAAGATATTGTAAGATTTTTTTAACAGTAGGTACGATGACATCCATTTTAGTATCAACACAGGTTCTTAGAAGTATTTGCCACACCCAATATTTAGAGGAAACTCCTCACAATACCCGCTAAATAGACCTGTGAATGGCCAAACAAGAAAGGATAGCTTTACTTTCTCTTTATCAGTGGCAACCACCCGCCCTAAACAAATTTGTGCACAATCGGAACATTTACTCAGCCAAATTAAAGTTGCGATTTATGTTTATACGTATAAATAGCTTCTTAGTGATTGTTTTAGGACATTTTAAACAAATTCATATGGCTTCCACAGACAAGCACGAGACGACAATGCGACAGTATTTTTCTTATAGAAACTGTTTTTTTTTTGTGTGATCCCCGATTTCTCTGTCAATTGTGGACTGATTTTGAAAATTCTTTTTTTGTTTCAAACAAAAAAAGAATTTTCAAAATCAGTCGAATTGCCGGAATTGGTCCCATTTAAATTTGGTGAAGATCTGATGAAGAAGCTTGGAGATATAGAACGGAACCCTTCAAAAAATTACTTGCTGCAATCAAACGTTTGCATATTGTTTACACCATTTCATAACGTAACATCACGCCAGTTCGCTCTAAAAGGATACGCATGTGTACAGTTAATCCTGGTATAATCCCCTGCATGGAACTTGACAAGGTTTTGGCGTACTTGACCACCATATAGAGCGAACGGAACGTGGACGCGACACGATTGGTCACTCAGCGATTTGATTTGAGCGCTCAGAATGGTCCTAAACGTTCCCTACGTCCCGTTTCACTAACAAACAGATCTAAAAAGAATTCTGCGCACCTAACAATTCTTGCCAACTTACGTGCCGATAATTAAACACTCTCTTTTCACCGGTTATGTTCAAGTTTTATGTTATTCGGGTTATCTATTTAGGCATGGTAGGTACCTTACTGTAGTACTTGCCCATTATGAACACAACTAAAAAGTGTAAAATCAAACATTTTTCAAAAAGCCACAGTTCCAGTGAGTTAGACCACAGGAATAAATCCGCGAGAAAAAGCTTGTAAAAATACAACTAGGTATGAATATAATACAAAATTACAATATCTACGTGTTGATCCTAGAGTATCACATACCTTCAACCTCGTAAAAACATCCAAGTGTAATGACATTGAACATGGCCTGGTCGGTGTCACTCAGCCGGGCCACATCAAGGTTTATGCATTTTTAACTAAACTTGGATTTAAAAATTGTGGTGATACCCAAAAAACCCGCGTAAACCTTGGATTTTCGTGTTTTCATTAAAAATTAATGAAATGGTTCTCTAAAACAGTTTATCAGCTTAGTGTAAAAGTGCCTAAAATATTAAAAAATAATGTTAGAAAATAAGGAAACTGTTCTTAAAATTGCAGCCGCCGTCCAGCTTACTTAAAATATCTAAGCACGAAAACTAATTTGTCAGTTGCCTCTGACTTGTAGTTAAGACTAACTTTATTAAAAAAACTGAAAATTCGTAATAGCATGTAGGTAACACACGATGCCCGGGATAGCCTCAAACCTGAATCAGCTATTTAGTACCACTGTCCAGTCGAAACATTTAAAATATTCAAAGTAAAAGCTGTCTGAAACGCTGGCTGAAAACATGTCGCCGCTCAAATGCCACGACCAACAGCCAACGCTTTTTGTAGAAGTTCTTTGCATCATAAATGTAACGAGAAAATCAAGGTGAGCTCTATATGCAAAATCCATTACCTTGCTCGATCAGGTAATTAATTTGTTATTGCCTCAGATTAGAGAAAAGTAGTTATTGCATACCTTTTTACTTGGGTGGGATATCATCCAATGACTTCTCCCTCTCTGGGTGAAGGGAGGGCTTGTCAGACTTTTATTGACTATTGTTGTCACCTTAGTTGCTTTCAAATTTACCCTTGACCTAGACAGGCATCGGCACTAGCGAACCCCGTAAGTTTTTGCTGAGATCTCTTTAAGGCGCGTGTGGAAACACTACGCGCCGTCGGCGTCGTCTCGGGCCTTCCTATCCCGTCAACGAAGTTACGGGCCCCATCCGAAAGTATTCCAAAACTTCGGAGTGAAAAAACCAGTGTTGAGTTAAATTTTTCGGACGTGTAAAAACAGAGGTTAAAACCAAATCGGTAGTAGGTACAACTGTCAAATTGTGTTGTCATTCATTCTTAGCAATCATCCGTCCATAGGTGTAGTAGATTACTCACCGTCCGTAAGCCCGTGCCTACGGTGACAGGGAATCGGCTTGCGACTCCCGGGGCTCCCAGGGCGTCTCCTGCGTTGGCTAGGGGCGTGAGGGAAGTTATTGCATACCTACCGATTCTCTTTTCATATTAAGCTTCAAGGTAACATAAAACGGCATTTGCTAAAGTATCCTGTTTAATCCATTATTCAATACGCACGAGTTTCTTTGTTGGCATAGACTCCAAAATCAAATGCCCCTTAACAAATTGAAATCTTATATCCGAAATTCCAAATCCCAAGATACAGACTAGCTGTCGTTAAGGACTCAATAGCAATAATTATACCTATATCATCTAGTTGTAAGTAATATTTAAGACATTTCAATTTGTCTATAACTGTGTATCAGCTATCATCTGTTTAATAAACGATTTATATTTCGATCTAAGCCAAGCCCTGAAAATTATTTTCATTCGTAGCCAAAGTTATATTTATAGAGTCAGTCCTTTCTATATACGATAAAGAGATCAAATAAGAATACCAAACACTTGACATAAATATATTAAGTGAAACATATGTATCGAGCACAAACAAATGAATTATTTGATCCTGTTTATAAACCTACGTGGGCAAAGTAATCCTACGGGAATGTAAATAGGTTATAAGAAAATGTAAAGCGGATACGATCAATCACACGGAGAGCCAAAGTCCACTTTAATAAAAGTCTGAAGAGATACCTCCACCATGATATTGCAATATTACGAGAGATTCTTGTCACTGATGCGCAAAAATGACGGTGATATTACTAGCCAACTTTATTATAATGGAATCGATCCATTTCAATGGTTCATTTTAAAGATATCATCATGTCTTGAAGAAAGCTTTGAGAATAAATATGAATAATCTTCACTCGTCAAGCACCTCCAGATATGTTTGCCCCCATGGTGCTACGTCACTCAAGTGCTAGTATGCAAGTCACCCTCTGCCATTTTATAGTAACCGTGTAGTTCAAACAATGGTCAGGAAGAGGCCAATACTCATTCTACAATTTTAGGCAACCGATCCACTAAACCTCCCAAACCCATAGCCCAAAATCTTTGTCTTCATATTAAACAATACTCCTGCACCAACCGGGGATTGTCCTTGGGTGCACTTGCGTAGTGCATACCGGGATAATCATCGGTTGGTGTCACATATATACGCGTATCTAACAAAGGCTCTGCGAGTTGGCTTCGGCCCCTGGCACGCCTTTCAAAGGTCCGGGACCCCAGAGTCTCGATATTGTTAAAAACTTAACAGTAGGAGTAGACCAATGCAATGATGGATAGATTTTATGAAAGAGTTTCTGTCTATAATAGGGCGTGGACTGGGTACAGAGATGACAAATGATAGAGAGAAGTAATGGAAGAAGAATACTTATTGGCCCGACTACAAATACATTGGGATAAAAGGAAGGGTATTATTACTATAAAGAAGTCATACCAAAACACATAGGAAACAATAACATAACAGATGGTGCATATTCAGTGCAGACAATAGTAGATTATTAACCAAGGGCTGTATGACATCAATTGCATACGAGGTTTTTGGCGCCTGAGCGAAGCGAAGGCGCTAATTAACCCGAGTATGCAATTGATGCTTACGCCCGAGATAAATACTCTGCTTTACATATCGATTGTGAGGTAAGTAAACAACAATACAGCAGGTTTCAATGAACATTTATTAAGAAGAAAAAAATGTGTATTTAATTAAAATTAATAGTAAAATTATTACAATTTGTAAGAGATATGGTCACGTTCTTTTTAGGAATATTTATAGTTTGAATATGAGTTTGTGATGATAAGACTTGAGTTTGAGTGACTTGAGGTTCTTGCATCGTAAATGGCGGCAGTTGACTGGTACTATTTTCTCCATTAAAAAATGGCTCAGATGATGTGCTTTGACGTGGTGATTTCAAGTTTATATTTTCTGTTATTTTAGAAGTAATTTTGCTTTTGTTTGCCATCGAATCTTCGATATAACCTTCGGCCAATTTGCTGGACTTCCAGCCGCCGTGCCTTTTTAACAGAGTGAGGTTGGCTCCCGAATCAGCCAATAGAGTCGCTGATGTTCTGCGAAAGCAATGCCCGGTGTATAACTCTACGTTACTCAGTTTTAAATATGTGGCTATTTGCTTTGGCATGCCTGTAAATTTGTTTTTTCCTATTACTTGTCTGTGGCATTTTCCTTTACTGTAATTAAGAAAAAAACGATTTGTATCCACGTTTTCAGGCCGAAGAGCTTGATATTTTTCAACATAATTTGCAAATTCTTCATGCACAACAAATGACCGGTCAATTTTAGTTTTCGTGTTAGGCAGTTTTATGAGTAGTAATTTGTTATGTTTTTCTACATTTTCTATTGTCAAGTTTGTCAATTCCACGGTTCTGCAGGCTCCCGATATCCCAAAAATTAGAACAACCTGTAAAAAAGACATAAGTTGTATTAAAGGCACCAAATTCGCATAGTATTTTTGTGAAATATTTTGGTAACTTATTAAAAAGGGCAAGTAAATACGTAGGTACCTTTATTGCTAAATAAATTTCATCCGGAGCTTCATTTAAGAATTTCTGTACTTCTTCTGCAGTAAATACCTTCGATTTCTTGCTTTTAAAGCCGGTCAGACTGCCTTTTCAAGAAAGCAGTAAGTTTAGAAAAATCTTTCAAATTCACGTCATGTTTTGTCATCATTGTAGATTTTAGCATGGAATAAAAGCACCATAAACTGGAAGGTTGTAGCCTCTTAGATAATTCATCAAAATATGATATAAAAACACTTTCAGAAAGAGATTTCACTTTTTTTTCTGACCGCCATTTCATAAATTCGTCGTATGCCTTTACATATCTTTCTTTCGAGTTCGGCGGTAATATATTTTCGACAACTGTTTTTGCCCTTTCTTTAATAAAATCGGGCGTTAGATCTATGTCTTCGTCACTAGACATGTTTAAAACTTTTGAAAAAGAACTCAAACAAGAAAATTAATTATTTTCGCGATGCTTTCGCGCCTACTAGTAGACTGCCTTTTTTTTTTTTCACGCACGCAAGCGCGTCAAATCTTGCTGGCCAGTTTGATTTTTAAATCGATTCCATCTAACATACGATGTGGAAACAAATAGTTCCATATTTAAAATAAAATCTTTATAAAATAAATTGTCTAAATTCCGATTCGAGTAATTAATGGATACCGAGAAAAAAAATATTAACTTTTTAAAAATATTCTTCGTGCAGTATGAGTATGGCAGTTCTTTTTTCAAATTCCAAAACCTATGCTGTAATGATAGTCATACACCCCGGCATTCAGGGGTGTAAGGGTGTACTTACAGAGCAAGAGATATGTAAAATAAATTAATAGTAAATACCTTAGTTGCATCTGAAACGCCTCTATCTTTACCTTTTCCTTAAGATGTAATTAGCGTAATTGCCACATCTGTGATCACACACCCGAGACGAATTAAGACAATGTTTTTCGCCTCACTGGGGAATACTAGCCCGAAACTGTGTATCCAGGCAGCGTAGTGAAGCACGTAGGAATTGTTAGTGCATACATTAGGCTTTAAGAAGGTTATAATTTAGGCTTTAAATGGCACGAATGACACTTGTTTAGACCATAGATTTAGTATGTTTTCAGTAACAGTCTGGGTACATTCAGACCACTGATTGGCGGCAAAAATCCGACCCCAATATGGCTGAAATTCTGAAAAATTTAAATGTAAATGGAACAAGCCCGTGTTCCAATCCGATATCTCCAAATAACTACCTCTAAATTATTTAAGTCTATCCGCGATGAAACGCAAAACAAATTTCCGGTATATCCACTTTCACGTTTCCGTGCATGAGATGAATTGAATAGCTTCAAAACATCGGACTGAGGGATCACAGTTTTGTATCATAGAAAAATACGCAAAAGGCCTGCTGGCCATTTTATATTGTCACGGTTTGTATGACCGCGATTTACGCTTCCATTTTTTTTTTAACTTAAAATCGAAGAAATTTGAAAATGGAAATACGAGATATTCAATTATTTATGTTTGCAAACATTATTTTGGTAAAAGGTTTGGCTTCAATTATAGACCGCTGGTTGCGAGACGCACGGTACCGGTCAATGTGGCGACGCTTGGGGAGGCCAATTTCCAGCCGTGGACGTCTTTCGGCTGATATGATGTTAGACGGATGCTAAAAATTGTTATATGAAAAAACTGTCATGTTATGACGATCGCAGCCTAATTACTAGGGAATTACGAACACGGAGGTTAGCAGACCGACAAATTCGGTAACAAGCCGTTGAATGACATATGTATTCGAATGAGGACCGGGACCGGATTAACTTGCTCTCTGAAATATTCGATGTAAAAAAATTGTTCCCATTCGGGGATTGACGACTAGATGTACATGAATCGACAGGCAGCAGTATAGCCACAAGTTTCTTAAAACCGTACAGGACTTCATATATGGGAAGATAAAGGAAAAGCCGGATTAGTAGGCTATTGCTTGATAGTTCTGATTTAACTGTAACTCATAAATTACCCATCGGTTGCACACAATTATGAACATTTAGCCCAGCTCGCTATTACTACAACAATGTGAGCCCTGATAGCGGCGATTGTATCGCGTGAACTGCTGATGTAATCACCATGTACTTAACCACAAAGTCCACCTCGCCTCCCTACCTTCCTCTATAAATAATTCTATTTAAAACTACTCCACAGAACCAGTTCGTGACGTGCACTTAAAAGCTAAAAGCACAATGTAAAACATTGCACAGAATAATTCGAAACACAGCGATGAAGCGAACCTAACATATAATGAGACTTCTGTGTTAGAACAAAAAAACACTGTTCTACTTGAAAAATACACAACTAAAAGATAAAAACCCAATTAAAAGTTGTTTCTATTGTACCAAGTTTGGAACTCTCTCTACTTTTTTTTGTGAAGAAATAGAACTAAAAATAATAGACTTATGTTTAATTGAATTACTTTTTAGTCGCTTCACCTACTTTGATTTTAATGTACGCTATATACATCTAAGATGATGATGATGATGAGATTAGGTTACATTTATATTATCTTTAGCACAGCTGCGAATTTCATTTTCTCTTTGAAGACAGACGGGGTTCAGCAATCAGCTGCGATTTGATATCATTTGTTTATCTTTAATCCTGGACATTTCTCCGTGACAGTAGTTAAGATAAAAGAACTTGAAACCTCCTTTGTTCTTATAAAAGGGTTTAATCATAGTAAAGGGTGCGGTTGAAAGGGGCACGCGCAGTTTTAATAATGTAGGCCGTGTGATGTGGACTGTCGAGATAAATTAACCAACAGAGTAAAGTTCTGAATTAGCAAAGTCTGGACAGCGTACAACTGTAAATTTTGAGCTAATAATGTTTCGTTTAGAAATAGGATTTGTTAGTAGATACTAAACTACGTTTCATTTGCTAGCCTTCATTTGCCACCCACATATATTCCAAGCTTTATTTACCAATTATTATTTCATTACAACAGAGAAATAAGTCCAGTAATAAAATAACGTCAACAACTTGTCTTAAGCCATAGGGAATAGCCGCAAAGGCAGGAAAATTAAATTAAGACCACAACGTTTGTTTCACCAGCTATGTTATTGAAAGAAAAAAACAGGCCTAACGAAAAGGTGAAATTACTTTCCAATAATACGTTAGTGTATTCCCATATGGAAACTGGCTGAATATTTCCTTGCAAAGCTTTTATGAAATAAATTTCACGTTCATGAAAAAAGCAATAACATTCTCTGTGATTTCGAAATATATCTTATAAGTTTTTAAAACCTTTTTGAAACTTTTGAAATGTAACAGAGTATGAAACTATTTTGCAAATACATGCAAATCTATTTTTATTATAAATGTTCTAATTTTATCGTTATAATATTTTACTGGTCTAAAATATATGCAGCAAGATACGTTTATTTCAAAACGAATCAAAGCTCAGTAAGTAGCTCAAAGTAAAGCTTCATTATTTAGTATGTAGGTAGTTATGTACATAGGTATCATCCCCAATACGAGCGTGAAAATAAAGATAACATTTATCTACAACTCAATTTACCCCACAAATAAAGTCAATATAAAAAGCACTCGACTGAAAAACGTGTATGAGAGGAAGAAGCAAAACAAAGGCTAACATGTTTTATTGGCACACTAAAGCAAAATTCAATTTTAATCTTGTTACGAGAACAGCGTGTAAAAGCTATCAAGGAAAGAGAAAATTTCATTTGACGATAGTCTACGTGGACAAAGCCGCGGGCCGTCGCTAACGTGAAAAAGCGTAGGTACTTCGTATAAAGCTAAGACACGAGTCTGGGGAAAACGACGTTTTTGCATACACCAAAGGAAACACTACATTAGTTTTCTACAAACTGTCTCCACGATTCTCAGCGGAAGCAAATGCATTCTTTGGCGTAACTCTCTAGAATAACAACTTGAAAGTTCTTTGAGAAAAACCTTTAAGTTTAATAGTTGAATTGAGCTGCTGAAATCTAGGCATCTGTCGAGTTAAATAAGCCATATCGAGAACTAATTATGAGTCATGATACCAACTATAATAAAATTGAAGAATTTCGTCTCGGTTCAGGACTTAATAAATTTCAAGAAGCTCATAAATTCGTATGTGTCTAGCTTTTTGCGATTTTATGATAAGCCTCACAATGGCAGTGTTCCTCTGCCTTATTGTTTTAGTAAGTTTATAATATTACGTGATAAACTTAGGCCTAGTTTTTTTATCCGTATTTAACCCAACCAATGGTTAAATATGCCAACCAATAGTTCAAAAGTTCGGTAAAACGCGTTTATTCATTAATTGTTAGCATCACAAATGGTTCAATAAGTTGAAAAGTCAATTAATTAGTCATTCCTTTTAAAACTGGGCTACTTTTAACTGTATCAATCTTACCGTCGTAATAATCTCATAAAAACAGTTCATTATAGATACATATATACATACATAAACTCACGCCTGTTTCCCGCAGGGGTAGGCAGAAAATACAGAACGCCACCTGCTACGATCCTCACATACTTCTTGCGACGTTATATTTTCAGCAGACAGTCGGTTAAGTTAACACTGGGTTAAGTATCGGTTTTTACTTTACAACTACGACCTCTGCTTGTTTACTGGATTGATTGATAGCTTTTCGATTGACGCTGACACGATAAAGGACTTTGTGATATCTGGATTGGATACTGTGTATTATGGAAACGGGACGGCGCGGCGGTGTATAATGTGCCCGAGATCTGTCTTGCGACAACGGTAGCACGTTTTGCAAGAGGCGTTAATTTAAAATGAATCTGAACCGAATTGATCTGTCATGATGCAATATTATGATAAATAATGCGTGGCTGATAAGAACGCGAATACAATCCAGACATGTAAGATCACGCATATATTATTCGTATATACTAATTGATGGGAATATTAATAACAGACATGCTATTACTCACTATTACTGTACCTGCTTGACAGGCAGTCGCGCTTTAGGAAGTTGTGTTCATGCCATATCAATTATATGGTACATGGGAATAGGTCGTCATACAGATTTTAACCTGCTGGCGCAACTGCTAAATAGTATTATAATAGACGAGCAATAATAATGCACTCGCTATTTTATTTGCCCACTATGAGCAATGTAAAAATATGAAAGTTGCAATACATTTTTCATCACACTTGCACGTAAAAAGTATCTAAACATACAGGTTAACTTGGCCGTAATGCCCCATATAAAACCCTCGGGCTTTCTTTTTGCCATGAAACCCTAGGGCGGTAAGTAATATTTTTTTAATTTATGGCGCAGCACACAGGTCAAGCAAGTTCAAGCAAGGAGTTTACACGCAATTGAAAAATTGTCTTAAAATGTTAACTAAACAGGAATTTCTTTGCAATCTCGCTACATGTTACTTAAATACTCAACTAATGTTCTTAATAATCGATTTTAATAGTTATACTCGTAGTTTGAAAACGACGAAATTATTTAATTCTTTTTACACTCCGTCATGGCTGTATACCTACGTAAGTTTTTGCCCTTAAAGTTTCTGAACAAAACACTGTATAATCAGTGGTTTGGGAAAAAATTCGCCAACCGCTTAAAAAAAAGTTCACGTATTTCGTAATAACAGCTGTGCTGACTTGTGTATTAAAGCTATAATTCATAATTATTACTCGCAAATGTGATGAAAAACATTGTATGTATCACGGGCGGTACGGGAATTACGAACCTCGACTCAGAAAGCCCTCAGTCTTCGACTTCGGGCTTCTACTAGAGTCTCGATCGTAATTACTTACCTACCGCCCTTAATACACAATGTACTATTATAATTACTAATTGATCATATTTTATACTGTAATATAACCATAATGTTAAAATAATTACAAGTGTAAAATGAAAATTAAATATAGTTTAATAAATACTTACAAATAGTTTATTTTTTAAAAGGATTTAAATCAAATAGATAGATAGATACTTTAGGAACATGTTGACATCAGTTCCATATGTGTTGGTGGGTGGGGACGGAGCCCATTCATTTTTGCCCATGGTCCTTTGCGCGAGCAATGTGCGCGAGGGATAGGAGAGGCATGTATGGGGCCGCGAACAACGAATAACTGTTCCCGCGCACAGCTGAACCAAAACAGTACGGAAACTACCTACAAACGCTCGAAACGGTACACTAATACAAACATGCGCAGCGACGAGACCGCAGTTTTCGCGAAGCTGTCAGTGGTGCGGGCCGCTTAGGCGTCTCGTAGATGCGCATGTTTGTGTTAGAGTGCCGTTTCGTGCGTTTATAGGTAGTTTCCGTACTGTTCAACCATATTTATACCGTGGCCTCAGATGTTCACTCCATCGCTGCGCATCCTCGCGCCGCGCATGCTTCTCGCTTAGCTTTGGTGCAAACAGTCAGACATTTTTCACAGCGCCAGAATGCATCCTCACACCGCCAAATTTCTGGTGGAAAAGCACCCTTAAGGTTACACTAGTCGAAAATTATTCCATTCAAACGTAGTCTGGCGATTACTCCACTGTTTGACGGTGTACGTTCAAAATAAAAAATGATATCAATTTGTCTCATCATTATATAGCCCTGTATGGAAACAGAAAAATAAAAAAATACAATATTTGAATTTTATGAATTTCGAAAGTTTCATATTTCAACACAAATTTTAACGCATCTAAATACGCGGAAATAAATACTATAAGAAGAAGGAAAATTGCAAAACGGCCTCCATACTGGGATAGACTAGTAATTCAACAATGCAAATAATTTTATTTTGAAAATATACATTTAGTAGTTTTTTCATGAAATCTAGACTCCCAAAGGTCTGTTCATAAAATTTCGCGCGCTCGTTTTCGTCCTAAATCATCATCCAATTCGGTACAAATTTGCAAAAGTGCTAATTCATACGAGAACTAGCTTCTTACTGCTCATCACAGCATCAATCTCTTTCGCACGTATTGTCGGATGAGACAGCATGCATTTTAACCCCGCGCACAAAATAGTTCGTGCCGTTGACTAGGGGAACCTTAATATTGGCTACGCTCAAATATTAATAACCATTCTGTTTTCATTATTATTTAAAAATAAGTATCAAACAATGCGTCATAGATCGTAACTTGATAAAACACCAGAATTCCAGCCATCTTTATCAGTTAACTTCTAATCTCAAAGATTTATGTCTAATTACGATTAAATTGATGTATCGTCTATGAGAATCTTGTTAGCTGTAAACCGTAGCTAATTTATTATTTTCTAAGAAATATGAACCAAAAAAAATCTGCGATGTCTATCAAAATCGGGCCCATGTAGGACCCGGAAGAAGCGTCCGTGAAGCTCCTTGCTCTGCCATACCTCCCTGCGGTCATTAGTATCTAATACTATAGGTTTGCGCCAGTTCTCGTTAGTCAAGGAGAGCGCGGTGAGGCCCTTGTCCACCGCTACCACATCTCGATGCATACCCACGTCAGCGGAATGGAAGTATTCCCTAAGACTGCATACCTCGCGGTTGTGTAGGGTCTTATCATTTAAAAAGCCACGACCCCCGCACTTCCGAGGGATATACAGTCTCATAACCGATGAACGTGGGCGATGCATACGATTTGCCGTAAGCAGCGTGCGGACCCTCCTATCCAGGGCGTCAAGTTCTGTCTGAGTCCATTTGAGTATGCCGAAAGAGTACATCAAGACTGGCATGACCCAGCCGTTGAAGGCGCGCACCTTGTTCCCGCCTGATAAAAGACTAATATTTTTCTCAGGCGGCCAAAGAAGCGTTCCTTCAACGACTGTTTCACGTCAGTTACATTGATGCCTAGTGCTTCCGACATACCCAAATATTTGTAAGTTTCGGTTGAGGAAAGGGATCTAGGGTGTATGGAATCCGAGAGTTGTATTCCTACGGATTCCATAATCTCCCCTCGCTTTACATGCATGACTGCACATTTGTCCACACCAAATTCCATCCTGATGGCGTCACTGAAGGTTTCTGTTACCTTCAGTAGCTTCATCAGTTGCAAGTTGTTGGGGGCAAAGAGCTTCAGATCATCCATGTAAAGGAGGTGTGATATGACCTGACCATCTCTCCTCAACCGATAGCCCAGACCTGAACCCCCCAGCAGTGTACTGAGAGGGTTTAGGGCTAAACAAAACCACAGAGGACTCAGACTGTTGCTCTGAAATATTCCGCGCTCGATCCTTATAGGTTCACTGTTTTCCTGAATCTGTCGACATCCTGGATAGTGAAGAACCGTCCTCCATTGCTCCATACATGACGTCAGGAAGGCGCGCAGAGTTGTATTAATTTTATACAACTCCCTGATGAGCCATGTATGTGGCACTGAGTCATAGGCCTTCTTGTTATCTATCTAACATGTCGCCAGATCCTTGCGGGTACGGCGAACCTGTTGGCTAATGGCAATGTCTATAAGGAGGAGCTCCTTAGTACCGCGGGACCCGTTCCTACATCCATTCTGAGACGCAGACATGATGGCGTTATTGTCTATATGTTGATTAATTTTAGCTCTCAGAATGGATGTGAGAACTTTATAGACCGTCGGTAAACACGTTATCGGTCTATAATTTATAGGATCCGCAGTACTACCCGATTTATAGAGCAGGTGGGTTATTCCTGTCGTTAGGAACTGGGGCAGCGACCCTGACTCTAAGGCAGACTGCAACTGAGATGCCAAACGAGCGTGCGATCTTTGGAACCACTTAATCCAAAAGTTTTGCAGTCCGTCTGGCCCTGGCGATTTCCAGTTGGGCACCGGACGGACTGTACGAGCTACATCTTGGGGGCTGATAGTAATTGCCCCCATTTGTGGTATCGGATCGCACGCTTGCTTGACCTCCCGAGTCCAGTCACCCTCGGTGTGACTGACAGCCACCGACCAGATATCGCGCCAGAAAGTACACATGGCGTCATTATCTGGTAGCCGCATATCAGTCACACCTTGTTCGGGCCGCTCCCAAGCCCCGTAAACCGACCTTTCGTGGCTTTGAAACGTGCGATTCTGAGTGTATCGCTCCACTCGCCGCTTGTACCGACGAATACGGCTTGCCCATGCATAGATGTTCTGCTTCAGGAAGTCGATACGCTCTGTGACGCGGGACAGATAATCGCCTGCCTCACAAAGCGCATCACTCTAGGGCGAGTGTTGCCCTCCCTGAAGCAGATAAGTTTGCCGATGAGAGCTCTAGCCTCACCGATACGACGCTCAATCCTGGACTGCCAAGCTGGTACAGCTGGTCGTGTAGCTCTGTCACTTTTTGGAAATTTGACGTTAGCTACACGACATGCCGCAGCAGCCAAAACTCAAACTAAAACCAAACCACAATCAAATGTTCTTTATTAGGGTGACACCAGCGTCAGTTGTACAACGCACTTTGGTGAAACCGTAGTGTTGATCATGAAAGATGGAATGTTTGTTAAAATGACGTAACAATTGGTTGAACATTAACTTTTCGAAGACTTTACTGAGAACTGGCAGAATTGACACTGGCCTATAATGATTGATTTCTTTGCTATTCCCGGATTCAAACAATGAATCTACTTTACTGTGTTTTCATGAGGTTCGGGAAAACTCCTTGATTGACACCAGTGTTAAATATGCAAGCTAAATTGTGCGCAATTGTTTCAATGATTGATTTGCAGAATTTTACAGATAATTCCCCAAAATATCTTCTGTTGATTTAATTTCGAGATCTTTAAAAGGTTTTAAAATCGTCTGGGGCTTTGTATGTTTAAGCCATTAAAAGCTTAATTTCACGCAAACGGATCCATAATCAAAAATGTTTTCACAATGCTGTAATATTTTTGAATGGCCTATCCAACGATGCCCCTACCATGGGTCAAACGAGAAAAAAAACATCAACAACCCCACAAACAACTTACGTGTACAGGTTTTTCATCCTGGTTTTGTTTTATCACTATGTCGGCGTGATTAGTTTGTATATCTATGTCAGATTATATATTTCTAGTACTAAGAGTCTCTGAGCACAGACAGGCGGACTTGGCGATACTATAAGGGTCCCTTGTTGACTACGGAAACCTAAAATGACGAAATCAAAATCCGTTTAGGAGCTATGATGTCACAGATAGATAAACAAATACATATATACACAAATAAACACAAACACTCAGTACACACTTCAAACTTATAATACCCCACGTTTTCCGTCGGGGATTTAAAAATACGGCAACTTGAGACATTTTCACCGGCAAATCATATCAGGCTGCCAGTTTGCAACATCAAATATTAGTGAATGCGTTTGGTTAAACCGAAGCTTTACACTCCATCTCCAGTTACAGTTTCAACATGTCTACCACAGTTATGTTCGAAAAATATTCATGTTTCCAAACCGTTTTGGTCTGAGTGCATTTGCAAACATACATTTATGCATAATGCAGGCACGTACTCGCTATCTGACCTGTTATGTACGACTCGCGTGCAATCATGGAATGGAGCCCTCACAATGTTGTAGATATATAAATAATGTGAGTCTCACCTTGACAGGCACGGGAAATAAAAGTCCTTCGTAAGTAGGAAACCTCGTCAATCGGCTTTACTGGGAAGGGCCGTATGTCCATTAAAACTATTGACAGAATTTTAGGTATATTATACATTCTCTCCTCTGTCGTTTCACTCTTGGCAGAGCGGTCGTGGTCACGTTGAGTCATCCACTTTGGTGTTAGAGGCGGACACAGCTCTTTTCACGATCGCCCGCCATCTCTCTCTGTTTGTAGACTGACTGGTGCAGTCTGATACGCGGCTTCCCACTGCAGATTTAACTTGATCAGTCCAGCGCATAGGTGATCTGCCGCGTGATCTGGTTCCCTCTACTTTTCCTTGCACGACCAGCCGTTCCATAGAGTTGTTATCAAGCCTAGATACATGGCCAAAGTACTGCAGTATGCGCGTCTGTACTATGGACGACAGACGCTTTGTGTTGCCGAGTTCCTGGAGTATGGACACGTTGATGCGGAACTCTGTCCACGATATGCCGAGCATCTTCCTCCAGGACCACATCTCTAGAGCATCTATCTTCCCCTTTTCCAACTCACGCACTGTCCATGTCTCTGCCGCGTAAAGGAAGATTGGGAACACCAATGTTCGCATGAGTCTGACTTTGGTGGCTTTGGTGATATTGCGATTCCTCCACACTTTCTTTAATTTCGCCACCGCGGTTCTGGTTATGGCCATATGGCAAGATAAATTGAAATCGAGTGACGAAACAAAAGACCTCGTTAAAAAGATCATACGCCCGGAGCAAATGAAACTGCATGTTCGAGGTGTCCGGAAAACCAAGAGGCGTAATTATCAGCACCGAGACCAAACATGACGCTGATAAAGTAAAGCAAGCAGTCCAGCTCTCTACTTCAGGACTTACCGCCGACGAACCCAGCAAGCGCAAACCCCGGATCGTAATCTTAGGAGTGCCGACTTCCATGGCTGAAAATGAGGTCTTCAGATGCATTTTTGAACAAAATGTAGCCGACAAGTTTGAAGACATGCCCTTTGAATCCTTCCTGGCCTTGGTAAAATTAAGCCACAAATCTGGCAAGAGAGATGCGTCGACCTGCAACTACGTCATTGAAGTACCAGCTGATATACGTAAAGCCCTAATCGCTCAATCAAGACTTTTTATTAATTGGACGTCCTGTCCTGTCAAGGATTTTACACTGGTAACTCGGTGCTACAAGTGCCAACAGTATGGTCATGCAGCAAAAACGTGCAGAGAAGTCAACTCGACGTGTGGGCATTGTGGTCAAATAGGGCACTCTATGACAGAATGCGCGAAGAAAGCTGATGTCCCAAAATGTGCGACTTGCTCACGCTTTAAAAAGCCCAGCATTCATAAAACAGGAGATCCTGAGTGCCCTGCAAGGAAGATAGCGGAATTCAGATACATCAACTCTGTCGATTACGAGGGCGCCTAGAGCGTCACACTCATGTGATGCCGACTCAACAAAAACCACTGCCACTGCACTGACCTACTTCGCCTGGATTTGTTGCTGTCTCAGGAAATTTGCCGCCGTGCGTACTTTGGCAAAATGGTTTTAAAACATTTTGCAATAGTGGTTAACCCAGCTCAAATATCTGCTGACGCTCAAAGTTCGTTGTCCGTGTGTGTAAATAATTATGTGCAATCAATTTAACTTTATCTAAGCTAAGTAAGGAATCATATGTTTATTATTATTAATAGAATTTAATTTTAATCTGTTTTAGTAATTAAGATTATCAATAAATAAATATATCTGTCACTATTCTAATGTTAAGAAAATATTGTAAAAAATCCTTGTCCTTCCAATTACATTGTTTGAGCCCCCGCCGCCTGTGATACAGGATTACCTAGTACAGGCACCTAACATTGTTGTACCCACTTTATGTATAAGACCAACTAGTATATTTTACCAATTTCAAGTTTGAATAAAGATTATTATTATTATTCCATTTATTCATGATATATACATATTTTTACATTTTTAAATATTATTCTATAAAAAATAAAATAAAAAAACATTTAAAAATACAAAAATAGTAACCCACCGGTATCGGGAACAGGGTCCAAGCTACCGGTGGTCAGGGCTCCTGAGAGAGGAACCTCCTAACGATACGCGCCGTGTCCAGGAGTACCGCTTTCTGGATCAAGCCCTTGATCCAGCTGCCCAACGAGAGCCTCCGCAGATGTTCGTCGAGGCTCTTGGCTATTATGCCATTGGCCGTAACGACTATCGGCACAATGATCGCTGTATTCACGTCCCACATGTCGACAACCTCGCGAGCCAGATCAAGATACTTTATTTTCTTATCTCTCTCAGCCTTCACGAGGTTCTCGTCATGTGGGACCGCTATATCAACAATCATTGCGCGACGCTCTAGTCGGTCTATCACCACTATGTCAGGCTTATTGGCAACAATAGTCCTGTCAGTGATGATAGACCGATCCCAATACAACGTGACATTGCCATTTTCGAGAACTGGGTCGGGCACATACTTATAGTAAGGCACTTCTGACTCCACAAGATTGTATTTAAGAGCAAGTTGCTGATGGATAATCCTGGCTACAAGGTTGTGTCTATGCAAATAGTCTCCGTTAGCCAGACTAGAACAACCGGAGATAATGTGACGGATTGATTCACCCGGCCGGTGACATGCCCGACAGATGTCAACCGTGCCGTCCTTCACAATGTATTTCCGGTAGTTGTTCGTCATCATAACTTCGTCCATAATCGCAAAGACAAAACCTTCGGTTTCCCCGAAAAGGTCACCAAATCGCAGCCAGGCCACGGACGCTAAAAGATCTACATCGGGCCCATGTAGGATCCGGTAGAAGCGTCCGTGAAGCTCCTTGCTCTGCCATACCTCCCTGCGGTCATTAGTATCTAATACTATAGGTTTGCGCCAGTTCTCGTTAGCCAAGGAGAGCGGGGTAAGGCCCTTGTCCACCGCTACCACATCTCGATGCATACCCACGTCAGCGGCCTGGAAGTATTCCCTAAGACTGCATACCTCGCGGTTGTGTAGGGTCTTAGCATTTAAAAAGCCACGACCCCCGCACTTCCGAGGGATATACAGTCTCATAACCGATGAACGTGGGTGATGCATACGATTTGCGGTAAACAGCGTGCGGACCCTCCTATCCAGGGCGTCAAGTTCAGTCTGAGTCCATTTGAGTATGCCGAAAGAATACATCAATACCGGCATGACCCAGCCGTTGAAGGCGCGCACCTTGTTACCGCCCGATAAAAGACTATTTAGTACTCTTTTCAGGCGGCCATAGAAGCGCTCCTTCAACGACTGTTTCACGTCAGTAGCATTGATGCCTAGTGCTTCCGACATACCCAAATACTTGTAAGTTTCGGTTGAGGAAAGGGATCGAAGGTGTATGGAATCCGAGAGTTGTATTCCCACGGATTCCATAATCTCCCCTCGCTTTACATGCATGACTGCACATTTGTCCACACCAAATTCCATCCTGATGGCGTCACTGAAGGTTTCTGTTACCTTCAGTAGCTTCATCAGTTGCAAGTTGTTGGGGGCAAAGAGCTTCAGATCATCCATGTAAAGGAGGTGTGATATGACCTGACCACCTCTCCTCAACCGATAGCCTAGACCTGAACCCTCCAGCAGTGTACTGAGTGGGTTCAGGGCCAAACAAAACCACAGAGGACTCAGACTGTCGCCCTGAAATATTCCGCGCTCGATCCTTATAGGTTCGCTGTTTTCCTGAATCTGTCGACATCCTGGATAGTGAAGGACCGTCCTCCACTGCCCCATACATGACGTCAGGAAGGCGCGCAGAGTTGCATCAATTTTATACAACTCCAGCACCCTCATGAGCCATGTATGTGGCACTGAGTCATAGGCCTTCTTGTAATCTATCCAACATGTCGCCAGATCCTTGCGGGAACGGCGAACCTGTTGGCTAATGGCAATGTCTATGAGGAGCAGCTCCTTAGTACCGCGGGACCCGTTCCTACATCCATTCTGAGAAGCAGACATGATGGCGTTATTGTCAATATGTTGATTAATTTTCGCTCTCAGAATGGATGTAAGAACTTTATAGACCGTCGGTAAGCACGTTATCGGTCTATAATTTTTAGGATCCGCAGTACTACCTGATTTGTGGAGCAGGTGGGTCATTCCTGTCGTTAGGAACTGGGGCAGTGATCCTGACTCTAAGGCAGACTGGAACTGAGTTGCCAAACGAGCGTGCGACCTTTGGAACCATTTAATCCAAAAGTTGTGCAGTCCGTCTGGCCCTGGAGATTTCCAGTTAGGCAACGGACGGACTGCACTAGCCACATCTTGGGGGCTAATGGTAATTGCCCCCATTTGTGGTATCGGATCGCACGCCCGTTCGACCTCCCGAGTCCAGTCACCCTCGGTGTGACTGACAGGCACCGACCAGATATCGCGCCAGAACGAACACAAGGCGTCGTTATCCGGTAGGCGCGTATCAGTCACACCTTGGTTGGGTTGCTCCCAAGCCCTATAAACCCACCTTTCGTTGCTCTGGAATGTGCGATTCTGAGTGTATCGCTCCACTCGCCGCTTGTACCGACGAATACGGTTTGCCCATGCATAGATCTTCTGCTTCAGGAAGTCGATACGCTCTGTGACGCGGGACATATAATCTCGAGAACTGATATCAGTCCCTGAGAACGCCCGCCTCACAAAGCGCATCACTCTAGGGCGAGTGTTGCCCTCCCTGAAGCAGATAAGCTTGCCGATGAGTGCTCTAGCCTCACCGATACGACGCTCAATCCTGCACTGCCAAGCTGGTATAGCTGGTCGTGTAGCTCTGTCAGTTTTGGGAAACTTGACATTAGCTACACGACATGCTGCTGCAGCCGCACAGTACAAGATCGAGTGGGTGTCAGCAAGGTCTTTGCTGCTATCAAAAACATTTGATAGCTGCGAATCTAGAGCACACACCAGCGCCCTATTTTTCTTATGCATGGGCAAACGAGGTAGTCGAGGTCTAAGCTCAGGCGGTGTGGAGCGATACTCGCTGAATGCACATTCCAAAGCGCTCCTCAAACGCGCATTGCATTGGGTACTCACAGATATAGCCCCGTCGTCGTCGTCCTCGCCAACATGGTCGGGTCGCGGTGAAACACTGGGTTGCAGTTGCACCGCGGCCGGTGGCAAGGCAGGTGAGACACGGCTACTCTGTGATTCCTTACGCAGTCTATCAAGTACGGCGTCATCCAGCATACGGTTACGTTGGATGACCCGCACCTGATCCGATAGACGTTGGGCCGACACGTTGACAGCTGGCTCAAGCACCTGAAACAGAGAGAGCATCCGACCACGGTACGCAGTCAGGTTACTTCCCCCCTCTGTAGCCCCAAAGTATGCGCGCATGACGTTTTCGTTAATCGATTGCGTCCATCGCATGCGCTGCACACTTCCACCGGGAACGGGGACCCTGTCAGAGACCGATGGGCCTCGAGGTCCTAGGCTGTCCGGTGGCCGGCGTCCTCCCCGTCGACGCGTAGGTGGTGGTGTCGTCGGCGGAGAGAAGTATTCGTCGCTCGAGCTCGACGCAACTGCAGCGTCCAGGATCGCTTGACTCACGGTTGTAGGGGATCCCGGCGGCTGCGAGGCGGAGCTGAGCGACGAACCCGAAGATGTTGGGCGTGTGTTTTTGGCTCGGGCCTGGCTTCGTGTCAGCATTTTCTTCTCAGCTTGTCATTATTGTATGTTGTATGTTGTTCATTTTAATTATAGTTTATGTTTTCTTCTTGTTGTTTTATTATATATATGTAGACATTATTTAAATTTAGTTTTATGTAATTTTAATGGTGATATTGTTCGGATTCATAAATATATTCTAAAAAATTCGAAGAGCGAAGAAAATTTTAGTGTCACTCTTGACAAGCCAGACCACAGATTTTTATTATTATTATTATTATACGACGCTTTACTTCATCTACGGAACCACCACTGTTTGTGATTAAGGCCCCAAGGTATACGTAGGCTTGAACCACGTCGTAGTTCGCAATCTGTGTTACTTCTGGCGAGTTGTCATTAACGCGGTCCACGATCATAATCTTGGTCTTGGATTGGTTAATCTTCAGTCCAAACGTTAGACTTACGCGCTCCATTCTGTGAAGTAATTCCTGCATGAGGTCCGCGTTACTCGCAAATAAGGTGGTGTCGTCTGCGTATCGCAAGTTAGAAATCCTGTATCCACCAATTATAACACCATCGTTCCAATCTTCGAGAGTGATTCGCATTATAAGCTCCGTGTAGATGTTAAAGCAAAGGTGAAATTATGCATCCTTGCCGTACACCCGCACTTGGGTGGAAATTGTCTGAGAAGACGTCATCTGTCCGCACTGATGCTGTTCCTCCTTCATACAGTCCTCTGAGCAGGTGTCGTGTCTCATTTCTTTGTACTCTTATGTGACTTTCTTGGGAATGTAGCCGCAGTGGTTTCCCCTTGCCTTCTGCGCCAGACATTTTAGATATTATTTAGATCCCAAGGCCGCTGTAGCCTCTTACACCAGGTTGCCCGGGTGGGTGTGTGGTTATACCGCCATTGCTCGGTCGTTACATTATGGCAACATTAAAAAAAACATGAGCAGATACTTTTTATCTGTATATATACATATCATATTAGTGAATAGCCTTTACCCGTAGCTTTGTTCATATTGAAACTTCGAATCGATCATCCCCGTTTTATGGAAATCAATTATTGACGTGTCACGAATTAAACGCAAGTCAAATGATGCGAATGAAAATTCATCCAAACAGTCACAGCACCTAACGGGGCTTTTATAATTTGACACTTTATTTTTTCGATAATTTTTTTTATTTTATTTCGGATTAGTAAATTAAAAAAAAAAAATAAACACTACGGAATTTAATTTACAAAAAAAATAGTACGGCTGTTTTGCTGAGGGTAGTCATAAGTTACACACAATTTTTTTTTGGGCTCTTATATTTTTTATCTAATAAATATTAAATGCAAGAAGTTGATTAAAGTGGTTGATTAACCTCTGGTGCACTCAGTCGGCTAATAAACTCTCCTTCACAACACTTCCTACACTACCAGTATCGCACTTCATTATCTACAATGGATCTTTACTCGAAATTGTCAAGCTGTGTGGAGGAACTAACTTCTACATTTACTTCAAGAATGGCGCAATATGAGGCAGATTTAAAGAATGCCAGCAGTGAGGCTCCTCATAAGACAATTGCCAGCCTATCCAAGGATTTTACCGACTTCAGGGGCTTAGTCTGGAAAACTTTGGGGTCAATTAAGTCCCAGATGGAGCTGCTTGTGGTGGGGCTGGACAGACATGAGATGGCTTCCCGTGCAAAGGTCCTCTTGCTGCATGGCTTGGCTGAAAACGAGGAAACCAATCACAGCAAAAGGTTTCTTAGCATTTTATCGGAGCAGATAGAAATGGGAGGCATCACAATGAGAGACATAACAGCCTGTCATCGCCTTGGAACCAACACCAGAAAGCCTCGTCCCCTCTTAGTGCGCTTTGAAATCCGTATCGTGCGGAGTGAGGTGTGGCGCAATAAAACCAAACTGAAAAGGTCTGGTCTGACGCTTTCGGAGTTTCTCACCAAGCCCAGACACGAAATATTCATGAACGCTCGCAATTACTACGGTATACACAAGTGTTGGACCTCTGAGGGCAAAATAGTCATCCAAGTTGGTGAAAAGTTGCGTCGGAAGATTGAGTCTGCAAGGGAGTATCGAGAGGTTGCCGCGCTGTTCCCGGTAGCAGAATCCTCAGCCGTAATATCGTCGCAGCATACTACGAAGCCTGCAGTGCCTGAGAAGAGAACTCGTAAGCCAGCGAAGTGATGATTTTCACAATTCCTCCTTTTGTTTTCTCATTTATGTCGGTCACTCCCATTTCTTGTTTTTTAGCTTTCTTTTAAATTTGTTTTGTTTATTGTGTTGCATGTCAATGTCATTGTTATTAACGTCACTCTTGACATTTAACTTACGTTCAGAAACACTTGTAATTGGTTTTTGTGATGTTTGGCATTCTGGCTTTTTATCCATGTTTAGTTATTTTTTGATTCCCAGTTAATGTAACCAGCGAGTGCATCGAGGTGCTTTGATTATGTTTTGTTAGTAGTCTTAAAATTTTAATTGTAGTCTATTTATTTATAATATTTATTGTTTATTATGTTAGATGACACTTGTTTTTCATGCTCATCCTCTTGTGCGTCAAATGAGAGCTATGCTAGTGTTTTAGGCGAAAATGATTCTCTGAATCATAAAGACATCATCATCTTCATCATCATCATCTTTCTTATCTTCTACATTTGCAAACTGTAGCAATAAATGCTCAAAGTATTCCTGCTCACTACTCAGATCTGCTGTCGTCCTTTGACTCAGATCTTATTCACGCTGGCCTTGTATCTGAAACTTTTCTCAAGCCTGCACTCCCTTCCACGCAGTATTCTCTGCCTGGACACAAGATGGTGCGCAATGATAGAACGGGCAAGGGATGTAGAGGGGTTATCATTTATCTCCTTGGAGATATCAGCTACAAGATAGTTGACCAGTCTCCGAGTTTATACTCAAAGTTTGCTAAACATATTTTTATAGAAATTGACTTCCAACATACTAAAGTTCTTTTGGGAGTCTATTATAGTCCGTCTTGCCAAGTTGATAACTTTTCTTCCTTCGAAGCTAATTTGGAAAATCTTGCCGCACTATATGAACATGCACTTATTCTCGGAGACTTCAACACTTGTCTGCTGAAGGGAGATTCGCGCAGCCGTAAACTCCAATCACTTGTCTCTTCTGTCAATATGCACTTACTGCTACGAATTGCTACTCACAGGGCTCCTCACTGTACTCCTTCTCTTTTAGATCTTATTCTGGTTTCTGACCCTCACAAAGTAGCCGCACATGGACAGCTTTCCGCTCCTTTTTTCTATCATGACAACATTTATCTCTCCTATAAGATTCGACCTCCTAAGCGCAAGGACAAATTTCTTTCTCTTCGTAGTTTTAAAAACGTTGATTTGGAGCGTTTGAGGGCTGATGCAGGTGGTATTGACTGGTCTCCTATGTTCGCCTGCGAGGATATGGACACTATGGTGTCAGTCTTCAGCAGGACTATGCTGGATTTATATGAGGCACACGCCCCTCTAAAAAAGGTCTAAAAAAGTCTCCAATTACCCTCGATGATCATGTTAAATCTTCCACTCTCAACGATCTCTTTAATCTTCCTTTGCCAGCAAATACTTATTTCTCTTTCCACCCAATTACTGAACTAGACATTAAAAAAAGTATCCAATCCATCTCCACCAAGGCGGTAGGTGACGATGGCCTTCAACTCCAAATGTTCCTACCTATTCTGAGTGAAATAGTTCCCGTCATAATAACATATTGTTAATTACTCTCTTTTTAATAACTCCTTTCCTTCAGCTTGGAAGAAGGCACACGTCCTGCCACTTCCCGAGGTTTCTAATCCCTTATCACCATCCCAATTCCGTCCAATATCCATCCTCCCAATCCTCTCCAAAGTCCTCGAGAGTACTGTTCAGAAGCAACTGTCCTGTTATTTGTCCTCTAATGGCCTGCTGAGTTCTTACCAATCTGGTTTCAGACATGGCCATAGCACTGTTACCACTCTAGTCAAAATAACTGATGACATAAGGCTAACTATGGATAATAAATGTCTCACCATATTGGTTTTATTGGACTTCAGCAGTGCCTTTAACTCGGTTGACTTTGACATTCTGCTAGGAATCCTTTCCTCCCTTAATGTCTCTGCTCCGTTAATTGAGTGGTTCAATTCTTATCTTCGGGGCCGCTCGCAGTCTATTCGATCCGAAGAGGATTCCTCTGAATGGTGTGACTTGGCTTCGGGCGTTCCTCAGGGTGGTGTCCTCTCTCCTCTTCTCTTTTTTTATAAATGCTATCACTAGGGTCCTAACTTCTAACTATCATCTCTATGCAGACGACTTGCAGTTGTATCGCCATTTTAAAGTGGGTGAACTCGCTGAGGCTGTGGCTGCCATCAATAATAACCTTGAAAGTATCAACCAGTGCGCTAATTCCTTTGAACCCAACTAAATCTCAAGCGCTCATTATTGGTGGCAGTTTCATGCTCAATTTATTAGATCCCCAGTCCCTCCCGCCAGTTATGTATAATTCTGTGCCCATATACTCGTATTACTCTAAAAGCGCGAAAAACTTGGGCGTCCATATTGATACTAACCTGTTTAGGGAGGTTCATATTGCTAATGTGAGTGAGAAGGTCTTCTACTCGTTTCAGTCTCTTAAACGTCTCCAAAAATTCTTACCTTTTCACAATAAGGTAGCTCTTGCGCAATCTCTTCTTCTGCCGCTGATAGACTATGCGGAGGTCTGTTTTCTAGATGCAACGTAGGTACTCCTAAACAAACTCGAGCGACCGCAGAATTTGTGCATCCGCTTTAGTACGACCATGTGTCGGAATTTTGGACCAGATGGAAGTGGCTGCCAATTCGGCGTCGACGAGATTGGCAGCCCACCCACATCCTATCCCTTCTCTATACTATCCTGCACAATCCTACTTCTTCTCAATATCTTCGCGAACGGTTTGAGTACCTCGTCCTGAGGGGTAAACCTTGTCGCACATCCACTTTGCTTCTTCTTCGAACTCCTAGTCACACTTCCAGCCGCTATGATGGCTACTTATCTGTTACTGCAGTGCATCTCTGGAACTCTCTCCCACACTCCCTACGCGATAGCCCTTCTCTCGATGTCTTCAAGAGGAAAACTGCATTTTCTTTCAACGCAATAAATAATATTAGTAGATAGGTATATACGTATATATATACATATTTGTATTTATGAATGTAGTTCTTTTATGTATGTATTATTATTATATATTTAATTAGTATCTTACTGTAAAATTGTACACTGGATTACTGCCCTCAATTATTATGATCTCTATCACTCAAAGGTTTGCTGGAAGAAAACTCCATTTTGGAGTTAAGCTCGCCTTTGTACATGAATATTGATTTCACTTTGTATAAATGTATTGTTTTGGTGTACAATAAAGAATTAAGAATTAAGACGGACTTCAAAAATTATTATAATTTCAAACCAAAACACTTTAAAGTAAAAAATAACTTTATTTTTGGAAATCGGTGTCTTTAGTAGGTACAAGTTTTTTTCGATATGGACACCGACTTCCAAAAAGAAATTGGTTTTTATTTGTAAGTCAGTAGTACTTTTTGTATATAGTTTTTTATATTTCACTTTTTACATACATACATAAACTCACGCCTTTTTCCCATGGAGGTAGGCAGAAACTACAGAACGCCACCTGCTACGATCCTTACATACTTCTTTTGCTTCACTCACATTCACGCATCTAGTCATACACAAACGCCGGTCATGAGTACTGCGCACCTGGCCTTTTTGAAGAACATCACCATTACACTTTTTAGTTGTACATAAAAGGTAAGTTCTTTAGTAAGGTACCTTTAATACCAGAATAGATTACCTGAATACCATGAAACTTAAACATAACCGGTGAAATCAGAGTGTACCAATGTAAACTGTGCACATCTGCGATCCCGAGAGATCAACCGTCATTTATTGAAGAGTTCTGTTGTATATCTCCGAAGTTCTTCATCAAATCTTCACCAAATTAAATAGTACCAATTTGGGAACATACTCTATCAAACAAAAAAATCATTTTCAAAATCGGTCCATAATTGACGGCGAAATCGGTGAACATACAAAAAAAAGAACATAGAATCTCCTTCTTTCTGGTAAGCCGGTTAAAAATCGTAATTGCTTAACTATAAATCTAATCAGTAAAAAAAGGTACCTTTCAGAAGCGTCGGCTTCGTATTCGCATCATGCACCCCTCCCACGATTATCTTATCTCTACTTACATATTTCTGTCACATGCTCACACACTACGCCAGCGTATTTTTACTATATTTGATTTACCTTCATCGTCTGATTACAACCGGACGTTTTATAAATATTTGTAGGTGTGTGATCAATAAATAATGCTTCATTAACATAATTTATAAACTCCCCCTTTTTAATTTAGCTACAAGATGAACAACATCTTCTACTAGTCATCTCTCAAGTTAACACCCTCCCTATCCATAATGGATTACTTTCGCAAACTCATTATTCAAAACGAGAGATTCCTGTCTGAGGAAAAGGCTTAATCTTGCCACTTCCTCCAAAAAAAGTATTTACTTACTCAGCTTTATCTTTGGTACCTGAAGGTGTTTCACTTTCATTTTTAATTCATCTCTTCTGAAGGAGAAGACACATCGTCCGTTAAATAAAGCACCCTTCCACTAACTGTATAAATATTCTTATAGTTTTTATAAGCCACGGAGGCGCCTAAAGCTCACAATACATGTTGTTTTCCAAGTCTACGTGTCAAGTCTGTGTGTGTGATGCCTCTGTTTGTAACTTATAAAGGTACTATTCCGCACTTCACGTTTGGGAAACAGAGAACAAAAAGTGATGCGTGTTCATGAACGTACGAAAGGAAAATATGACTGATTGGCAACCACACAATACGGAAAATGCCGGCTTTTTCAGAATACAGTTTTTTGTTATAAATTGAGGCTTTACAACTCAATTTGCTCGTAAATGTTTCGGATTTATCCTATAGGTACTCAGCTGGCACATTTTAAGCACACAGTGGGTACTTTTTATTGATTGCATAATAGATGACCTACGCATTAGAGCTATTAATAAAATAATTATTTGCTTTTAATTAATAAATTTAATCAATTAAACAAACAAACCCATTGAAAACTAATTAGTTAGATTATTATCAAATAAATCTTTGATAGTGCCTATTAGTTTAAATTGACTGCATATCAACATGGTACCAGGTTCACTACTCACTAGTTCAAAAATCGTTTGTTATAATTTTACTTTATAGAATACAATTTTTGAACCATGATGTCTGCTTTTAAGGTTGAACTAGTCGACGGCACGAACTATTTGGTGCGCGAGGTTTAAATGCATGCCATCTCATCCGACAACACGTGCAAATGACATACGAGTAGATGCTGTGATGAGCAGTAAGAAGCTAGTTCGCGTACGAATTAGCACTTTTGCAAATTTGTATTTTTATCGAAATGGATGATAATTTAGGACGAAAACAAGCGCGAAGGATTTTATAAACATACCTTTGGGAGTCTAGATATCATGAAAAAACTACTAAATGTATATTTAAAAATTAAATTATTTGCATTGTTGAATTACAAATCTATCCCTGTATGGAGGCCGTTTTGCAATTTTCCTTCTTCTTATGGTATTTATTTCCGCCCAAAGATGCGTTAAAATTAGTGTTGAAATATGGAACTTTCGACGCTCATAACTTACAAATATTTTACTTTTTTGTTTCCATACAGGGCTAGATAATGACGAGACATTTTTTTTTATTTTGACCTTATATCGTGAAACAATGGAGTAGTCGCTAGACTACGTTTGTATGGAAGAATGATCGAATAGTGTAACCTTAAGGGCTGCTATTGTCTGCTATGTAACTTTACTTTGAAATGGTTTCTTAGAAATTATGCTCTGAGAGCTTCTTGCAGCTGTATTAATATTGAGACAGGTTCTGGTATCTGACGATTAATTAAAATGTGATAGAATGCAGTCGATCTGTACCTAAGACAACAATTAAAGTAATTAATTTAAAATATACTGGCTACATTTAATACACGGGTAGCCAACTTAGAGATATACAACTTTTTTTTGCCGTCATTTTGTTTTGACGCCATATTTGACGGTTATTTGATAACCATTATTTCGTGTAGATGTGGCAAATTCGAATGGAGCGTGTTTTGATTGAACAACGTGTTTTAATTACTAAACGTTCTACTCAAACCAATCTTCTATTGCGAAAACTATGAAAAAATTTTTGGTAGAAATCACCTTCCTTCGCGACTAGCAATAACTCGTTTGGTGAATAAACTTGAGCAGAATGGCATTGTAACAGATAAACCAGTTCATCGTGCCAGAAGAGTTCGTTCGGAGCAGAATATTGAAAGAGACCGTGAAAGTGTAGCCGAAGATCCAACAAAGACAAAGATATTTTATTTCAACTAGGCCATCACGGGGCACTTTTGAACGTTAGATATATTAAAATTTACAAGGAATAAAAATTGATTTTACCGTGCATGCGGAAAGTAGTTTGTTATGGAGAAGAACGCACAAGAAACTCCATATTTACTATTTAAAAAAAAAAGTTTTTTTAATATATTTAGGTACATAAGTACATACATTAATAAATTCATATGTGTGAGGACAATGCACCCAGAATACACAAAATACTACGTACAGGTACAAAGTATTAAAAGTACTCACACATGTACTGTGCAGTTACATAATAGGTACTAGAAAAACATTAGCATCCGAAGCAGTTAAGTTAAGACCAATCCCAACTGACGGCGCCCGTTCACAAACATGACGCATGAATCGGCACCACCCAGCTCAACCATCATGAAGGGAACCGAATGATCCAACACACGCGCCACCATCAGAGAGACATTTGAGAGAGCATGACACACTCAACTGCCAGGGCACACACAAGTCAACGAATGACAAAATTACAGCAAATGGTAGATTTACAGTTGGTTACATAGTACTCACACACGTGCTGCGCAGTTAAACAATACTAAAAGAAATTGAGTCTATATAATACAAATATATACAGTCTTCAGTAGGTGCAACGATACTTCAAAACAATAATGTTCTGCATATCACTTGTTTTTGCGCCCTAGTGGTTATGGAGCAAGACTAGCATTGAGCCAAGCATTTTTATCAGTGATGTAATCCCCCAACTAATAATATTCCTGCATAGTGTGCGTTTTATACAAGTTTTAAATTTCGTCTCATTCAGTTCTAGAATGTGGGGAGGAATTTTATTGTAACATTTTGTACAGTACCCCATGTAAGATGAGGCTACTTTAGCCAGTCTGAAACCTGGTTGAACTAATTGGTCTATCTCAATTAGTAGTAATTATGTCTATCTCCGTTTTTACTATGAATATGTAAATTCTTTCTCACGTACATGATGTTTTCATAAATATATTGACAAGGGACCGTTATGATGTTAATGCCCTTAAACAGTTCCCTTAGAGAATCGCGCCGGCGAAGATTTTATATCGCTCTGATGGCTCGTTTTTGCAGAATAAAAATTGACTCAATGTCTGCAGCCCTTCCCCATAATAAAATACCGTAAGACATTATACTATGAAAGTAACTAAAAAAGACCAGCTTCGCGGTAACTACATCACTAAATTGACGAATCTTTCTAACAGCATAAGCTGCCGAACTTAGCCGCCCTGCAAGTGATATTAAATGAGAACCCCATTGTAACCTTGAGTCTAGCGTGATGCCCAGGCAAACCGTTTTATCGACGAATTCTAGCTTCTCCTTGTTTAATATAATGTCACAAACAGTACTTTTGGCATTTGGCAAGGAACATTTTACGCACTTGGTTTTTTACCATTTAAAACTAAATTATTGGCAGTGAACCAATCCTGAACCTGCCTTGTGTGTGAACTTTCTAGCGTGTTATTTACGTCGTCAACCTGACAAGTACGTCTATTTATTTTAAAAATTAAAGATGTGTCATCAGCAAATAACACCATGTTTAGTTTGTTTTCCAATAAACGGGGTAAATCGTTTATGAATATTAAAAATAAGACAGGACCTAAAATTGAGCCCTGGGGTACCCCCATTTTCACGTTAAACCCGGAAGAATTGACACCGTTTATTTGAACTAATTTCTGTCTATCATTCAAATAAGATTTAACCAAACTTAACGCTGATTGACCTAGCCCATAATGCTAACTAAAGTTTCAGAAGTAATGTAATGTTCATGATTAACGCAATAAAACGCTTTCGACAGGTCGCAGAAGATACCTATCGCATCCTGCGACTCTTCCCATCCATTAAATATGTGTTTTAATAGGGTGACACCAGCGTCAGTCAACATCCTTTGGTGAAACCATACTGTTTATCATGCAAGATGTTATTCGTATTAAAATGAATGAGCATTTGATTTAGAATTATCTTCTCAAATACCTTGCTGAAAACCGGCAACACGGATACTGGTCTATAATTATTTGTGTCTTCACTGTCCCCGGATTTAAAAAGTGGTATAACATTACTATATTTCATTAGATCCGGAAAGACTCCTTGAACCACACACAAATTGAAAATTACAGCTAAGTACGGCACTATAGTCTGAATAATGGAGGTACAAGCTTTGATGGACATGCACCACAGATCTTCAGTCGGTTTGATCTCGATTTGCTCAAAAGCTTTTATTACTGTTATGAGGTATTTATATGAAAGTTAAATACATTCGGGCAGGCTGAAACTTTCGCGTTTAATAATCCAAAAGCAAACGCGGGCGAAGAATTTAAGGTTTCAGTAGTTTTAATTGGGATGTTGGTAACGAAATTTACAAATTCTTGCGCAACTTTTTTGTTATCTCTAATAAGTTATTGTGTGCTTTCAAGCGTGTAATCAGTATTAATTATTTTATTCCTGTTCGTTTTATTATTTATAATTTTCCAAACCGTCTTGATTTTATTTTCTGCTAATTTAACCTTATTTCTAATGTACAAGGCCTTAGCTGCCTTACCTGTATTTAAAAAAATTCTTGAGTAAGTAGCAACATACTTATTAAATGTTTCAGTGTTAATACAAGACTTAAGGCCATATAGCTCATAAAGTCTTTCCCTACTTTTTCTAAGTCCTGTAGTCGCCCAGTCACTGAATATATGCCTAATTACGATTAAATTGATTTATCGTCTATGAGTCTCTTGCTAGCTCCGGAACAAACAACGCACGATAAACAATTTCAATTAAAATTCAATTAAATTTATTTTCAATTTGTGTGTGGATCAAGGAGTCTTTCCGGATCTAACAGAAGCAAATTCATTATTTTCTAAGAAATATGAACCAAAAAATATAAGCGATGTCTATCAAAATGTTTATCGTGCGTTGCCCATCAATGCTTGTACCTCCATCTTTCAGACTATAGCGCCGTACTTAGCTGTAATTTTCAATTAGTGTGTGGATCAAGGAGTCTTTCCGGATCTAACAGAATCTAATTCATTATTTTCTAAGAAATATGAACCAAAAATAATCTGCGATGTCTATCAAAATGTTTATCGTGCGTTGACCTTTTAAAAAGGGGTCCCACTAGGTTGTAACGGTAATATTAATCTTCGGATTGAATACCTCATCAACGTTAACCTACTAGCTTTGAATAAAATATTTTAGACCGGTGTTTTATCTTATAATTAAATAAGTCTCATGGCTCTATTATTGAAAACTTTTGAATAGATTTATAAGATTAAACGACGTCAAAAAATAAACAATATAATGGATAAAATGAAACGTCAACTGTTTTAGAAAGGTAATCAGTATACGGGCCAAAAGACGCACAGCATCTGCTGCTTTTTCGAAATACAAACATAAAGTCAAAGTTACAATAGCATTTAATTTGCTCCAATAAACTTAAACGGTTTCCAGCAGAATTGTTTACCGTGTTGCACAATTACAGCTCTTGCATAATAAGATAAGTTTTAAAGCGAGCTGCGACGTAACAAAAAGACTTCAGAGGAGTGTTTCTATCGGAAAGTGTAATTGCAGAAGGAGGAGCGGATCCGGGTGCTGAAACAGAAGCTAGCGGAACGGGAGGCGGCGGCAGCGGGCGTGACGCAAGGTACGGGCGGCGGCGCTGTGCTGGCCGACCTCGCCACCGCCACCTCCGACTACGGCACCTCCACAAACTACACGCGCTCCTTGCGCGCCTCCGTCTCTGACCTTGACTTCTCTGAGAGCTACCTCTAACTGACCCTAACACCCAACTCACCAAGATATTACCCACTCAAAGCTCTCTAAACAACACCACTCTGTTCTAATTTCAAATCTTATACATTTGTTTCAGCCCTCTTAATATAACAGAACAAAACTCCATGTACACAACAAACATGAACAAACTTGTACCCGTACCTACTCTCTAGTGTTCTTATTTTTTATAAACTAGAACTATATTAAGGTTTACCCTGAATACTCAATTAAAATAAACTAAAGCACACCCTGCCTCCCCGTCCCGTAACGTCTCATACACCCTTAGACGGTGATCTTCACTGGTGAGCTATTAGTTTTTTAACGGCCTATAGAGTCGGCCCATTAAACTGCGCGTCTGTTGAAGGTAATAATTTGAATCAATAATTCAATTTCATTTGAAACGGCTCACTTTGGTGAAGGGGATACTGTCGAATGGCGGTGAGATTAGTCAATCAGCGGGGGAACCACACTTGACCCTCATTACCAACGTCTGGGCTGGTCATTAGGCGAGCTGGCTCAACCCAGTGACTCGTCCGCGCCGCTCGCCTCGTGTATAATTAATATGCTTCGGTAACACGAGTTGGGCCTCTACTCCCCGACAATTCTCCTGCACTACCAAATAATGATGTCTGTCGAAATGACAGTCTGCGAATCCCAAAATCCTTCCTTTGATACTCACGTTACCTTTGTAATTATTGTGTCCGATTGAATGTTGATTCGATCTTATTTCGTACGTTCCACCTGTGAAACTAATTAAGTAATTACCTATCATACGATAACCTATTTTAATCCCTTATCAGACTGAAAAACAACTGTGTCACAACTCCACTTCGTCTCACGCCGCTTACAATCGATTATGGATAAAGTAATTTGTAGTAAAATATTACTTTCAAGTAAATTGTGAGCGTCATTAAATCAGAGAGGATGCGCAATTAATAACGGATGTGACGTTGGCCCGTGTCAGTCATTGAGCATTCTAACGTAATGTGCGAATATTGATGCATTGTTATTGGAATTTAATATTTATATTGACGATATTTATCCCAAAGTTAAGCCCAACGTTATGTCCATTCACCAATATTTCAAATATGTTCGCATCAATAAGTTTCATTGATTTTATTGTAAAATGCTTCGCGCCTTAGCTTCTTTCACATATGGATGCGAACATATTTGGAACGTGGAATACTTTCCCTGCATTAGGCCGCAGTCTGTCTGAATATAAAATTGTTAAATATTTATAGATACCGTTTCCAATATTAGTTATCATATTTAATTGTAAGGTGCCCAGAGAGGTAGAAAAATGAGCATTCTACACCGTGGCATTTTAATCTTCTTACAAAAGCAGCCCACTTTTTCATAAGAAATGTCATAAAAAATGGTATTTCTATACAAAGTTTTCATCAGCTGATAAAAATTTGTGGAAGAAAGGCAATTTTTTTAATGAGAATTTTCTGTTACTTCCATGGAGAAAGTTGTTCATATACATGGAATGAAATGGGCTGCTTTTGTAAGACGATTAAAATGCCACGGTGTATATTTTGTTGCTGTTATTTCCACGCTGTCAGTCAGACCGCGGCCTGAGCTCTCTACCTCACACGTACTGTTACGATTGCATGTGTCTTTACGTCTAAACAACCTATCTACTATTCCTATTAGACTGATTTAATGGTACTCTTAGCATTATGATATCTACTCATCAATTGTTTCTACATACTCAATTGTAAGTTACGATTTGTAGATGTTAATCTCTAAATCCATTAGGCTATTAGTTACTAGTGTTAATTTGTGTCTCTACAGACGAGAATCTGTAGTATTAAGTATTGCTACAACGATTGTTCGTTATGCATTTTTTTATATAAAGAAAAATACATGATAACTAACACGAATTTCTTCAAATTGACACGTTTCTATTTTATTGGCACAAATATCTAGATAGCTTTAGCCTCATATTAACGTTGACAGAATACATTTCTTTATGTAAAAGTTATGGTTGGTTTCATAGAGAATAAGTATAAATAATGTCCATTTTTATATTTTGTTCTCATATTCAAATTTTATTGCATAACTTTAACGCGTAGCTTTTAGAATTCATGCAGTCAAATCTCGTTATGACGCACTTGTTAATTTTATTTAATGTTTAAAATAAAACTTTGTTAATTTAAACATTAGACTAAGAGAGGAGCTCGATGGTTAATAGGTATGTTGCGAGCCTCGTGTGTTCCCCGCTCCTAGTAGTGACGTAAGTAGTTTGAAGATGTTGTCCGAGCCCCTAGTTCCCCTGTTGTCACCCCAGAGATGCATGCCACCCACACTCACACTGCACCCTGGTCCTCCGGCCCTCTATATCTTGGTGCTTGTTTGTGCTTTATAAACGTCCAGTTCCCAGTAGCGATATTCAGCACTAACCAAATCTATCAAAAATTATACTTTCACGAATGTATTCTACCCTTCTAACCTTCTGGAGTACACCCCTATTCAACACGTAATGATTTACACACAGCATTCCATTGATTTACATGCCGTACCTGAGTTTAATGTTTAACATTAGGTATTAAATATGTATATAGTAGGTAAATGATGGTAGGTGATGGTAAAGGCTGACTAACGAGATTTCCTTGCATGAATGTTTGATATGGTTGTTTTATTTTATGTAAATTGCGCTTATATGTGTGTTTATCTGAATATATTGCGGGAAAAAAGTGACTGGAAAATATTGCATCATAATAAGCAAAACATAGCAATAGTTTATTCGTGATCGTCCCATCTCCATTTCTTCTTTTAGTTGTTGTAAGTCAATGAAATGTTAAGGACATTTCCAACTCACCTTGAACAATCTTTTCTTCCGACATCAAAACTTGACCTCACCAAACTTGTTCCCAATATTCTAACGCTTTGAAAACTTCTTGCTACAATGAAAATATATTCTAATATCACTTTGATGTTTCTATTATTTGCTTTTCTTTACATGCTTCTGTATGTGCACACACATTATCTACTAGGAAATGTGTAGAGTTGAATATATTATGGGTATTGGATATTTTTATATCATCAGTCTATATGTGTGATTTCGTAAATGCAGCTTAGATTGTATTTCTTAACAGACATATTTCGAGAGATGACTTACAGTAAATTTTCTTTTTGCTCTTTGACAAACCATAAACAGTGGATGCTGTGGTTACGAAGTAGTACATATGGAATGAAGATATATGCATTGTTAACTAAATGATCTTTTTCTCTCTCGGCAGATGTACAGGACGAACACATGTGATCACAAGGCAATCTTCGATAGAAATATTAGATTGATAGCTGAATTTCATGTTGAATAGAACTCTCATGGCGCCGTAGTGAATTTCTTTTATATTGATAAGAAATAAAAGTGTTCTTATATTGTTAGTTAACTGGACTAAGTGCGAATCGTTCGCGTCGGAGGGCGTTCTGTACAGAACTTACCTAGCTAATCAATTACTATTATATACCGTACCCCACGGTACGAATTGTTTCGTTTTAAGTTATGTGTAGGTTCTACATAGTGTGCACGGTTTACGAGACACAACATAGATGTGAATAAACTTGTTATTAAATAGTTGAATGTAATTGATCGTTGCTCAGTGTATAATAAAATGAAGGAAATGTTAAAAATGAAATTATAAGATCACAGTAATATCCTCGAATCGAAGACTTTGATGTACCGTCTGTCTATGATTTGATATATGATGTTAAACAATATAAAACTTTAAAAAGAAACCTTAAAACTTTCATGTTTCCCTTTAAAATATACTTCTTAATACGTCTGGATCTCATACCTCTAAAATATACCTTGTAAAGTTTATAAATACATGTTTCAGTCTACAATTTCAATAAAATGTAGCATTATGTTTTACATATCACAATAAGACGTACTTAATGATGAAATCTAAATAGAGAACATTTTTAAAATTATAAGTAAGATATTTGATCAATTTAATATTAATCGAGCGGCTGAACTCCAGTGATAATGGATGCCAAAGTCATGTTAGGAACAACACATACATACGTCATTATATATTTACAACTTGTGCATTATCAGTTTGTTAATTTCACCGCCTCTAGCTTATAAAGTAACTTGACAAACACGACAGGAATTCGCAGAAGCTGGCTTTATTTAAATTTTAACGAAGAGAGCTACTTAATCAAACACTAGAATGTAAGTAAAATATCCAAATATTATTTATCTAGTCAAATCGATAAAATAATTAAAAAACAAATCCGTCATGTTACCATACAGACAATTAGATTATAATACAGTTGTTACAGCACTGCCAAGTCATTTATATTTATAAGTAGATATAATGAAAAAAAGTCTAGAATAGGAATAGATCCTTTATGGTATCCCTTTTGTTTTTCGAGTTTTTAGAGAGGTCAGGTAAGTGCAATAGAGGTGAATGTAAAGATAAAATGTTATGAGATTAATATCGATATTACAGGTCTTAGTTGTACATAGGTACGTCCACAAAGAAAGCCAAGCTCGTGTAGAATGGCCGTTCCCGAATGTCTTTTTGGCGTGTGTTCAAAAACCAGTCCAGTTTTATTTCCGCAACTTTAAAAGAAAGATCCATCCAAATAGCATTGTGTGTCTGAAGTTCGCTATTACTGTGAAATGATGTTGTATAAAAGAAATGTTTCTTTATTTATTAGTACCAAGATGTACCTATATTTTATGTCTGCTCTTAACAACTGTGTACTCTACTGTTGTTATGAACACAGAATAGTCTCAAAATTTGAACTGTCACTATTTTGATCGTTACAATGAATGCGTTATCAATTGATTGTTAAAGAAACGTTTTAATTATCTTTCTCTATAAGACACGACCTTTGTTATTTATTATAATAATGATACTAACATCACGCATTCGGCCTTAGAAAGATTTGACTGCATATAATTAAAGATTTTTGTTACGGGTGTCACCAAATTGTTGTCTAACGTTGTACATATTGTTTCTTAAATTTTAAATACATTTAGGAAATCGTTGGTATTCTAAATTTTATTACATTTTGAAATGATTACGATACATTATTGTGCCCCGTCAGTGTGAGAGGTTTGCGCGCTCGCGTGGCGCGGTGCGTCTGCAGTGACGGGCGGAGATCGTACAAGTTTATCTAAAATGTTAGTTATAATGTCAAGTTTATTATAAGCTTCGTAATAATTAGTACATTACTTTCCTGTGATCTGTACGTTTGGTTGTATTAAACGTTTCACCCAAATCATCACTGTGTAAATAAAGATTCATCGAATGATCTGAATGTAAAAATACGTTTTATTTTTATAAACCCTTATTGCGACAGACGACAGCGCTAAAATAAACATTTAATGTTACACTCTACCTTTTCGATCACAGTAAAAATGGAAACAGAGTGATACTGCGAAATGCTCGAACTTTTTACTATTTTAGTGACCTTTGTAATCGAAATCGATAGTGTTCACAGCGTAGTGCAAAGTGAACATCTCTATATTTTGTAATATTCGATCTATCATGAATTGTGCTCTGCAACTTGTTGATATTGGCTGAGTCCCTAGTATATTAATAAAATCACAAAGTATTCTTGCTACTACGAACAAAAGAGAAAATTACAGTAGGTACAGTACCTAATAAGAAAGAGCTCTCCCTCTTTGACGATCACTCAAGAAGTTTAATGGCCATGTCATTATAGTCAAGTGAAAATAATGAATACAGTTAGTCAAAGCACACAGACGTACCGGAGCTCTGGCAGGGATTTAATATTTCACAAAGGTAAGTACTCCCAAAGCTGCAGAGGAATTAAAAAGAATCTCCGACAGAACAATAAACATTTTGTAAAACTGAACAAATTCGCTTTACGTTTTCATTAACGGAGATGGTTATTTCTAAGCGTAACGGGAACGAAGCAATTTGTTCTAAGAGCTGGATTAAATGATGACTGAAGGCGAAGTCGGCAGACTTGTGACTAAAGTTTTCGACCGTTTTATTAGATTTCCGGACGGAACTAGCGAACTAGGTGTCTGTTCTCATCCACACTAATCATATTTCGACAGGGCCTGCAGCCAGAGGTGACTCCTAAACTGATGATCTAGACAATTGATGTTTTATCAAATTTGCTTTTCGTTCGTTATTTCTTCAGTATTTTATTTTTGTTAAAAAGGCTTTTTTCGCTTTTCATTTTACTTAATTTCAACAGAATCAGTTCACAATTGAACAATCAGTGGATAAATTATCAAATCATCCTTTTCTTGCTACCTTTAGGGGTGGATATCATTTTTCAAATTCAAGGGACCAACTTTGAGGTACACTCTTTCCAATAAAAAACGGTTTATTGAAATCGGACCACACTAAACAGGTATGCGTTGTTATACAAAATAACATATACATGTTGAATTGAGAACCTCCTCCTTTTTATTCCTCGATTAAAGATGTCTAAATGTACTGGAATATTAACTTTAAAACTTTCGCGTTTCATAATAGAGAAACAATATATATTACGGGAATCAAACGCGATGATTTCGATTGCTTATTTACCTAAACCACCCAACGTTACGGCCGTGTTGCAACGACCGTGGTCCCGGGAAGACTGGTGACTCGGTGTACGGGCCCAAAAAAAAATTCTTCTCTACCCTCCCATTTCTACAATCAGTCGATACAAACGAAATCATCGCGTTAAATTCCCGTGATATATATGAATGTCAAGCACCATCAAAATGCTAAATCTTACATCACATTTTGGCATTACGATCATCTGTGATGATACAAAAAATAAATACTTTGTTTAGAGGTTGACTAAATATTACGCTGAAAAGGTTAAAACTACCGTCATAAAAACCGTTGAAATGAAACCTTACAAGAAACCTTCCTATCTAAATAGTCGAATTAATACTTCTACTCATGCTTTAGTAATGGCTTCATACGAATGCTGCAAGGGCAAATTAAAATAGTGACGTCAATTTTCCAATTTCAACCGTGATAATAACGTTATTAACAACTGAATCAACCTACTTTTAAACTACCTAGTCGTTTTAGACTTAGTTGAATCTCGTTGTATTGCAATTCAATTTTCTTTTCATTCGCCTAATGGACTGTTATAACCCAATTTTAATGATATTAAGTAGAATACATTTGTACTATATAACATTCCATTTGTCAAGTTATCATCGCTATAGAAATGAAAATTATTTGTAAACGTATCGTAATCACTTCGCCCTTTTTGTCATCCGACTAAAATAACCGCTTTGGAGTTAACCCTGCTTTCGTTAAGGGTAAATAACAGAGTGTGTTGAGATTATTTGAATGGAAACTCTATAAAGTGGACAAAGGTGCAATTGCTGTCTGGAGGAAAACACAAAGTGTACACACACAATCCCTACTCACACGTTTCAGCAAATAGGTGGGTATTTTATGTGAAAAAGTACTTTCTCAAAACTTTATCTTATGCTTCATTTGATTTACGTGGAAATGTTTGTTCAGTCTTCGTAGAGCTTCGTCATTCAAGTTACCTAGATATGTGTTGCATAAATAAAAACTAGCTTCTTCGTAAGGCTTCGTGAACGTCGGATTCCAGACGCACTTACTCCCGGGATAAGGAGTACCAGTCCTGTTTCCATCTTCAAGGATCAATCTATCTCTTTACCAAAACTCATCAAAGTTAGATCAGCTGTTTTGATGTGTAATGGTAACAAACAGTAGTAGACTTACTTTGTCATTTAAAATACGAGAATGGATAATATGATTAGTGTTACAGTTGCGATTGGTTAAATATTTCAAAAAAAAAAAATTGATAAAATATCTTTAGCTTTAAATTTTACACATTTACGGCACAAAAGTGTGTGTCAACTGTCTAAAGAAACTTGAAGTTTATAAACAAAAGTACCAACGAAATGAATAGACTTGTGCGACGAAAATATAAACACGAACAAAACTCATCACTGAGTTTACGATGCTATCCAGACGGTGGATGAGGTTATTAGTAGCGCAATGTTGTGGTCGATGGAACGCAGACGAGCCTATTCGCCTAAAAGTCTACGACAGGCATACGATAGCGCGCTTTTAACTGCCGCATTTTGAATTACAAATAAGGGCACTTGAGTCTGCCTCGGCACCCACCATTTCAGGGGCGGCTCGCTCTTTATAATTATTCTTCTCATCAAGGGTACGTTGAGAGATATGATATTCACAATCTCCCAATTGGGCCCATTGTTCAAAAAGTTTTATGTCGTGTTATATTTATTTCGATATTTTCAATGTACAGCTACATACTTACTAAAAAAGAACTGCCACAAATGCCATTGTATTATGAGTCTGACCATGCACCTCATGACCTGAATACCTAATTAATAATATCCATCATTATAGGATATATGTACTAATAACCGCATGTATACTGTAACATTTTTTTCTTTTCTGGTTCGAATTCATCCAATGACTCCTCCCGCTCTGGGTGAAGCGGGAGGACGTGTCAGAGACTTTTACTGACTAAAACTCACCCGTGCCCGTACCTGCAAATTGTAAACATTATCAAGTGTAGACACCATAAAGCAGATAAAGTATTCTCTGCAAACTTTGTCCTTCATCCAATATTTACAGGAAGCTGGGAACCACGCCAATTTTGCATATTAGAAATTGCAGTTAAGATTTAATGTAACGAAAAACTTGAAGGTGTTTCTGGGGGCGACAGCTTGTAATAATAATTGGAGCGATTTACATTTAATTTGTGAATCTCAAACAGTTTCCTCCTCGTATTTGAAATGAAATGCAGCGTCCTATTTTTTTTGAAAATACACTTCTAATCCCAGTAATGGAAAGTCAGCAAGATGTTTTCTATTTCCCATTGCAGAAACGTAGATAATAAATCCGATAAGCAAATGTCTACTACTTAGAACATATTCAATTTGCATTGAATTTAACGATAAATGAGTACTCTCCTTTAGTATGTAGCTTAATTCTTAAGTTACCTCCTTGGTTGCCATGCTTCGGAGAAAAAGATCGTTCCATTTTCAAATTACACGACAGATATGAGTTTACTATGGAATTTATTTGGCCGCTAGACACGACTGATATGGATTTTCATACAACTTTTGCCGGCCGCTGCGCACATGTATTCGGCCAGTACAGCAATTGCGATTTATCTCGAAGAAGGTTGTCAAAATAATGCTCAAATTTCCAAGCATGTTTGAGAAAAAAGATTTATATTTTCATGAAGTTATTAACGCTTTTCAATAACATTAATAATTACACCAACAGAATCATTTTGTGGTGAACATAAATTTAATTATTTCAAATTGATATATTAATTTTATTCATTGTGAAAATCATAAAGGTGCGTCCAAACATTGAGCGGCAAGTGTGCGCGGATGCCGCGCGCGGCGTGCCGCGCTGTGTTTGGACAACAGCCGCACGCGAACGTTGCGATCTAGCCGCCGCGCGCAATCATTGCTCAGTATCGTTCGTCGGTAATCGTGTCTGGACATGTTTGCGCTTCTCAAAAATGTACAATTAGACTGAATGAAATATTTGGCTCATTTAACGAGTTGTGGAACCCTCGACATAAAGAATATTTTAATAGAAATGCGTATGCGCCAGCCAATGCGTATCCTTTTTCTTGATAAACGGCCCAACTAAGCTATGTAAATGTTCAATTTTTTATAATGAATTTCGTAATTAATTAGTTCAAAATTCTGTGTCCTCCGCTGGTAAAGTGGTTTCATCCAGCATATTCTTGTTTTGATATGTTTTTTTTTTATTTCTTCTTCGCAATTTTCGAATAATAGGCAGAGATAAAAACTGATAACCGCCTTCATTGTAGTTTAGACTCAGACTGAATTCAAATGCGCGGCGTTTCTCACATATTGCCGCGCAAACATTCGTCGGATTGTCCTAACTAGAGCGCGGTAGAGTTGTTTCCTGGACATGCCGCGTGTTGCTGCCGCGCACTTGTCGCTCAATGTTTGGAATAAGTATAATTATAAATCAAACCATAATCATTCTGCACGAAGCCATTCATCTATATCATATTACACCACAAACCGGGCGTTACATAAGTCTCAAGTTTTTGCAATTAAGTATGTTGTACACGACTTCTTAGATTTCCAAGTTGGTGGCACACGAAAGAAACGGGTAAGTGCGTCATATCCCAAAAAAGAAATAGGTGTAACATTCTAATTTCAACAGATTCCGTTCAAATATGTAAAGGTTTGGACTGTGCAAACACCTGCAGGTGACCCTTATGAGAGGGCTGCCCTTTGTCAATTGGCTCCGGAGTTGTAGGGCCCCGTAACTCCAAACATCTCGTGAGGGTCAGGTTTGCTTTACTATCCAATAAAAAACTCAAACAGCATTGTAGGTACTTCAGGTACTTCACGCAACCCCTATCTGAATGACCTCGAGCATCGATCTTAGTAGACAATAATTCTCATTACTCAGAGAAATTCTCCAGACCAATAAAATAGTTCCTGAAGCTACCAAACCAACATTTCTCGGGGAATCCATTCATAATATTAAAGTATATTAGTAAGTAAAGTGTATTAGTAGTATTATTAGTGTATTCATAATATTAATAGAGTTATTTACATAGATACAAGTATATACAATGTAAAAATACTTAACTAAGACTGCAAAAATATACATTTAAACCAAAAACTACTCACTAACTAAACCTAAAAATATACTAAACTAAAAAATGGCGTCGAAAAACTCCTCCGCATCGTTGTCCACTGGTAATGTGCCCAAAAGGCTGGCAGCATTGCCACGTTGTATGGCAATGCTTATTCTCTGACCAAGGTAAAAGCCAGCCCTTGGGTAACGCGAAGTGTCAACTAAGCGTTTAGAAAGATCTTTAAACAAAGCGTGAGCACTCGGACCCCACGGACCAAGAGTTTCAACCCCAAACGGCTCGAAAATATAATTACCGATGAGGTTCTTATATTTCCGCCGCTTGAGTTTCTCTGCAGCCGCAGTGGCAGCGCCAGCACAGCACGACGAGCTAGGAAGATGAGATGGCGCAAGAGTATCGACACAAGTAGCGTCCCATACTAAAGGCCTACCCAACTTCCATGGAAACAAGGACATCCCGTCTGGTCTTTTGCCATCGTTGCGTGTCAGGCCATGGGGTTCCAATACGGCCGGAACGCCAACGGTAACGAGAGCACGTCGGATGATGTCGTTTAAGTTTCCGTGACGCGCTATGCGACCCGCACTTCGGCTGCATGAAAGACCGTGGTGACCGAGGCTGTTGACAACTTCGCCACAGTGACAACGATGAGGAGTACAACAGGGAGCGCCAAGACGTAGGGAAGCAGCGAGGCGGAAAGTAGTGTCGTCAAACAAGGTGCCTATGTTCGACGACGGTAGTGCGTGAAGCCAGAGGCCCGACTCCCACTCACCCACAGCCAGCAGGCGAGCGCGCTCGGCAGGAGTGGCAGAAGTGGCAATTTGGTGCTCCTGAACTGCTCTGCAGATCGGCTCATCCCACTGTCTCTGGGATGATGGGTAGTCGGGGAGATTACAATTCGGGCAAGCGAGTCTCCAAGCATCAACAGCCTCGGTGAAGCACGGCACATCAAAATTAATCAGTATGGGTGCTAGGATATTCCTGATTAATTTCTCAGTACCGTGGACCGAGGCTATAAATGCCGGTAAACTAATACTAGAAATTTTGCGGACGCCGAGGCCTCCCATACGGATGGGAAGAGTAGCTTGTGACCAAGCTCGGTCGTCCATGGCCACATTTAAAATTAAAGTTAGTGTATGACGGATAATTTGGTCCATTTTTTCTAAAAGAGGAGGGTGCTTCCATAGATGGGAAGCACGAAGGAAGTATGTTAATTTGGGGCCAAAACAACAAAAGCGAATTATGGTGATAGCCGAATGCACGTTAATTTGGTGCAATCTTTCAGATATGTTGTTGAAATTTTGAATTTTTTCCTCAATAAAATTAGGAAAGGAATCATCGAAGACTGGGGACCCAAGGAGACGAAGAGAGCTTTTTTCAATAATTTTGATTTCAGGGGCTATTTTATTGAATTTTGAAACTGTCTCTTGTCTGTCGGTACTGTCAGATAAAAATAACTCACATTTCGAAAAATTTAGATCTAGTCCTATATAATGTAGTTGGTGTTTTAAAAATTGCAGGTCATCTAAAACTGTGTCTACATCGCCTCCCAGGGTTCCATCATCGAGATACCAAACGTTAAATTTTGAATTTAGCTGTCGAATAATTGGGTGAATAGCCAGACTGAAGATCACTGGCCCGAGAGGGTCACCTTGTTGACAGCCAACAGCGGATTCTAGAAGGTTGTCCCGATAAAGTAATTTAGTTGGATGCCTATAACATTGCCAGAGAAAACTAAAAATTTGAGGTATAAAGAAGAGTGATAGTGAACTGTAGTTCAAAGACATCTAAGTTTACTTAGCGGAGTAGACATAATAACGAATCGACCAACAACGATATTTGATGTATTAAGAAAATGGGAGATATTTGGCACTTGAACACCGCTATCAGTGCCAGACGATAAACAGAAGCTGAGTACGGAATTCAATTTCGAAAGTATAAGCCTGCCGTGACGGACACGATTTTTTTCGCCCATGTTTATTTGGGTCAAACACCCAACAACGACATATAAGTTCTTGTCGTCAATACCGCAGCCCTCCGACTATTAACTAATATCTGCCCAATGTTCTCCGTCTCCCCCAGTTTATTAATTCTTAATATTTGTAATAAATCATTAATTATACCATAAAAGAAAAGATATATAAATGAGTATTCCGTAGGAAAACCTATGTTGGACTTTCATGATATTCAATTCAAAGACTACGTATTTCTATTTATATGTATATCGACATCCAATCGAATCACCCTACAGTGGATTAAGGGACATAGTGGGTCTTTAGGCAATGATGCCGAGGATGAACTTGCAACCACACCATTTCTTAACCTGCCTTTCTCACAAATTCGTACATGGATCCGCCAAAGATCAACCGAACTGCATAACAACAGATGGTCATGGTAACTCGTCCGGTTGAGTAGTGAGCGGCATATTTTTGCACCACTCTCTATTATTACATTGGATGGAGTTTGGGCTGGTTTGTGCTCTGCGGATTTAATATGAGAGTCCGTACATTGTTTTAGTGGCTTCAAACTGCTTATTGCAACTACATTTGGTTACTTTCGTTGGTTCTTGAGTTTTAAACACCTCAGCTTTGATTTTATGGTATTATGCAAAAAATGGTTGCTTAATTTAATTATGGTCAAATTATACTTGCCGTCGTGTTTTCGTGTTTGAATAAAAACTTAGATCATTTCCCCTGCCGCAAACATTTCTTCATTCGAGAAAAATTCATGAATCTCTTCATATTTATTCATTGTGAGCGTCGCAACTCGCAATACGGTGTGGAAATGTTGTCATTGTTATGCTTAATTCATTAAAATACGCAATGACTTGCGTATTCACGGCTCATGGACTCACCAGATACTGGCTAATCTTACTAATCTTTGTTATTGCGATGTACGATTTTGGGATTTAATCTACAGAAAATTGAAGACTTTCAGATTCCTCTCTCCGACTAAACGAACCATAGAAATGTTATTCAAATGACTCAAGTTAACCTAACCACCGAGCGATCGATTTGCTCAGTATGATTCTATCTATATGTTAGTATAATCTTAAGGAATTTCTACTCGTATCTTATTCACTCTCACATTGCAAACAATACCTTCTACCTAGTTATAAGGAAGATTATGTTTGGCCTTGTCAACTCCGAGAACTACAATCGAGTTATTCAAATATAATCAACTTATCCTCAAGATGTCAACATACACGTATGCAGATCCTTGTATTTCACCAACTGTGTTGAATATTCTAGCGTAACGAAATGCAGTGAAGCCTTCAGGCAAGTGGCTAACAGCCCGTACTACTCGTACTAGGAACCCACTTCGAATGTGGAGGCTTACCTGCACGTAACACGATTACTCCACGTTCGGGTTTAAGCAATTCAAGCAATATTCCGTCGGTCGGTCTGTATCGGCTCGTGGTCCTTCCTTATTCCGCTGTTGACCACGGAATACTGCAAAGAGATTTTATGAACTGCAACGATTTTTGATGAATTTTACGGATATTGAATATTAGAGCCGGTGTATTCTTTTCTTTTTTATTGCATTCATTTAATTTTTTCCCTTCCTTTTCTAAATTTTCTTTTCTTCGAAGTAGAGACAATGAAAGGAAGCTTCTTTATGATATCTTTTTAATTGTTAACTGTTAAATACAGGTCTTCGGGTCCCAAGCCAGGAGCTCAAGGCTGGGACCCATAGCAGCGTTGGGGCTCCTGGACCCAGTCTGAACCTGTACCCCACGAAACTGCCGTAACGCAGCAGTGGAAAGCTAGGGGGTTCGCTCCTTATTGGAAGATATACCGGTTCCTACTACGGGTGTAAGGTGTCACAAGAGTTGGACGGTACCATTATATTCACTTACCTGGGATTCCTGCGGTAGGCTCCTGGGGGTCGATCAATACCGTGCCGTGCCGGGAAATTAGGGATAGGAGAATATATATAATATTAGGACGATAAGGTATAAACTGACGGCTGTCTGGACCGAAGGCTCCGGCGTCCACCAGACGAACACGTTTCCCGTAAAAGCACTTCGATGTGCGTGAAATATATTCAAAACCGATTTCGCGGGCGCCCCACAACGCCGATTACGACCGGCGGGCGCAATTAACAATTACAATGCCCGAATTCACCGTGTGCTCACTACAAATTTTCGTTTTCGACTCTTGTCAAGTGTCAGCTGTCAATCAAAAGCTGTCAAAGCACTGACAGCCAACCGACATGGTGTTGCAATTAAATATCTAATAGTGAACGAAACGTTTGGTTCAGAACATTAATCGACTTGGAGGTTCTATGTTTGACTGCATGTTTTTTTTTTAAATATATTTATTTTCACCGTTTACTCCTTCAATTATGGATCGTTTTTTTTTTTATATGATTTTTCTCTCGAAGTGGTTCCAATCTCACCAAGTCAGGATCTTATGAGGGGATGGAAATCGAGGCAACTTTTAAAATTTTGTAGGCATACATATAGCGATTTTGGTATTATCATCAATATCATCATTCAGGAAGTATCATTCGTGAAGTGAGGTGAAGTGGAACTGATGAAGAAGAGAACAGATGGCCACTGAAACTTCTTAATGATAAGTATGTTTTGGGTAGGTATATGATATCTCAAATAATTAAATGATTGTGATGAAGCAAATTTAAATAAATGGTTTTTATGTTTATGTTAGGTTGGTACCAACCATCGAACTGATCTGATGATGAAGCTGGAAGGTAGGCACCGGAACTCCATAATAAAACAATGTATCCCAGTAATTTTTAGGCTTTCATTTGTCACGAGAAGCCTTCTGGCTATAAATGATTTTCGTATGGTAAGTACCAAAACTAAAAAGAGAAAAAATGTTTATTCTTTTTTTTATCTAATTGAACTTCATCAAATACTAAAGTTGACTCACTTCTTCCTACACAATCACTAAAAGGTACCATTTTAGTCGTCTAAAGTTTACTGTTCCTTACTTTATTTTCAACTAACAGTTAATTAAGACACATATCAGTTCGTGTTAGCTTTCGCGCTTGCCTTGTTGTTTGTTGAAAGCAACTCTGTTGTTTTACGTAGTGTTTAGGTAAACATACTTAACTATTTCTAGGAAAACCGTATACTATGATAGTTTTCACGTTCACACAGAGGTCCGTTTTACAGGTCCGCTTTATCTATACCGAAATTATGAAGAGGAAAGATTTGTTTGTTTGTTTGTGTGTTTGTTTGTTTGTACCAAATAGGCTCCGAAACTACTGCACCGATTTTAAAATGCTTTCACATATGAAAGGCCACAACATTCCCGAGTAACATAGGCTATAAATTATTTTCAAATATATAGAGATCCTTATGAAAATTGCAATAATGAAACCCAAAGTTGCAAAATTTTGCTTCTTATATTCACTATTATTTGGCGTGCACTGAGAACACTATTGATGATACGTAAAAAATATTTACCTACTACATGATTAAAGTACTCATTATTAACTACAAAATGGGCTGCGAGAGAATATCTCACTATCATAGTTAAGTCACAATAGCAGCTTTTGAGTTCTAAAATTTAAATAAATCGCTGGTAGAAACAAAAGTTGGTTACAGTCGTATTTATTCGAATTACAAATAAGGGCACTTGAGTCTGCCTCGGCACCCACCATTTCAGGGGCGGCTCGCTCTTTATAATTATTCTTCTCATCAAGGGTACGTTGAGAGATATGATATTCACAATCTCCCAATTGGGCCCATTGTTCAAAAAGTTTTATGTCGTGTTATATTTATTTCGATATTTTCAATGTACAGCTACATACTTACTAAAAAAGAACTGCCACAAATGCCATTGTATTATGAGTCTGACCATGCACCTCATGACCTGAATACCTAATTAATAATATCCATCATTATAGGATATATGTACTAATAACCGCATGTATACTGTAACATTTTTTTCTTTTCTGGTTCGAATTCATCCAATGACTCCTCCCGCTCTGGGTGAAGCGGGAGGACGTGTCAGAGACTTTAACTGACTAAAACTCACCCGCGCCCGTACCTGCAAATTGTAAACATTATCAAGTGTAGACACCATAAAGCAGATAAAGTATTCTCTGCAAACTTTGTCCTTCATCCAATATTTACAGGAAGCTGGGAACCAGGCCAATTTTGCATATTAGAAATTGCAGTTAAGATTTAATGTAACGAAAAACTTGAAGGTGTTTCTGGGGGCGACAGCTTGTAATAATAATTGGAGCGATTTACATTTAATTTGTGAATCTCAAACAGTTTCCTCCTCGTATTTGAAATGAAATGCAGCGTCCTATTTTTTTTGAAAATACACTTCTAATCCCAGTAATGGATAGTCAGCAAGATGTTTTCTATTTCCCATTGCAGAAACGTAGATAATAAATCCGATAAGCAAATGTCTACTACTTAGAACATATTCAAGTTGCATTGAATTTAACGATAAATGAGTACTCTCCTTTAGTATGTAGCTTAATTCTTAAGTTACCTCCTTGGTTGCCATGCTTCGGAGAAAAAGATCGTTCCATTTTTAAATTACACGACAGATATGAGTTTACTATGGAATTTATTTGGCCGCTAGACACGACTGATATGGATTTTCAATGAAAATCCATATGCGGCCGGCAAAAGTTGTATGAAAATTTTTCATACAACTTTTGCCGGCCGGCACATGTATTCGGCCAGTACAGCAATTGCGATTTATCTCGAAGAAGGTTGTCAAAATAATGCTCAAATTTCCAAGCATGTTTGAGAAAAAAGATTTATATTTTCATGAAGTTATTAACGCTTTTCAATAACATTAATAATTACACCAACAGAATCATTTTGTGGTGAACATAAATTTAATTATTTCAAATTGATATATTAATTTTATTCATTGTGAAAATCATAAAGGTGCGTCCAAACATTGAGCGGCAAGTGTGCGCGGCTGCCGCGCGCGGCGTGCCGCGCTGTGTTTGGACAACAGCCGCACGCGAACGTTGCGATCTAGCCGCCGCGCGCAATCATTGCTCAGTATCGTTCGTCGGTAATCGTGTCTGGACATATTTGCGCTTCTCAAAAATGTACAATGAAACATGAATTAGACTGATTGAAATATTTGGCTCATTTAACGAATTGTGGAACCCTCGACATAAAGAATATTTTAATAGAAATGCGTATGCGCCAGCCAATGCGTATCCTTTTTCTTGATAAACGGCCCAACCAAGCTATGTAAATGTTCAATTTTTTATAATGAATTTCGTAATTAATTAGTTCAAAATTCTGTGTCCTCCGCTGGTAAAGTGGTTTCATCCAGCATATTCTTGTTTTGATATGTTTTTTTTTTATTTCTTCTTCGCAATTTTCGAATAATAGGCAGAGATAAAAACTGATAACCGCCTTCATTGTAGTTTAGACTCAGACTGAATTCAAATGCGCGGCGTTTCTCACATATTGCCGCGCAAACATTCGTCGGATTGTCCTAACTAGAGCGCGGTAGAGTTGTTTCCTGGACATGCCACGTGTTGCTGCCGCGCACTTGTCGCTCAATGTTTGGAATAAGTATAATTATAAATCAAACCATAATCATTCTGCACGAAGCCATTCATCTATATCATATTACACCACAAACCGGGCGTTACATAAGTCTCAAGTTTTTGCAATTAAGTATGTTGTACACGACTTCTTAGATTTCCAAGTTGGTGGCACACGAAAGAAACGGGTAAGTGCGTCATATCCCAAAAAAGAAATAGGTGTAACATTCTAATTTCAACAGATTCCGTTCAAATATGTAAAGGTTTGGACTGTGCAAACACCTGCAGGTGACCCTTATGAGAGGGCTGCCCTTTGTCAATTGGCTCCGGAGTTGTAGGGCCCCGTAACTCCAAACATCTCGTGAGGGTCAGGTTTGCTTTACTATCCAATAAAAAACTCAAACAGCATTGTAGGTACTTCAGGTACTTCACGCAACCCCTATCTGAATGACCTCGAGCATCGATCTTAGTAGACAATAATTCTCATTACTCAGAGAAATTCTCCAGACCAATAAAATAGTTCCTGAAGCTACCAAACCAACATTTCTCGGGGAATCCATTCATAATATTAAAGTATATTAGTAAGTAAAGTGTATTAGTAGTATTATTAGTGTATTCATAATATTAATAGAGTTATTTACATAGATACAAGTATATACAATGTAAAAAATACTTAACTAAGACTGCAAAAATATACACTTAAACCAAAAACTACTCACTAACTAAACCTAAAAATATACTAAACTAAAAAATGGCGTCGAAAAACTCCTCCGCATCGTTGTCCACTGGTAATGTGCCCAAAAGGCTGGCAGCATTGCCACGTTGTATGGCAATGCTTATTCTCTGACCAAGGTAAAAGCCAGCCCTTGGGTAACGCGAAGTGTCAACTAAGCGTTTAGAAAGATCTTTAAACAAAGCGTGAGCACTCGGACCCCACGGACCAAGAGTTTCAACCCCAAACGGCTCGAAAATATAATTACCGATGAGGTTCTTATATTTCCGCCGCTTGAGTTTCTCTGCAGCCGCAGTGGCAGCGCCAGCACAGCACGACGAGCTAGGAAGATGAGATGGCGCAAGAGTATCGACACAAGTAGCGTCCCATACTAAAGGCCTACCCAACTTCCATGGAAACAAGGACATCCCGTCTGGTCTTTTGCCATCGTTGCGTGCCAGGCCATGGGGTTCCAATACGGCCGGAACGCCAACGGTAACGAGAGCACGTCGGATGATGTCGTTTAAGTTTCCGTGACGCGCTATGCGACCCGCACTTCGGCTGCATGAAAGACCGTGGTGACCGAGGCTGTTGACAACTTCGCCACAGTGACAACGATGAGGAGTACAACAGGGAGCGCCAAGACGTAGGGAAGCAGCGAGGCGGAAAGTAGTGTCGTCAAACAAGGTGCCTATGTTCGACGACGGTAGTGCGTGAATCCAGAGGCCCGACTCCCACTCACCCACAGCCAGCAGGCGAGCGCGCTCGGCAGGAGTGGCAGAAGTGGCAATTTGGTGCTCCTGAACTGCTCTGCAGATCGGCTCATCCCACTGTCTCTGGGATGATGGGTAGTCGGGGAGATTACAATTCGGGCAAGCGAGTCTCCAAGCATCAACAGCCTCGGTGAAGCACGGCACATCAAAATTAATCAGTATGGGTGCTAGGATATTCCTGATTAATTTCTCAGTACCGTGGACCGAGGCTATAAATGCCGGTAAACTAATACTAGAAATTTTGCGGACGCCGAGGCCTCCCATACGGATGGGAAGAGTAGCTTGTGACCAAGCTCGGTCGTCCATGGCCACATTTAAAATTAAAGTTAGTGTATGACGGATAATTTGGTCCATTTTTTCTAAAAGAGGAGGGTGCTTCCATAGATGGGAAGCACGAAGGAAGTATGTTAATTTGGGGCCAAAACAACAAAAGCGAATTATGGTGATAGCCGAATGCACGTTAATTTGGTGCAATCTTTCAGATATGTTGTTGAAATTTTGAATTTTTTCCTCAATAAAATTAGGAAAGGAATCATCGAAGACTGGGGACCCAAGGAGACGAAGAGAGCTTTTTTCAATAATTTTGATTTCAGGGGCTATTTTATTGAATTTTGAAACTGTCTCTTGTCTGTCGGTACTGTCAGATAAAAATAACTCACATTTCGAAAAATTTAGATCTAGTCCTATATAATGTAGTTGGTGTTTTAAAAATTGCAGGTCATCTAAAACTGTGTCTACATCGCCTCCCAGGGTTCCATCATCGAGATACCAAACGTTAAATTTTGAATTTAGCTGTCGAATAATTGGGTGAATAGCCAGACTGAAGATCACTGGCCCGAGAGGGTCACCTTGTTGACAGCCAACAGCGGATTCTAGAAGGTTGTCCCGATAAAGTAATTTAGTTGGATGCCATTGACATTGCCAGAGAAAACTAAAAATTTGAGGTATAAAGAAGAGTGATAGTGAACTGTAGTTCAAATACATCTAAGTTTACTTAGCGGAGTAGACATAATAACGAATCGACCAACAACGATATTTGATGTATAAAGAAAATGGGATATATTTGGCACATGACTACCGCTATCAGCGCCAGACGATAAACAGAAGCTGAGTACGGAATTCAATTTCGAAAGTATAAGCCTGCCGTGACGGACACGATTTTTTTCGGCCATGTTTATTTGGGTCAAACACCCAACAACGACATATAAGTTCTTGTCGTCAATACCGCAGCCCTCCGACTATTAACTAATATCTGCCCAATGTTCTCCGTCTCCCCCAGTTTATTAATTCTTAATATTTGTAATAAATCATTAATTATACCATAAAAGAAAAGATATATAAATAAGTATTCCGTAGGAAAACCTATGTTGGACTTTCATGACATTCAATTCAAAGACTACGTATTTCTATTTATATGTATATCGACATCCAATCGAATCACCCTACAGTGGATTAAGGGACATAGTGGGTCTTTAGGCAACGATGCCGAGGATGAACTTGCAAGGAGAGGTTCTGAGATGATAGTGCCACCACACCACTTCTTCACCTGCCTTTCTCACAAATTCGTGCATGGATCCGCCAAAGATCAACCGAACTGCATAACAACAGATGGTCACGGGCTACAGACCGTAGACAGTCAAGAACGGCCTTACCGAATGTAAACCCGCGATTAACCTAAATACTTCTTAGCCTAAGTAGAAATAACCTCAGAATAATCATAGGGTTCCCGCTCATTGAGTTGATTGTTTTCAGGCTATTGCTACCCGTAAATAGCGTCGGGCAGGTAGCACGTTCCACCTCCGGTTTTTATAAATACGATGTTCATATTCCGGCGCTGGCCCGGCGCGGACCGGCAGCGGTAAGTTAACTCGTCCGGTTGAGTAGCGAGCGGCATATTTTTGCACCACTCTCTATTATTACATTGGATGGAGTTTGGGCTGGTTTGTGCTCGGGGGATTTAATACGAGAGTCCGTACATTGTTTTAGTGGCTTCAAACTGCTTATTGCAACTACATTTGGTTACTTTCGTTGGTTCTTGAGTTTTAAACACCTCAGCTTTGATTTTATGGTATTATGCAAAAAATGCTTGCTTAATTTAATTATGGTCAAATTATACTTGCCGTCGTGTTTTCGTGTTTGAATACAAACTCAGATCATTTCCCCCACCGCAAACATTTCTTCATTCGAGAAAAAATCATGGATCTCTTCATTTTTATTCATTGTGAGCGTCGCAACTCGCAATACGGTGTGGAAATGTTGTCATTGTTATGCTTAATTCATTAAAATACTCAATGACTTGCGTATTCACGGCTCATGGACTCATCAGATACTGGCTAATCTTACTAATCTTTGTTATTGCGATGTACGATTTTGGGATTTAATTTACAGAAAATTGAAGACTTTCAGATTCCTCTCTCCGACTAAACGAACCATAGAAATGTTATTCAAATGACCCAAGTTAACCTAACCACCGAGCGATCGATTTGCTCAGTTTGATTCTATCTATATGTTAGTATAATCTTAAGGAATTTCTACTCGTATCTTATTCACTCTCACATTGCAAACAATACCTTCTACCTAGTTCTAAGGAAGATTATGTTTGGCCTTGTCGACTCCGAGAACTACAATCGAGTTATTCAAATATAATCAACTTATCCTCAAGATGTCAACATACACGTATGCAGATCCTTGTATTTCACCAACTGTGTTGAATATTCTAGTGTAACGAAATGCAGTGAAGCCTTCAGGCAAGTGGCTAACAGCCTACTACTCGTACTAGGAACCCACTTCGAATGTGGAGGCTTACCTGCACGTAACACGATTACTCCACGTTCGGGTTTAAGCAATTCAAGCAATATTCCGTCGGTCGGTCTGTATCGGCTCGTGGTCCTTCCTTATTCCGCTATTGACCACGGAATACTGCAAAGAGATTTTATGTACTGCAACGATTTTTGATTAATTGTACGGATATTGAATATTAGAGCCGGTTTATTCTTTTCTTTTTAATTGCATTCATTTAATTTTTGTCCCTTCCGTTTCTAAATTTTCTTTTCTTCGAAGTGGAGACAATGAAAGGAAGCTTCTTTATGATATCTTTTTAATTGTTAACTGTTAAATACAGGTCTTCGGGTCCCAAGCCAGGAGCTCAAGGCTGGGACCCATAGCAGCGTTGGGACTCCTGGACCCAGTCTGAACCTGTACCCCACGAAACTGCCGTAACGCAGCAGTGGAAAGCTAGGGGGTCCGCTCCTTATTGGGAGATATACTGGTTCCTACTACGGGTGTAAGGTGTCACAAGTGTTGGACGGTACCATTATATTTACTTACCTGGGATTCCTGCGGTAGGCTCCTGGGGGTCGACCAATAACGTGCCGTGCTGGGAGATTAGGGATACGAGAATATATATAATATTAGGACGATAAGGTATAAACTGACGGCTGTCTGGACCGAAGGCTCCGGCGTCCACCAGACAGAACACGTTTCACGCAAAAGCACTTCGATTTGCGTGAAATATATTCAAAACCAACTTTGCGGGCGCCCCACAACGTCGATTACGACCGGCGGGCGCAATTAACAATTACAATGGGCGAAACACATCTCGTTTAGATATGTTTCCACAAAACCTGAATTCACCGTGTGCTTCTGAATTCACTACAAATTTTCGTTTTCGACTCTTGTCAAGTGTCAGCTGTCAATCAAAAGCTGTCAAATCACTGACAGCCAACCGACATGGTGTTGCAATTAAATATCTAATAGTGAACGAAACGTTTGGTTCAGAACATTAACCGACTTGGAGGTTCTATGTTTGACTGCATGTTTTTTTTTAAATATAATTATTTTCACCGTTTACTCCTTCAATTCCGGATCGTTTTTTTTTTATATGATTTTTCTCGAAGTGGTTCCAATCTCACCAAGTCAGGATCTTATGAGGGGATGGAAATCGAGGCAACTTTTAAAATTTTGTAGGCATACATATAGCGATTTTGGTATTTTCATCAATATGGCAAGCATTTGCATTCAGGAAGTATCATTCGGTGAAGTGGAACTGATGAAGAAGAGAACAGATGGCCACTGGAACTTCTTAATGATAAGTATGTTTTGGGTAGGTACTCGTATATGATATCTCAAATAATTAAATGATTGTGATGAAGCAAATTTAAATAAATGGTTTTTATGTTTATGTTAGGTTGGTACCAACCATCGAACTGATCTGATGATGAAGCTGGAAGGTAGGCACCGGAACTCCATAATAAAACAATGTATCCCAGTCATTTTTAGGCTTTAATTTGTTACGAGAAGAGCTCTGGCTTTAAATGATTTTCGTATGGTAGGTACCAAAACTAAAAAGAGAAAAATGTTTTCTTTTTTTATCTAATTGAACTTCATCAAATACTAAAGTTGACTCACTTCTTCCTACACAATCACTAAAAGGTACCATTTTAGTCGTCTAAAATTTACTGTTCCTTACTTTATTTTCAACTAACAGTTAATTAAGACACCTATCAGTTCGTGTTAGCTTTCGCGCTTGCCTTGTTGTTTGTTGAAAGCAACTCTGTTGTTTTACGTAGTGTTTAGGTAAACTTACTTAACTATTTCTAGGAAAACCGTATACTATGATAGTTTTCACCTAAGTGCTCGTTCACACAGAGGTCCGTTTTACAGGTCCGCTTTATCTATACCAAAATTATGAAGAGGAAAGATTTGTTTGTTTGTTTGTGTGTTTGTTTGTTTGTGTGTTTGTTTGTTTGTACCAAATAGGCTCCGAAACTACAGAACCGATTTTAAAATGCTTTCACATATGAAAAGCCTCAACATTCTCGAGTAACATAGGCTATAAACTATTTTCAAATATTTAGAGATCCTTATGAAAATTGCAATAATGTAACCCAAAGTTGCAAAATTTTGCTTCTTATATTCATTATTTGGCGTGCACTGAGAACACTATTGATGATACGTAAAAAATATTTACCTACTACATGATTAAAGTACTCATTATTAACTACAAAAAGGCTGCGAGAGAATATATCTCACTATCATAGTTAAGTCACAATAGCAGCTTTTGTGTTCTAAAATTCAATTAAATCGCTGGTAGGAAGAAAAAGGTTACATTCGTATTTATTCAAATATAAATAGTTTAACAAAAAGATTAGGATAGGGAAGGTAAGGGAGGTGGTTAGGTAGGTAGGTAGGTTAGGTGGGTGGGTAGGTATGTAGGGTAGGGTAAGTAGGGTAAATATGTAGGGTAGGGTAGGTTAGGTTAGGTTATGTATGTAGGTTAGGGTAGGGTCGGTAGGTTGATCGGTAGGGCATGTGAGTAGGTTGGTAGGTAGGTAAGGTAGGTGGGTACGTAGGTGGGAAGATTTGTAGGGTAGATAGTCAGTGCACGGGATGGACGCGGGGGTCAGCTAACCGTATACGTTTTAATTTAGCGCTGTCATATGTAGTTGTATGAGTGAGTTCACACACGTGACATTATTCTAGATCCAGTAAAAAATACCGAACCAAGAAAATATACAGCAGTCCGTTTTATCGTATGTGCTTTTATTCGGAAATGGCGCAGGTAGTTGTATGAGTGGGTTCACAAACACACAACAGTATTAAAATACTACTCCGTTTGATTTGAAAGTTGGTGGTACCCTGACTACATGTGGTGTGAACATTACCCCAGTAGCGACGGATCCGTTAAAACTGTACTATAAATGTTGTGTGAAAATCAACTGCAGTAGCGACGGATCCGTTTAAAACGATCCTAGAAATGCGGATGTTCTGTGTGAACTGCTCCTTATTCTCAGAAGCGTGAATTAACCGCACGAGAAGTACTCCTACATGCCTTTTGTTCTCTGCAAAACAGTGTCTACATCACCTGTCCAGTTTCAAACTACTTAGCATGCCAATAAACTGTGATATTCATAGCATAGCCAAATACTCGGCTAACCAAAGTGTAGGTTTACTTGAGAAACTAAACTTAGACTTGCTCAATACAGCCCGCACTTTGGTATACAATTTCATATATCGCAAAACGTGAATTTTCAAAGGAATTTAGACCTTATTTACTTTCAGGATATCATTACTGAAGATATGTTTGCACACTTCTCTACTATAGGTGAAAGTGTACCGGAATGTAATCAAAAATAGTCCCCAACCCCATCTTTTACCTTGGTTGGAAGATACTGGGGCACGGTCGGCTTGTGATATACCATCGACACACATAGCAAGATTCGTGCAAAGCTTCTTGTGGGAAATATGGTAGGTGAGTTTTATAGGCTCGAAAAGATCGAACCCAAACACGCTCGAACACGTAGAAGAACAATCTGGAATACATAAATATTGGATGTACATTTAGGTACAAAATATTTGTTAAATTCCTAATGGCTACCAAATATTTGTATCAATTTTGAACGAATGATTTGAAAGAATGGGAGTTTATTTTGAGTTTATTGAAAAACTTAAGTGAATGGCCTTTACAGCTGTAAACACGTTTCCTTAAGTGAATCCATCATTCTATTTTCAGTTACTTCAAACATTTTAAGGATCAGTTTAGGCTAAAAGTATTGAAATTATATAAATACTTCACAGAATTTGTAGATCGTTAGCTTCGGAGCGAGGGGAAAGGACCTCCATTTCGGATTCGAATCAACATTCCACGAAAAATATGGTTCTGAATGACGTTTTTCCGATCGTGAAAGGGCAAACAAAATGACCCGGCTTCCAAATCCGATTTTTGTGAGTGTCATTCACCGACGGCCTCATAATTAAATTGTTATGAGTATGGGTCATTTCATTATACACAAATTTAAACTGTTATGAAATACATCATTGAAATTCATTCGCTATTAAAATTTATTAATTATAAAATTAAAATTACTGGAATGGAAAATTAAAGAATAACGTTGCTTAGCAAAGGGATATTTAAGGGTAGAAAAGGTATAAAATTATTGGAACTAATCGAACAGCAAAAATAAACTTTTTACAGAATACTTTCAGGAAATCACAGCGCAGTCACCATGTCACAATCTGCGAACATTTCACGACCGATCGCATTCGCCGCGCAATAATACAATTGAGCAATCAAACAGATTTTGTTAACGAGCTTTTGTCGATTAACTTTGTTCATAACAAATTGTAGATAGTGCTCGTTATGTGGGGTCACGAATAATGCCACCGTCGAATAAAATCATGCATGCGTGTGCTCTAATGGTGCTGTGCCACCAGAGATACTATCGTACTACTTCTAATACTGTCGCTAAGGATTTCAGTTTAAGCATAAAATTTATAGACATGTCAATTTCTGTGGCAATAAATACATTTTCTTTTTTTTTCTTCTTTCGTAAGCAAAACGAGGTAGATAGGAGTTGATCAAGAAAACCCACCGATGAGATCGCTTCATTTTCCTAGCCCTTTTAGACTCTAGACAAGTGGCATTCGATGTTAGCGAAGGTGACAGTCGAAAAGTCAAAATATAAGGGTTTTATCACGTGATTTTTCGACATAGATTGTCATTCCCATACAATGTTGCCTTTTTGACAATCGCTATCGCCACGCTTTCGATGAAAAAAATTCACTTGGGGGCCTCTGGTTACTAGGGGAAAGTTACATAAAAAGCTAGATATGTGCGAGCGAGGAATGCGTGCGCGCTAAGCTAGAAAGAGCCTCTACACACCCTCGCTCCTCTCAGCTACACACCTTTTCACAGGTTGGCTACGCATCCTCGTACCACGCAAGATTCTTGCAGCGCGAAAACTTCTCACACAGTTTTGGAGGAAAGAAACACAAACTTTTACACCGCCTTAATATCCTCTCACCAGCGAGCTACCGAGCACATCTCAATAAATATTAATAATTAAATATTATTATTATTTTTTTTATGTTCGTTGGCTTGCGTTTGACCACTATCTCACCTATCTCTGCTGGAAAAGCTTTCTCAAATTCTCGTCGTGTATTACTGTAGTCGTGAAAAGATTACTAAAATAATCAGTTTCCAAAGCATCTGCTCCCAGTTTCCACACGTACGAAACTTTAGATTCGCTCAGATTATTTCTACTAGAGTTTTCCTGACGCTTCGAGCAGCAACATAACTGTATACCTACCCACACTTGCCTCTGGCGTTATTTTGTTAAGATCATATAAGCATTTCATGATTTGGAATAAGTTACTTTTGAACTTTACGGGCATACCTACATATCTACTAAGATAAAAATTTGGTAAAGTTCAAGTACCTAGTGGTAGACGTCAGAATATCACCTTCATTTGTAGTTCGTTCGTCTAATGTAATTTTAGACTCATATTAAAATCATACTATGTTCAAGTTGCCATATTGTCTAGATCGTACGCAAGCTCTAGTAAATCACAAAAGTTAAGGAATCTAAATATTGTAAAAAATGTATTTTAAGAACGTGTTTTTACTTTAATAACATAAAGGTACATTAGACTGCTGAAAGGTAAATTTTGTAGTAAGTCGTGGCAGCAAGATAGGATTTCGTAGTGCCAATCTTGTGCGGTTGACTAATACGTCCCATGTATATTTTACCAGTTTCAACCAGCGACTACGCCCGCGGGCAAAGTGTTTTTTTTATCCCAAGGGAACATTATACCGGGATGAAAGTAGCCTATGTGCTATTCCAGACTATAATCTATCTCTGTGCCAAATATATCTAGATCCGTTCTGGCATGATTGAGTAACAAACATACCTACATCCACACACACATCTATCTATCCAAAGTTTCACATCATCAATTCATAACCAGAATAAATCTGTAGTAAAAAACGTTTTGTACATAGAAAATACATCCAAAAAAACAGAGTGTTAAAAGATAACCAACAGAAACCATTAGCAGCATTTTTGGAATGTTTGTCTGTTTGTCGATTGGCCTGTATAAAAATGTTTGTCTGTTTATTTGTGCACGTATCACGTAAAATGTACGAAACCAATGTAGATAACTTTTATTTATAAAAATAGTGAAAAATACTTAAGGTATAACTTAGTTTTTGTTACATCGCAATCGGTTCACTCTATCAAAATTTAGAAGAATTTAAAGTGTTCAAGAAGTAAAATATCACAACACAAGCAATTCAGATACTCGGACAGTTGAACTGCATAATAGATAGATGGCGTTGTGCGTTTGACGTAATTTTCTGAATGGCGGTGTTAAGATTCTCCGCAAAAGAATGATCCTAGAAAAAAGTAGGTAGGTAGGGTAGGCAGTTGACGGGAGCAAAGCCACGGGCACAGCTAGTTTATTATATTAGTAAGATTTTTTTAACAATAGGTACGATTACATCTATTTTAGTATTAACACAGGTTCTTAGAAGTATTTGCCACACCCAATATTTAGAGGAAATTCCTCACAGTATCCGCTAAATAGACCTGTGAATGGCCAAACAAGAGAGGATAGCTTTACTTTCACTTTATCAGTGGCCACCACCCGCCCTAAACAAATTTGTGCACAATCGGAACATTTACTCAGCCAAATTAAAGTTGCGATTCATTTTTATACGTATACTTTAACCTTATAAAAGTTATAGCTTCTCGGGTGATAATAATTGTTTTAGGACATTTTAGACAAATTCATGTGGCTTCCATAGACAAGCACGAGAGGACAATGCGTCAGTATTTTTTTTATAGAAACTCTTCTACAGATCCGAAGAATTTATATGAGGAGATGACTTGGTAAAGGTATAATCACCACTTGCGGTGATCCATCTGGTGATTTATTTATTTATTCAGACTTCCTGGCGTTACAGTGTATTGCGTTTTATGACATCGACGAAGACGAAGGCGGTGCTTTGGCAATGAAAAACAATTGTCAAGTTGATCTAAAATAAAGTAACAGCTTATTTATAGAAGGTTAGCTCAGTCGGTTCCATACATTTAAAAAAATACACTGACTTACGGCCTTATGTTTTTTTTTTGTGTTGTCCCCGATTTCTCCGTCAATTTTATCCGTTAACCGATTCTGACAATTATTTTTTGTTTGAAACAGTACGTTCCTGAATTGGACCTCGGGAGACCTCGGGAAGAAGTTCGCCGCCACTACGCGGGTGTCGTGCGATCGATGGTCCTTTATGGGGCACCTGTTTGGTCAAACAGACTGTCAGGTGTCCGACGCTGCAGGACTAAAATCATTAGCCTGCAGCGGAAAATGGCCATTCGAATCGCACGAGGATATCGAACAGTATTACTTTTGAGGCGGCAATACTCCTGGCACGCTTTCCACCGCTGGACATTCTGGCGGATATGGACGCGAGGATATATTACCGGATTCACGCCATCCGTCAAAGTGGCAATTGCGTGCCAGGAATCGCTAGGGTTCGGCTGAGGTAGCAGGAACGGTGACACGCGCTCTAGCGGTGGTGCGAGCGGCTACAGCAGCCGCAATTCTCGCGCAAGCGTGTTGTCGAAGCCGTCCTGCCGCATTTCGAAGCCTGGCTAGAAAGAGGGGAGCGCATCTCCTACAGTCTCATTCGAGTACTGACCGGGCACGGTTGCTTCGGTGAGTACCTGAACAGGATTGGGCGAGAGAACACGGAAAATTGCCATTACTGCGGCGGTGACCTTGACTCTGCACAGCACACGCTCGAAGAGTGCCCTGCGTGGGTTTCTGAGCGGCAAGTCTCGGTCGCCAGTATCGGGCGAGACCTGTCTCTGCCAGCGGTTGTGAGGGCCATGCTGGCAGAGATAGAAAATTGGAGGGATGGCATGGCCTCCTTCTGTGAGACCGTGATGGTTCAGAAGGAGACTGCCGAGCGGGATCGTGAGAGGTCCGATCCCGCCCGGAAAAAAGGCGTCGTGGAGGCAACCGCCTCGACGCCGCCTAAAACGCCGAAACCCGGCCTGCATTAATTGCAGGTGGGACTCCAGGGTCACGGGTGGTCAGATTGGGGATTCTGTCCGCCCACCAAGTGACTCTAGGAAAGACGGTGGCACGGTGATCACGTGCTGCCGTGCACAGCGAGACTCAGGGGAGACGCTCCTCAGTCACCCTAGGGAAGTGCCCTAACAGGCGTTGCACAGAGGGGTTCCGGAGTGGTCTTTTAAGAGGTAACGGGGCCCCTTCCAAGTGCTGATGGTGATCACCGGGGTAAAAATCCCACACTCCCTGGTCTTTTTTCCCAAAAGTCCAGGCGCCTTATGAAGGTTTCCAAAGGTAATAAAAAAAACGGTCTCTCAAAATTGCTGCAATCGAACGTCTGCTTATTGTTTACACCATTGCATAACATCACGCCGGTACGCTCTAAAGGGGTACACCACCATATAGAGTGAACGGAAAGTGGTCAGTCGGTCCTTGTGTCAACTGACCAATCAATCACGCGCTCAGAATGGTCCTAAACATTCCCCGCATCCCGCTTCACTACCAACGAGACCTAAAAAGATTTCTAGTTAGGTGCGCCTAACGACTCTTGCCAACTTACGTGCCGATGATTATACACTCTCATTTCACCGGTTATGTTCAAGTTTTATGTTATATGGGTTGTCTATTTAGGCATTGTAGGTATCTTACTGTAGTACTTGCCCATTATACAACACAACACTAAAAAAGGTAAAATAATAAGTTTTTACAAAAAGCCACAGTTCCTATTAGATAGACCACGGGAATAAATCCGCGAGAAAAACCTTGTAAAAATACAACTAGGTATGAACATAATACATAATTACAATACGTAGGTATCTGATCCTAGAGTATTATATACCTTTACCCTCGTAAAAACAACCAAATGTAATGACATTGAACATCGCCCGGTCGGTGTCACTCAACCGGTCCACATCAAGGTTGATGCATTTTTAACTAAAATTGGAATACCCACGGAACAGAAAAAACAGTGGAAGTGCAATGCAGCAAAATGACTATGTGAACCGGTGTCGCAAAACTCACACAAATAAACTGATAATCGTATAATGCAATTCAAATAAGCCGATCGTTTGATTTGTCGTTTTAATTTTAGTCAAAACAAGCATATGTCACAGATCTTATCTGGAAAGAAATCTTCACGCTCTTTAAATAGGATTTATTTTGCCTTAGTAAAAAAAAATATTTACGACGTTTTGTAATCTAAAGTCAAACTAGGTTCCATTCCCAAGTAAATTCCGCTACCCAACCATAGATGGCGGTATTCTCAGTGGTTGCAATTATAAACTTTATTGCGTTTAATGTAAGGTTGACATTCGTGTCATAGGACGATATCTACTGCTACTCGACCAGGGCAGTAACCTTGCATTTTTAATAACATTTTCGATATCGATAGATAACCGAATTGATAATTCGAAAAAATAAATCTTGTATGGAGTTCAGTAAAACTGTATTATGAATGGCGTAGTATTATTTAAACATAAAATATTATATGTATAAAAATCTATTACTGTTTACGTTAGTCTCGCTAAAACTCAAAAACGGCTGAATAAATCAACTTCTAAAAAATGTTCAGAGCATATCGTGCTTGATTTGGATGGCATCTAATTAACTCTATCCGTTGCATCTATCTATTTCTCTTTGACGCTAGCGTCTTTGGGAAATCTAAAAATCAGAAGGCTTTCTCATTTAGTGATTTCAAACAATCATTGTAATAATTATTATGTATGCAAAACGTACTTCATTTTTTTTGGAAAATTTATTCCTCCTAATATAAAAGAAAATATAGGTTCCTATTTTCTTTTATCGATATCCATCTATAAAATAAATACCCGACTCGACTACATCCCAAATTGAGTAGCGAAGAACTTTCGAGAACGAAATACTATTATTTGAAGAGTATTATTAGAAGTACTATTAAGTGATGGTGAGTTTATTTTTTATCATTTTATTATAGTTAAGACGGACTTTATTTGAAAACTGTAAATTCGTATTAGCATGTAGGTAAAACACGATGCCCGGGATAGCCTCAAACCTGAATCAGTTATTTAGTACCGCTGTCCAGTCGGAACATTTGAAATATTCAAAGTAAAAGCTGGCTGAAACGCTGAAAACATATCGCCGCTCAAATGCCACGACCAACAGCCAACGCTTTTTATAGAAGTTATTTTCATAATAAATGTAACGAGAAAATCAAGTTGAGCTCTATATGCAAAATCCATTACTTTTCTCAATCAGGTAATTATTTTTTAATTTATTGCCTGCTTTTTGTTTGGGTGGGATATCTTCCAATGACGCTCTGGGTGAAGGGAGGGCGTTTCAGACTTTTACTGACTAAAACCAACCCGTGTTCCTTCAGTTGCTTTAGCTTGGCCGCGGTAACACTCTTTCAAATGTATCCGCGACCTAGACAGGCATCGGCACTAGCCGACTCCGTCAATTATTGCTGACATCTCTTTAAGGCGCGCGTGGAACACAACGCACCGTCGACTCGGGCCTGGGAGTCTACTTCCTATCCCGTCAACGAAGTTATGGGCCCCGTCCGAAAGTATTCCGAAACTTCGGAGTGAAAAAACAAGTGTTAAGGTTCCCATAGTCAACAGCCGACAACACGTGCGAAATAGATTGATGAGCAGTAAGAAGCTAGTTCTCGTACGAATGAGCACTTTTGCAAATTTATAGCGAAATGGATGATGATTTAGGACGAAAACAAGCGCTCGAAATTTTATGAACTTTGGGAGTCTAGATATCATGAATAAAAATATAAATTACTAAATGTATATTTTCAAAATAAAATTATTTGCATTGTTGAATTACTAATCTATCCCTATATATTATATATATTTTCCTTCTTCTTATGGTATTTATTTCAGCCCAAAGATGCGTTAAAATTAGTGTTAAAACATGGAACTTTCGATGCTTATAACTTTCAAATATTGTATTTCGGCTAGATAATGATGAGACAAATTGATATCATTTTTTATTTTGAAAATACACTGTCAAACAGTGGAGTAATCGCTAGACTACGTTTGTATGGAAGAATTTTCGACTAATGTAACCTTAAGTAAAATTTTCCGGAAGTGTAAAAACAGAGGGTAAAACCCATAGATTTAGTTTTTTTTTGTAAACCCACATCGGGAGTAGGTACAACTGTCAAATCGTGTTGTCATTAATTCTTAGCAATCATACGTCCATAGGTGTTAAGGAATCGGCTTGCGGCATCTTCTGCGGTGGCTAGGGGCATGAGGGAAGTTATTGCATACATACCGTTTCTTCGCTTCAAGAGAATCTAAAGAGGTATTTGGTAAAGTATAATTTTTAATCCATTACTCAATACGCACGAGTTCCTTTGTTGGCACAGGCTCCAAAATCAAATACCCCTAAACGTTTGTTAAATAATTGAATCAATCCTAAATCTGAAATTTCAAATCCCAAGATACAGACTAGCTGTCGGACTCAATGGCAATACTTACTCGTATATCTATATAATCTAGTTGTAAATAATATTAAAGACATTTCAATTTGTCTATAACTGTGTATCAGCTATCATCTGGATAATAAACGACTTCTATTTCTATCTAAACCAAGCCCTGAAAACTGTTTTCATTTGTAGCTAAAGTTCTATTTATAGTTATTCAGCCCTTTCTATTTACCTTAAGGTTAAACTAGTCGACGGCACGAACTATTTTGTGCGCAAGGTTAAAATGCATGCTATCTCATCCCACAACACGTGCGAAATATATAGATGCTGTGATGAGCAGTAAGAAGCTAGTTCGCGTACGAATTAGCACTTCTGCAATCTTTTATCGAAATGGATGATGATTTAGGACGAAAACGAGCGCGCGAAATTTTATAAACAGACCTTTGGGAGTCTAGATTTCATGAAAAAACTACTGAATGTATCTGATCAAAATAAAATTATTTGGATTGTTGAATTACTAATCTATCCCTGTATGGAGGCCGTTTTTTAATTTTCCTTCTTCTTATGGTATTTATTTGCGCCCAAAGATACGTTAAAATTAGTGTTGAAATATGGAACTTTCAACGCTCATAACTTTCAAAAAATTTTTTTTTTTATTTTTTCGGTTCCATACAGGGCTAGATAATGATGAGACAAATTGATATCTTTTTTTATTTTGAAAGTACATCGTCAAACAGTGGAGTAATCTCTAGACTACGTTTGTATGGAAGAATTTTTGACTTGTGTACCCTTAAAGGGAACAAATAAGAATACTAAATCCTCGACATAAATATATTAAGTGAAAGATATATAACGAGCACAAACAAATAAATAATTCGATTCTGTTTATAAGCCTACGTGGGCAAAGCAATCCCACGGGAATGGAAATAGGTTATAAGAACATGTAAAGCGGATACGATCAATCACACGGAGAGCCAAAGTCCACTTTCATAAAAGTCTGAAGAGATACCTCCACCACGATATTTGCAATATTACGAGAGATTCTTGTCACTGATGGGCAAAAATGACGGTGATATTACTAGCCAACCATATAATATTGAAATCGATCCGGTTCAATGGTTCATTTTAAAGATATCATCATGTCTTGAGGAAAAGTTTGAGAATAAATATGAATAATCTTCACTCCTCAAGCACTTCCGGATATGTTTGCCCCCATGGTGCTACGCCACTCAAGAGCTAGCGACCTTTTAAGGAGGCCCATTAATTGAGTGTGCAAGTCATCTTCTGCCATTTAATAGCCGTGTAGTTCAAACAATGGTCAGGAAGGGCTAATACTCTTTCTATAATGTTAGGCAACCGATCCACTACACCTCCCAAACCCATAGCCCAATATCTTTGTCTCCATATTTAACAATACTCCTGCACCAATCGGGGATTGTCCTTAGGTGCACTTGCATAGTGCATACAGGGATAATCATCACTTGGTGTCACATATCATGATACATATATAACGAGGCCTCTGCGAGTTGGCTTCGGCCCCTGGCACGCCTTTCAAAGATCGATATGGGACCCCAGAGTCACGAGATTGTTAAAACTTTACAGTAGGAGAAGACTAATGAAATAATGGACAGATTTTGTAAAAGAGGTTCTGTCTATAATGAGGGGTGAGAGATGACAAATGATAGAGAGAAGTATGGAAGAAGAATACATATTGTTCCGACTACAAATATATTAGAATAAGAGTAACGTAATTATTACCAGAAAGAAGTCATAGGTACCAAAACAGATAGTAAACTGGTACCAAAACAGATAGTAAATTATCACTTATCAGATGGTGCATATTAAGTGCAGACAAGTGAAATTAATAGTAAAAACCTGAGTTGCGTATAAAACGCCTCTATGTTTTACCTTTTCCATAAGATGTAATTAGCGTAATTGCTACATCTGTGATCACACAACCGAGACGAATTAAGATAATGTGTTTCGTCTCACTGGGGAATACTAGCCTGAAACTGCGTATCCAGGCAGCATAGTGAAGCACTTAGGAATAGTTAGTGCATACATTAGTCTTTAAGAAGGTTATAATTTAGGCTTTAAATGGCACGAATGACACTTGTTTAGACCATAGATTTAGTATGTTTTCACTAACAGTCTGGGTACATTCAGACCCCCGATTGGAGGCCAAAATCTGACCCCAATATGGCTGAAATTCTGTAGAATATGGAACAAGCCCGTGTTTCATTCCAATATCTCCAAATAACTACCTCTAAAATTATTTACGTCTATCCGCGATGAAACGCAAAGCATATTTCCGGTATATCCGCTTTCACGTATCCTTGCATCAGATGAATTAAATAACTTCAAAACATCGGACTGAGGGATCACAGTTTTGTATCATAGAAAAATACGCAAAAAGCCTGCTAGCCATTTTATATTGTCACGTTTTGTATGTCCGCGATTTACGCTTCCTTTTTTTTTTTTGAAACTTAAAACATAAGAATTTTAAAATGGAAATATATTCAATTATTTATGTCTGCAAACATTATTTTGGTAAAAGTTTTATCTTCAAGTATAGACCGCCGGTTAGAGACGCACGGTACCGGTCAATGTGGCGACGCTTGGGGAGGCCTATGTCCAGCCGTGGACGTCTTTCGGCTGATATGATGATAGACGGATGTGGCTAAAAATTGTTATGTGAAAAAACTGACATATTATGACGATCGCAGCCTAATTACTAGAAAATTACGAACACGAAGGACTGGAGCGGTTGGCAGACCGTCGAATTCCGTAATAAGCCGTTGAATGACATTGGTATTCGAATGACCGGACCAGGACCGGATTAACTTGCTCTCTGAGATACTCGATGTAAGAAAATGGTTGCCCATTCGGGGATTGACGTCTAGATGTACATGGATCGACAGGCAGCAGTATAGCCACAATGTTCTTACAACCGTACAGGACTGATACATGGGCAGATAAAGGAAAAGCCTGATTAGTAGGCTACTGCTTGATAGTTCTGCTAAAACTCATAAATTTCCCACCGGTTACACACAATTATGAACATTTAGCCCAGCTCGCTATTACTACAACAATGTGAGCCCCGACAGCGGCGATAGTATCGCGTGAACTGCTGATGTAATCACCATGTACTTAACCACAAAATCAACCTCGCCTCCCTACCTTCTTCTATAAATAATTATATTTAAAACTACTCCACAGAACCAGTTCGCGAAGTGCACTTAAAAGCTAAAAGCACAATGTAAAACATGCACAAAATAATTCGATACACAGCGATGAAGCGAACCTAACTTATAATGAGACTTCTGTGTTAGAACAAAAAACACTGTTCTACTTGAAAAATACAACTAAAAGTTAAAAACCCAATTAAAAGTTGTTTCTATTGTACCAAGTTTAGAACTCTCTCTATTTTTTTTGTGAAGAAATAGAACTAAAAATAATAGACTATTGAATTATTTTTTAGTCGCTTCACCTAATTTGTTTTGAATTTACACTAAATTATTAGAATACATTTATATTATCTTTAGCACAGCTGCGAATTTCATTTTCTCTTTGAAGAGAGATAGGCTTCAGCAATCAGCTGCGATCTGACATCATTTGTTTATCTTTAATCCTGGACATTTCTCCGTGACAGTAGTAAAGATAAAAGAACTTGGAACCTCCTTTGTTCTTATAAAAGGGTTTAATCATAGTAAAGGGTGCGGTTGAAAGGGGCACGCGCAGTTTTAATAATGTAGGCCGTGTGATGTGGACTGTCGAGATAAATTAACCAACAGAGTAAAGTTCTGAATTAGCAAAGTTTGGACAGCGTATAACTGTAACTTTTGAGCTTAGAATGTTTCGTTTAGAAATAGGATTTGTTAGTAGATACTAAACTATGTTTCATTTGTTAGCCTTCATTTTCCACCCACATAGATTCCAAGCTTTTTACCAATTACTATTTCATTACAACAGAGAAATACATCCAGTAATAAAATATCGTCAACAACTTGTCTTAAGCCATAGGGAATAGCCGCAAAGGTACGAAAATTAAATTTAGACCACAACGTTTGTCTCACCAGCTGTGTAATTGAAAGAAAAAACAAGCCAAGCGAAAAGGTGAAATTACTTGCCAATACTACGTTACTGTATTCCCATATGGAAACTGGCTAAATATTTCCCTGCAAAGCTTTTATGAAATAAATTTCACGTTCATGAAAAAAGCAATAACATTCTCTGTGATTTCGAAATATATCTTATAAGTTTTTAAAACGTTTTTGAAACTTTTGAAATGTAACAGAGTATGAAACTATTTTGCAAATACATGCAAATCTATTTTTATTATATGTTCCAATTTTATCGTTACAATATTTTACTGGTCTAAAATATATGCAGCAAAATACGTTTATTTCAAAACGAATCAAAGCTCAGTAATTAGCTCAAAGTAAAGCTTCATTATTTAGTATGTAGTTAGTTATGTACATAGGTATCATCCCCAATACGAGCGTGAAAATAAAGATAACTTTTATCTACAACTCAATTTACCCCACAAAGAAAATCAATATAAAAAGCACTTGACTAAAACGTGTATGAGAGGAAGAAGCAAAACAAAGGCTAACATGTTTTATTGGCACACTAAAGCAAAATTCAATTTTAATCTTGTTACGAGAACAGCGTGTAAAAGCTATCAAGGAAAGAGAAAATTTCATTTGACGATAGTCTACGTGGACAAAGCCGCGGGCCGTCGCTAACGTGAAAAAGCGTAGGTACTTCGTATAAAGCTAAGACACGAGTCTGGGGAACTCGACGTTTTTGCATACACCAAAGGAAACACTACATTAGTTTTCTACAAACTGTCTCCACGATTCTCAGCGGAAGCAAATGCATTCTTAGGCGTAACTCTCTAGAATAACAACTTGAAAGTTCTTTGAGAAAAACCTTTAAGTTTAATAGTTGAATTGAGCTGCTGAATTCTAGGCATCTGTCGAGTTAAATAAACCATAACGAGAACAAATTATGAGCCATGATACCAACTATAATAAAATTGAAGAACTTCGTCTCTGTTCAAGACTTAATAAATTTCAAAAAGCTCATAAATTCGTATGTGTCTAGCTTTTTGCGATTTTATGATAAGCCTCACAATGGCAGTGTTCCTCTGCCTTATTGTTTTAGTAAGTTTATTACGTGATAAACTTAGGCCTAGTTTTTATATCCGTATTTAACTCAACCAATGGTTAAATATGCCAACCAATAGTTCAAAAGTTCGGTAAAACGCGTTTATTCATTAATTGTCAGCATCACAAATGGTTAAATAAGTTGAAACTTAAATTAATTAGTCAGTCCTTCTTTTGAAAACTGGGCTACTTTTAACTGTATCAATCTTACCGTCGTAATAATGTCATAAAAATAGTTCATTATAGGTACATATATACATACATAAACTCACGCCTGTTTCCCGTAGGGGTAGGCAGAAATTACAGAACGCCACCTGCTACGATCCTCACAAACTTCTTGCGACGTTATATTATCAGCAGACAGTCGGTTAAGTTAACACTGGGTTAAGTATCGGTTTTTACTTTACAACTACGACCTCTGCTTGTTTACTGGATTGATTGATAGCTTTTCGATTGACGCTGACACGATAAAGGACTTTGTGATATCTGGATTGGATACTGTGTATTATGGAAACGGGACGGCGCGGCGGTGTATAATGTGCCCGAGATCTGTCTTGCGACAACGGTAGCACGTTTTGCAAGAGGCGTTAATTTAAAATGAATCTGAACCGAATTGATCTGTCAAGATGCAATATTATGATAAATAATGCGTGGCTGATAAGAACGCGAATACAATCCAGACATGTAAGATCACGCATATATTATTCGTATATACTAATTGATGGGAATATTAATAACAGACATGCTATTACACTCTATTACTGTACCTGCTTGACAGGCAGTCGCACTTTAGGAAGTTGTGCTCATGTCATATCAATTATATGGTACATGGGAATAAGTCGTCTAACAGATTTTAATCTGCCAGAGAGCGAGATAGACGAGCAATAATAATGCACTCGCTATTTTTATTTGCCTACTATGAGCACTGTAAGAATATAAAAGTTGAAATACATTTTATAATTACTAATTAATCATATTTTGTACTGTAATGTAACCATAATGTTAAAATAATTACAAGTGTAAAATGAAAATATAGTTTTCTCAAAAATGGTATGTAATATTGCCATCATCTCTAAAAAGTCTCCAGAAAGTGAATTCTACCGGAGACTTTTCACAACTGTCCAGTAAGTAAGTATGTAATTTACTTACTGGACAGTAGTAGGGATAGGTCCGATATATCAAAACGTAACTTATATCGGATATGTGTTAGATATCATATCATATCGATATCAATATCAAAATAACCGATATTACAAAAACTATATCTAATATAACTGTACTACTAATACCGATATCTGAAAACCGAACCAAACCATTTACTTTTCAAAATCAATGACGAACAACGAACAAAAATAATTATGCCCGCGTTAGGCCTTTTTATTCGCGCGATTTTTCGCTCGTTCTGCGGCCTATGGAATTGTATGAAGCTGCACGCATTGCGGTAAAAAACTACATAAATCCGCGCAAATAAAATCGCAGTGCCTGCTAAGCCTTAAAGTGTTCATTTGTTTTTTTTTTTCAATAAACAGCTTTCTATTAGCAAGCCAGTTCGAAATTTAAATAAAACCTTTGATAAGTTACCTCCTTGGTTGCCATGTTTCGGTGAAAAAGATCGTTCCATTTTTAAAGTACACGACAGATATGAGTTTACTATGTACTTTATTTGGCCGCTACACACGGCAGATATGGATTTTCATACAACTTTTGCCGGCCGCTGCTCTCATGTATTTGGTCTGTACTGCAATTTCGATTTTTCTCGAAGAAGGTTGTCAAAATAATTCTCAAATTTCCAAGCATGTTTGAGAAAATATAAATAAATGCCCCCGGTAAATCGATCACAATATCTATTAGTAATTGCCCTAATATGAAAGTAACCTAAAATATTAATTAAACGAATTTGTTGTTAAACTTTCTTTCATTTTTGAGAAAAATATTATACAAGCCTCAACCAGTAAGAGACATCCTGGCCTCGTATATAACCGGACCTCACCTGCGGTTCGGTCCGGTTAACTCATACTTGGCCAGGAAGTCTTACTTACTGGATTCTGCAGTAATGTACTATTACTTAATACTTACAAATTGATTTTTATTGATATAATCTCATGGATTTATTTCAAATAGTGGATACTTTAGGAACATATTGACATCCTTTCCATATTGTGTTAATGGGTGGGGACGGAGCCCATACATTTTTGCGCATCGACGAGACCCCTAAGCATTTTCGCGATGCTTTCAGTATGTCGAGCCGCTTAGGGGTCTCGTAGATGCACATGTTTGTGTGAGTGTGCCGTTTCGAGCGTTTGTAGGTAGTTTCCGTAATGTTCGTCCTTATTTATACTGTGGCTGAACATAGTCCGCTACGCATCCTCGGCCTCAGATGTTCACTCTATAGCTACGTATCCTCGTGCCGCGCAAGTTTCTCGCATAGCTTTTGTGCAAACAGTCAGACATTTTTCACAACGCATCCTCGCACCGCCAAATTTCTGGTGGAAAAGCACCCTCAATATTGGCTACGCTCAAACATTAATAACCACTCTGTTTTCATTATTATTTGATTATAAGTATCAGATGATGAAATTAAAAAGATGATCCTTTCATTAAAATCCAAGGTTGTGGGCCATGATGATATTAGTCGTCAAATGGTCACCTTGATCCTTGAATTTCTTCTTCCTCCGATTAGTCATATAATAAAATTTTCCCTAGATTCCGGTCAGTTCCCATCCCTGTGGCGAATAGCCTACGTCCTTTCACTTCCCAAAATTTAAAATCCCTCCCTACCTAATCATTTTTATTTCCATACTCCCTTTCCTGTCAAAAGTGCTTGAGGCCTGTGTTCACAAGCAGTTTTCGAGGTTCGTTCACCGTAACAACCTTATCTATCATTCCAGCCTGGGTTCAGGCCTGGGCAGTACTGCATCCGCTCTCCTCAAAGTGACTGTTGACATCAGAGAGGCAATGGAGGATACCAAGGTTACCGTTGTGGTACTTATTGATTTCTCCAATGCCTTTAACACCCTTAGTCACGATGTTCCTCTCACATCTAATGGTTTCTGCCGATGTGCTGGAATGGTTCTCTTCTTATCTTCGGGGACGTCAGCAGTCGGTTCGCACCGACGAGAATTCGTCGAGTTGGCGTGATCTAGGTGCTGGTGTTCCACAAGGCGGTATTCCTTCTCCATTGTTATTCTCTATCTTCATTAATTTTATTAACTTCTCTCTTCGGTGTTCGTATCATCTTTATGACAATGATCTCCAACAGTATGCAGCTGCGCGGGTGGAAAGTTTATCGGACGCTATAGAAGATGTAAACTGAGACTGGAATGCCATTAAAATCTGCTCTGATAGATTTGGGGTGGCTGTAAACCCCTCGAAGTGTCAGGCCATTATAGTAGGAAGCTCGCGCATAGTGAGTAGAGTGGTGGTTTGCTCTCTTTCTTCTCTTATTTTCGATAGTACCGTTATTCCCATTAGCCCTAGCGTAAAAGATCTCGGTTTGCATCTTGATTCGACGCTTGGCTGGCATAGTCAGATTACTAGTGTCAGTCAAAGAGTCAATGGCACTTTGCGATACCTGTATCGTCTGAGGAACTTTTTGCACGCAAAGACGAAGACTATGCTTGTGAAGTTCTTAATTTTTCCCATAATCGACTATGGTAGCGTGTGCTACTTCGACTTGAGTGCGGGTCTGCTAGATAAGCTTGATAGGCTCCTCGTCGCATTCGGTTCATATTTAATTTGAGGAAATATGACCATGTGTCGAGCTACAGGTCTGAGCTCAAATGGATGCCCATTCGCCAGAGAAGGTGTTTTTGCGCTCTAACTACGATTTTCTCCCTACTCAACTCTCCCACTTCTTTCTTCACCTTCTTACCTTATGTCTCACTTTCAATATTTAAGTTCTTCTCACGCTAGGAATCTGCGTTCTTCCAACAATCTGCTCTTACTCTGTCCTTCTCATACTACTGATTTTGTTCATTCTCCCTTTCATATTCAGTATATTCTTCTTTGGAACGCGCTTCCTCTCGAAATCAGGGCGGCCACCAGTCGGTATGCTTTCAAGCGGAAATTGCATTATTAATATCAGCGGTGGGTAGGGTCATCTCGTTATCTTATTTTCATTACTTTATTAAATATATATATTTATTTAGGTATGTATCATATAAAATATGTATGTATGTGTATTTTGTGCAATTTAAAATTATAATTTTTTGTTAAATTTGTTGTTGCCACGATTTAAACAATACAGCTGCCATGTTTTCTCTTCACCACCCTTGGTTGACTGGTAGAGAATGCCTAAGGCATTAAGTCCGCCATTGTACCATTGTGCATGAAGTTTAAATAAATAAATAAACAATGCGTCATAGATCGTAACTTGATAAGAAACCAGAATTCCAGCCATCTTTATCAATTAACTTCTAATCTTGAGGATTTTTGCCAAATTACGATTAAATCGATTTATCGTCTATGAGTCTCTCGTTAGCTGTAAACAGAAGCTAATTCATCATTCATCTATTTCCTAAAACAAATGAGCCAAAAAAAATCTGCGATGTCTATCAAAATGTTAGTCGTGCGTTGGCCTTTTAAATAGGGCTCGTACTAGGTTGTTACGGTAATATTAATCTTCGGATTGAATATCTCACCAACTTTTACCTACTTGCTTTGAATATCATATTTTATACCGGTGTTTTTCTTATCATTAAATAAATCTCATGGCTCTATTATTGAAAAACTTTTGAATAGATTTCTAAGATTAAACGACGTCAAAAAATAAACAATATAATGGAGAAAATTAAACGTCAACTGTTTTTGAAAGGTTATCAGAGTACTGGCCAAAACACGCACAGTATCTGCTGCTATTTCAAAATACAAACTTAAAGTCAAAGTTAGTCAGAATTGTTTACCGTGTTGCACAATTACAGCTCTTGCATAATAAGATAAGTTTTAAAGCGAGCTGCGACGTAACAAAAAGAGTACATAGGAGTGTTTCTATCTGGAAGTGTAATTGCAGCAGGAGGAGCGGATCCGGGTGCTGAAACAGAAGCTAGCAGAGCGGGAGGCGGCGGCGGCGAGCGTGACGCAAGGTACGGGCGACGTCGCTGTGCTGGCCGACCTCGCCACCGCCACCTCCGACTACGGCACCTCCACCAACTACACGCGCTCCTCGCGCGCCTCCGTCTCTGACCTTGACTTCTCTGAGAGCTACCTCTAACTGACCCTAACACCCAACTCACCAAGATATTACCCACTCAAAGCTCTCTCAACAACACCACTCTGTTCTAATTTCAAATCTTATGCATTTGTTTCAGCACTCTTAATATAACAAAACACCATGTTTATAACAAACTTGTACCTGTACCTAATCTCTAGTGTTCTTATTTCTTATAAACTAGCCCTATATTAAGGTTTACCCTGAATACTCTAGTTTAAACTAAAGCACACCCTACCCCCACGTCCCGTAACGTCTCATACACCCTTAAACCGTGATCTTCACTGATTAACTATTAGTTTTTTAACGGCCTATAGAGTCGGCCTATTAAACTATATGTCTGTTAAAGGTAATCATTTGAATCAACAATTCAATTTCATTTGAAACGGCTCACTTTGGTGAAGAGGATACAGTCGAATGGCGGTGAGATTAGTCAATCATCGGGGGAATCACACTCGACCCTCATTACCCACGTCTAGGCTGGTCATTAGGCGAGCTGGCTTGAGCCTGTGACTCGTCCGCGCCGCTCGCCTCGTGTATAATTAATATGCTTCGAAAACACGAGTTGGGCCTCTGCTCCCTGACAATTATCCTGCACTACCAAATAATGCTGTCTGTCGAAATGACAGTCTGCGAATCCCAAAATCCTTCCTTTGATACTCACGTTACCTTTGTAATCATTGTGTCCGATTGAATGTTGATTCGATCTTATTTCGTACGTTCCACCTGTGAAACTAATTAAGTAATTACCTATCATACGATTACCTATTTTAATCCCTTATCTGACTGAAAAACAACTGTGTCACAACTCCACTTCATCTCACGCCGCTTGCAATCGAATATGAATAAAGAAATTTGTAGTAAAATGTTACTTTCAAGTAAATTGTGAGCCTCATTAAATCAGAGAGGATGCTCCATTAATAACGGATGTGACGTTGGCCCGTGTCAGTCATTGAGCATTCTAACGTAATGTGCGAGTATTGATGCTTTGTTATTGCAATTTAATATTTATCTTGACGATATTTATCCCAAAGTTAAGCCCAACGTTATGTCCTTTCACCTATATATCAAATATATTCGTATCAATAAGTTACATTAATTTTATTGTAAAATGCTTCGCACCTTAGTTTCTTTCACATATGCATGCGAACATATTTGAAACGTGGAATACTTTCCCTGAATTAGTCCGCAGTCTGTCTGAAAATAAAATGGTTAAATATTTATTGATACCGTTTCCAATACTAGTAATCATATTAAATTGTAAGGTTATGGAGTAAAGGTAAAGGAGAATGCCCAGAGAGGTAGAAAAATGAGCATTCTACACCGTGCCATTTTAATTGTCTTACAAAAGCAGCCCACTTCTTCTGCCCATGCACATGAAGAAGGTCTGAAGGTTGTCTGTAAGAGATTGCCTATTGCGATAAGAGCGCCTATTGTACACTTGTTTTTTGTAAATGTTTGTCCTGTATGTTTTAGTGGTGTACAATAAAGAATATTATAATAATGAACAATATTCTCCATGGAAGTCAAACACAAACCCGAAAAAAATTGGTGTTTCTATACAAAGTTGTCATCAGCTGATCAAAATATGTGTAGGAACGGCATTTTTTTTTTGAGAATTTTCTGTTACTTTCACGGAGAAAGTTGTTCATATACATGGAATGAAATGGGCTGCTTTAATAAGTCAATTACAATGTCACGGTGTATATTTTATTGCTATTATTTCCACGCTGTCAGTCAGACCGCGGCCTGAGCTCTCTACCTCACACGTACTGTTACGATTGCACGTGTCTTTACGTCTAAACAACCTATCTACTATTCCTACTAGACTGATTTAGTGGTACTCTTAGCATTATGATATCTACTCATTAAATGTTTCTACATACTCAATTGTAAGTTACGATTTGTAGATGTTACTCTCTAAATCCATTAGGCTATTAGTTACTAGTGTTAATTTGTGTATCTACAGACGAGAATCTATAGCATTAAGTATCGCTACAACGATTGTTCGTTATGCATTTTTTTTATATAAAGAAAAATACATGATAACTAACACGAATTTCTTCAAATTGACACGTTTCTATTTTATTGGCACAAATATCTAGATAGCTTTAGCCTCATATTAACGTTGACAGAATACATTTCTTTATGTAAAAGTTATGGTTGGTTTCATAGAGAATAAGTATAAATAATGTCCATTTTTATATTTTGTTCTCATATTCAAATTTTATTGCATAACTTTAACGCGTAGCTTTTGGAATTCATGCAGTCAAATCTCGTTATGACGCACTTGTTAATTTTATTTAATGTTTAAAATAACACTTTGTTCCATTGAATTGTAAAGATGAAACGATTAGGATACACAATAGTCTGTAATGGGGAGAAAAAGACCATTTAAAGGAAGACTAAGAAAGGAGGTCGATGGTTAATAGGTATGTTGCGAGCCTCGTGTGTTCCCGCTCCTAGTAGTGACGTTAGTAGTTTGAAGATGGTGTCCGAGCCCGTAGTTCCCCTGTTGTCACCCCAGAGATGCATGTCACCCACACTCACACTGCATCCCGGTCCTCCGGCCCTCTATATCTTGGTGCTTGTTTGTGCTTTATAAACGTCCAGTTCCCAGTAGCGATATTGAGCACTAACCAAATCTATCAAAAATTGTACTTTCACGAATGTATTCCACCCTTCTAACCTTCTGGAGTACACCCCTATTCAACACATAATGATTTACACACAGCACTCCATTGATTTACATGCCGTACCTGAGTTTAATGTTTAACATTAGGTATTAAATATGTATATAGTAGGTAAATGATGGTAGGTGATGGTAAAGGCTGACTAACGAGATTTCCTTGCATGAATATTTGATATGGTTGTTTCCTTTTATGTAAATTGCGCTTATATGTGTGTTTATCTGAATATATTGCGGTAAAAAGTGGCTGGAAAATATTGCATCATAATAACCAAAACATGGCAATAGTTTATTCGTGATCGTCCCATCTCCATTTCTTCTTTTAGTTGTTGTAAGTCAATGAAATGTTAAGGACATTTCCAACTCACCTTGAACAATCTTTTCTTCCGACATCAAAACTTGACCTCACCAAACTTGTTCCCAATATTCTAACGCTTTGAAAACTTCTTGCTACAATGAAAATATATTCTAATATCACTTTGATGTTTCTATTATTTGCTTTTCTTTCCATGCTTCTGTATGTACCTACTAGGTAAAGTGTAGAGTTGAATATATTATGGGTATTGGATATTTTTATATCATCAGTCTATTTGTGTGATTTCGTAAATGCAGCTTAGATTGTATTTCTTAATAGACATATTTCGAGAGATGTTTTACAGTAAATTTTCTTTTTGCTCTTTGACAAACCATAAACAGTGGATGCTGTGGTTACAAAGTAGTACATATGGAATGAAGATATACGCATTGTTAACTAAATGATCTTTTCTCTCTCGGCAGATGTACAGGACGAACACATCTGATCACAAGGCAATCTTCGAAAGAAATATTAGATTAATAGCTGAATTTTATGTTGAATAGAACTCTCATGGCGCCGTAGTGAATTTCTTTTATATTGATAAGAAATAAAAGTGTTCTTATATTGTTAGTTAACTGGACTAAGTGCGAATCGTTCGCGTCGGAGGGCGTTCTGTACAGAACTTACCTAGCTAATCAATTACTATTATATACTGTACCCCACGGTACGAATTGCTTTTCGTTTTAAGTTATGTGTAGGTTCTACATAGTGTGCACGGTTTACGAGACACATCATAGATGTGAATAAACTTGTTATTAAATAGTTGAATGTAATTGATCGTTGCTCAGTGTATAATAAAATGAAGTAAATGTTAAAAATGAAATTATAAGATCACAGTAATATACTCGAATCGAAGATTTTGATGTACCGTCTGTCTATGATTTGATATATGATGTTAAACAATATAAAAATTTAAAAAGAAACCTTAAAACTTTCATGTTTCCCTTTAAAATATACTTCTTAATACTTCTGGATCTAATACCTCTAAAATATACCTTGTAAATTTTATAAATACATGTTTCAGTCAACAATTTCAATAAAATGTAGCATTATGTTTTACATACCACAATAAGACGTACTTAATGATGAAATCTAAATAGAGAACATTTTTAAAATTATAAGTAAGATATTTGATCAATGTAATATTAATCGAGCGGCTGAACTCCAGTGATAATGGATGCCAAAGACATGTTAGGAACAACACATGCATACATCATTATATATTTACAACTTGTGCATTATCAGTTTGTTAATTTCACCGCCTCTAGCTTATAAAGTAACTTGACAAACACGACAGGAACACGCAGAAGCTGGGTTTATTTAAATTTTAACGAAGAGAGCTAATTAATCAATCACTAGAATGTAAGTAAAATATCCAAATATTATTTATCTAGTCAAATCGATAAAACTAATAAAAAAAACAAATCCGTCATGTTACCATACAGACAATTAGATTATTATACAGTTGTTACAGCACTGCCAAGTCATTTATATTTATAAGTAGATTAAATGAAAAAAAGTCTAGATAAGGAATAGACTCTTTATGGTATCCCTTTTGTTTTTCGAGTTTTTAGAGAGGTCAGGTAAGTGCATAGAGGTGAATGTAAACATAAAATGTTATGAGATTAATATCGATATTACAGGTCTTAGTTTTACATAGGTAAGTCCACAAAGAAAGCCAAGCTCGTGTAGAATGGCCGTGCCCGAATGTCTTTTTGGCATGTGTTCAAAAACCGATCCAGTTTTATTTCCGCAACTTTAAAAGAAAGATCCATCCAAATAGCATTGTGTGTCTGAAGTTCGCTATTACTGTGAAATGATGTTATATAAAAGAAATGTTTCTTTATTTATTAGTACCAAGATGTACCAATATTTTATGTCTGCACTTAACAACTGTGTACTTTACTGTTTGTTTTGAACACAGAATAGTCTCAAAATTTGATCTGTCACTATTTTGATCGTTATAATAAATCCGTTATCAATTGATTGTTAAAGATACGTTTTATTTATCTTTTTCTATAAGACACGACCTTTGTTATTTATTTCGCATTCGGCCTTAGAAAGATTTGACTGCATAGAATTAAAGATTTTTGGTACGGGTGTCACCAAATTGTTGTCTAACGTTGTACATATTGTTTCTTAAATTTTAAATACATTTAGGAAATCGTTGGTATTCTAAATTTTATTAAATTTTGAAATGATTACGATACATTATTGTGTCCCGTCAGTGTGAGAGGTTTGCGCGCTCGCGTGGCGCGGGGCGTCTGCAGTGACGGGCGGAGATCGTACAAGTTTATCTAAAATGTTATTTATAATGTCAAGTTTATTATAAGCTTCGTAATAATTAGTACATTACTTTCCTGTGATCTGTACGTTTGGTTGTATTAAACGTTTCACCCAAATCATCACTGTGTAAATAAAGAGTCATCGAATGATCTGAATGTAAAAATACGTTTTATTTTTATAAACCCTTATTGCGACAGACGACTGCGCTAAAATAAACATTTAATTTTACACTCTACCTTTTCGATCACAGTAAAAATGGAAACAGAGTGATTCTGCGAAATGCTCGAACGTTTTACTATTTTAGTGGCCTTTGTAAACGAACTCGATAGTGTTCACAGCGTAGGGCAAAGTTAACATCTCTATATTTTGTAATATTCGATCTATCATGAATTGTGCTCTGCAACTTGCTGATATTAGCTGAGTCCCGTCAACAAAGTAATTTAAATCAAAATAAAGAGTTATTATTTACGTATATAGTAATATAATCACAAAGTATTCTTGCTACTACGAACAAAAGAGAAAATTACAGTAGGTACAGTACCTAATAAGAAAGGGCTCCACCTCTTTGACGATCACACAAGAAGTTTAATGGCCATGTCATTATAGACAAGTGAAAATAATGAATACAGTTAGTCAAAGCACACAGACGCACCGGAGCTCTGGCAGGGATTTAATATTTCACAAAGGTAAGTACTCCCAAAGCTGCAGAGGAATTAAAAAGAATCTCCGACAGAACAATAAACATTCTGTAAAACTGAACAAATTAGTTTCACTTTTTCATTAACGGAGATGGTTATTTTTAAGTGTAACGGGAACGAAGCAATTTGTTCTCAGAGCTGGATTAAATGATGACTAAAGGCGATGTCGGCAGAATTGTGACTAAAGTTTTTGACCGTGTCATTAGATTTCCGGATGGGGTACATTAATAATATTTTAGCACGGGCTGCAGCCAGATGTCACTCCTAACCTGAAGATCTAGACAAGTGACATTTTATGAAGCGTCACGATAGCGATTGGAAAGTTGAACAGACGAAATAATGAACCGAAAAGACAAAATTACTGTTTGTGCCATATATATGGACCTAACCAAGGCTTTCGATTATATAGATTACGCAATTTTGTAAGGCAAAATTGAAAATACGGTATCAGGGGGAATATACTTAAACTGTTAGAATCCTATTTGGAAAATAGAAAACAATATGTAGAAATCACACAAATTTGTACAAGTGAAAATTCCGAGAAGAAATAAAGATCTAAATCAAGGACAGTAAAATTCGGCGTGCCTCAGGGCTACGAGCTGATGCCACCCCTCTTCTTGCTGTACATTAATGACCTTCCCGGATACATAAACCATCCTATGGCACTATTTGCTGACGACAGCACAGTAGTAGATAAATGCGACGATCCTTTGACTTATGAAAATTAAATAAATTTGACATTAAATACAATTATATCATGGTTTGACAAAACTAATCGTATTATTAATTTAGAAGAGACTAAAATTATGCATTTTCACCAGAGTGCCGAGTAAAATATCTGATATTAATTATTTAGGGACTCAAATAGAGTCAACTACTGTCACTCAAATTCCTTGGTATCATAATAGACAAAACATGTTTTTGTCTATTATGATACCAAGGAATAAGAAAACCTGGAGACCCCAGACAGAAGAACTCTGTAAAAAAAATAGTAAATTCGCATATGTTCTTTACAAACTGTCAAAGACTGTCAGCCTAGAATCGGTACTAATGGCATATCACTGATATGTTGCATCAACACTTAGGTATGTTATAGTGTATTGGGATAACTCAGCCGATAGAGAACTTGTAATTAGAGCTCAAAAAAATTATCAGATGTATGTGTGGCCTAAACAGCACGAACAGTTGTCAACCGTTCTTTAAAAGCCTAAATATTCTTACCCTACCATCATAGTACATCTATGAAACTAATGTATTTGTCAAAACACACATCTTGCAATTCAAAATAGCTTCCAAAAGCTACTATAGAAAGTTATACGACAAAAATAAGTTAGAGCTCGAAATAACACATGTCAGAACAGAACAGCGCTAATAAATAAAAGTACTTTCTGTATGGCCACAAAAATATTTAACAAGCTACCTTAGACATTAAAATCATTAAATCTGGACAAATTTAAAAGTGTCCTTAAGAAAATCTTAATCGATAAATGCTACTACTCAATAAAGGACTATTTGGATGACAGTTCTATAATCCCTCCTTCAGATAATAAACATTAGGTCATCATATCTCATGTTATTTTATTTTATTTTTACTAACCTGCATTTATTAGATATTTACCTAATTGACATTGCACTGTAAGTTTTTACTGTTGACATTCTGGATATATTTTATTAATTTTGGACTTATTTATGAATTAATTGACATTATCTAATATTTTCTGTTTTTTTTTAACTTTTATTTTTGTATTTCTTGGATTTTATTGTTGGCATTCTAAAAATATTTAATTGATAATATTTATTTTGACATTCTTGTATTAATTTGAATAATTGACATTAACCTATTTTTATTTTTTGACATATCTGAAATGTTTTTGTTAATTTGGTACTTGTTTTGACATTGTAGTTTTTATTGAAAATCAGTTAATTGTCAGGAGAATAATAACTATATTGAACTATCCAACACTAACTCTTTCTAGTTGTTATATAATATTGTGAAATTAATGTTGAAACATTTGTACGCCTAATGGCAATGCATAGAGAACTTACAAAATTGTAACATCCTGCACACCTGTGTATCTGTAACCTATGTTTACAAATAAAGAATCTGAATCTGAAACATAAAAAATACTTAAGTATATAATTTTGAGTTGGCGTCAAACAAACAAAAATTAACTATCTAATGCGTAGAATGATCGAAGCTAGGTTGATTTTCGTTGTTCGTTTGTTTGGCGCGCGCTTCAAAAGCCGAGACTAAAAGTTTATTTATATTTTTCTTTTTAGTTCGTTACTTCTTCAGTTAATTTTTTTGTTAAAAATGTTTCTTTTTTTCGCTTTTAAGTTTATTTAATTTCAACAGAATCGGATCACAATTTAAAATTCAGTGTAAAAATATCAATTCAACCTTTTCTACCTTTAGGGGTGGATTAAATTTTTCAAATTCAAGGGACCAACCTTACCATACTCTTTCCAATAAAAAAAGGTTTTTCAATTTTTCAATTTCAATTTTTATTTTTTTTTATTTCACATAGGCCTGCATGGGCACTTATAAAACGTGCACGGTTCGGGTTGGTCGTTTCCTATGGAGAAGAACCGGCAAGAAACTCCATGGTTACTCCTTTAAAAATGTTTTGGATTTACAATATTTCCATGTTACAGCATTAGTACTTAGATATGGGGGGACAACGCAGGCCCGACTTATGACAATAAGTCGTAAGAAACTAAAAAAATTAAAATAAAAAGATTAGGTATATATTAAATAAAAAAGTTAACAAATGTTAACTAGCATCAAGAAGGCCTACAATGTTCACACATTCACAAAACAATCGGTAAAATAATCTATACAAAGGTAAAAAAAAAAAAAGTATAACAACACTAAATTTAACGTGTGGCACAAATGTTGTTATCAGTGCTGTAACTATTCTTAGCAAAGGGCTATAAAAATGATTGAAAACCATTGTAAAAAGTCTAATTAAAAGAAGGAAAGAAAAATGAGATTGAGAATAGTTAGAGACATCCACTTATTTGTGCCGTTTACAAGTTACGAGGGAAGCTGCATGCGCAGAAGGAGCTAAGGTCAAATGTTTTTATCTTCAACGTAGTCCTTGATTTTATAATATGCTTTGTTAATAAGGATACGTTTGATGTAGTTTTTGAACCTTCCATCGGTCAGTTCTATAACTGACTTTGGCAACTTGTTATAAAAGCGTATACTGTTTATAAGAAAAGACTTGCTAGTTTTCGTTAATCTGAATTTGGGTATTACAATTTCGTGCTTACTGCGTGTATTTAAATTATGGAAGTCGCTTCCAGTTTTGAAAAGCCCCCGATTTTTACGGACATACAAAATACATTCCAAAATATAAAGTGAAGGGAGAGTCAGTATATCGATCTCTTTAAATTTTTCTCTGAGGGACTCGCGAGGACCCATTTTATAGATTGCGCGGATTGCCCTCTTTTGTAGGATGAAAATTGAGTCAACGTCTGCTGCTGATCCCCACAGCAGAATGCCATAAGACATAATACTGTGGAAATAAGCATAGTATACTAACCTAGCTGTAGCTACATCGGTTAGCTGCCTTATTTTCCTTACTGCATATGCAGCCGAACTTAACCTACCCGAAAGAGTTCTAATGTGCGCGCCCCACAGCAATTTTGAATCGATAGTAATCCCTAAGAATACAGTTTCCGTTATAACTTCAAGATTTTTGCCGTCAAGATTTAGGTTTAGGTCATGTTGTGGTACATTTGGTAAAGAGAACTTTAGACATTTTGTTTTTTTCACATTCAGTAAAAGATTGTTAGCTGCGAACCATTTTGAGAGAACAATCAGACTTTCGTTGACATTTAAGACATCTGTATCTTGCCTATCTATTTTAAAAATAAGCGAAGTATCATCAGCAAATAGAATTATATCCGATAATTTGGCCATCATAAAAGGGAGATCATTAATGTAAACAAGAAAAAGGAAAGGGGCGAAAATTGAACCTTGGGGCACGCCCATCTTGACCCATTTACTTTTTGCTGTCTGTTTGATAAAGGAAAGCACGAGATCAGCAGATTTTCTACGAATTCCGTAGTGGTGTAATTTACAGATCAGTGTGTTGTAGTCGACGCAGTCGAAAGCTTTTGAGAGATCACAGAAAATGCCAATGGCATCCTGGGACCTCTCCCAAGTCTCCAAGATGTGACTGATGAGTTTTACTCCTGCGTCCGTTGTCGACCTACCTTTCGTGAAACCAAACTGTTGACTATGCAGGGTCCCATTTGAATTGAAGTGAGACAACATCTGTTCCAGCATGATTTTTTCATAGATTTTACTCAATGCTGGAAGCACGGATATAGGTCTATAATTAGAAGGATCACTCTTACAGCCTGATTTGAAAATTGGTACTACTTTACTGTGTTTCATTAAGTCAGGAAAAGTGCCGCTGTCCAAACATTGATTGAATATGCCTGTTAGGACAGGAGCAATTGAGTCAATAATATCTCCAAGAACCCTAACGGATATCCCCCACAAGTCTTCAGTATTCTTTATATTGAGATTTTTAAAGGCGTTTTTAATTGTATCAATACATATTGGTTTAAATTTAAAGATTGGTATGTCTTTAGTAAAGTTTTCTTTAAGAAGAGCTTCAGCTAATTTAGATGAGGAAGGAAGAGACTTCGTAACCTCTACGGAATGTTTGTAAAGAAATTTTCTAATGTCTCAGCGACTTCTTGCCTATCAGAAATGGTTTGATTAGTTATTTTCAAAGACAACTCATTCTGATCGCGTTGTTGTATCTTTCCAGTTTCTCTATTAATTAATTGCCACACAGTTTTTATTTTATTATTAGAAGCACCAATTTTGTTAATTATTATTAGGGATTTTGCTTGAGCGCAGACTCTTTTGAATATTTTGGAATAGTTTCTAACATAAGTGTGAAAAACTTGATCGGAAGTCAAAGATTTTTCGTAATATAAATTATATAAGATATCTCGGCTTTTTCTTATGCCCACAGTGGCCCATTCACTAAATTTCGATTTGGAATTGTTGACTTTAACTGTTTTTACAGGACACGTTTTATTGAATTCTTGGCAAACTGTTAAAAACAACGTGCCGTAATTTATATTGGGGTCGTTTGAATCAAAACTGGCGTTACGTTAAAGGTAGCTAAAAACATTATTATTAAAAGAGATTAATTTATTTTTAGTAAGTGGTCTTAATCGAATTGATTTAGCTAGGTTAATTTTTTTATTTCACTCAAAAGATACTAGTTGACCAGTATGGTCTGACCTAACGCCACTAATTAAAAACGAATCTTTTACTTTACAATTAGTGAATACATTATCTATGCAAGAAGCTGAAGTTGCTGTTATTCTTGTTGGTTCATTAAATAAATATTTTAGGTTAAATGATTTAAATAATGAAATGAGCTTACATTTTTCAGGCGAGTTGACTAACAGATCTATATTTAAGTCGCCACAAACAAAAACTAATTTATTATCTCTGAAAAGTTTACTTAATAATTCTTCCATTGTAATCAAAAACAATGACAAGTTTGATGCTGGTGGTCTGTAAACGCACAAGACAGTATGCCCCTCGACCTCTGCACATGCTACCTCACACAAGCGATCAACAGAGTAAGCAGTGATATCCTTCCTTTCCTTATATTTTAAATGACTATTACAAAGTATGAGGGTACCACCACCCACTGTGGATCTGTTGTACGCGCTGGCAACTGAGAAATTATTTACATTAAACAACATCCTATCTGGTTTTAAGGTATTCTGGTATTTATGTACTAACAATTCCACGTCTAAAATTTTGCCGGAGAAGCGATTTATATTTTGATGATATAGTAAAATATTACTATTCGACTTCTCTTTGGTCGGCTCTAATGGTTTAAAGAATCATCGTTTAAAGTATTATCAGAAAAACTGGATAATACTGTTAAATCACTAAACCTAGTCTCAGTTAAATTATCAATAACTGCGTGTATATTAAAAGCTAACAATATAGCTAATAAATGTCGACTATTTTTGGGAAGAAACATATGGTTCCCAATCAAAACAAAATCACTAACAAAATTGTTGGTGTCAAAAAACAATAAACGGTCACTATGACGACAAGATAAAATATGCATCAGGTTATTCAAACTAGAAATGTATTCATTTTCATGAACAAGTAACTTGCCAGAATAGGGCAATGCACATAATATTAATTTGCCTAATCTTAACTTAAGTAGGTTGTCAATACCATTAACTATGTCCCTTTTTTGTTATACTAAGGCTATTTCCAATAAGAAGTACTACAGTAGTTTGATCATTCAATTGTGTCTGTTAAATTTTATGGATAAGCTCATTAAATTGCAGTTTATGATAACAATGGTTCACTATTGTATGTTTAGAACGGTTATTTAACAAAGATCCAAACCCTGTTCCTAATCTATCAGAAAATACTAAGACATTACTTTTGGTGGGGTTCAAAGTTGTTGCAGTATGATCAATGGGTAAAGTTGTAGTAGCAACATGTTGTGACATGAGAGGTGGTAGAGCGGCAGCACAACTACAGGTGAGGTTGTTAGTCAATGATTCGCACCTCTCTGCATTATACTTCACCAGGTCCACCAACTCACAGGCCTTCTGCATGCGTTCACTCAACATCTGTTTACTACATTCATATTTATAAAATACTTCCTTAAGTGTATTTTCCCTACTCAATAATTCCCTTTCAAGGTTCTGTATTTCAACATCTTACATTTGTGTACTAGTTTCTAATTTACTATTAAATATATTTAATTGGTTTTTTAAGTTTCTTAAATCTTTCCTAAGGTTAACATTATATTTGCAAACACTTTGAGTTTTTATAAGTTTCTTATATTTCTTAATACTTTTATTGATTTTAATATATTTCTTAATTTTATTATGACTGCTTAAAAATCTTTTGAAATCGGACCACACTATAAAAAGTTATGCGTGCTCGTACATACAAAATAAAATATAAATGTCGAATTGAGAACCTCCTCCTTTTTATTCGTCGGTTAAAAATGTCTACAATGTACTGGAATGTTAAGCACTATCAAAATGCCAAATCTTACATCACATTTTGGCATTTCGATCAAAAAATAAACACTTTGTTTAGAGGTTGACTAAATATTACGCTGAAAAGGTTACTAAGTTACTAACGTCATAAAAACCGTTGAAATGAAACAATTCTTGTATTGTAACCTTCCTATCCAAATAGACGAATCAATACTTCTACTCATGCATTAGTAATTGCTTCATACGAATGCTGCAAGGGCAAATTAGAATAGTGACGTCAATTTTCCAATTTCAACCGTGATAATAACGTTATTAACAACTGAATCAACCTACTTTTAAACTACCTAGTCGTTTTAGACGTAGTTGAATCACGTTATATTGCAATTCAATTTTCGTTTCATTCGCCTAATGGACTGTTATAACCCAATTATAATGATATTAAGAAGAATAGATTTGTACTATATAACATTCCATTTATCAAGTTACCATCGGTATATAAATGAAAATTCTTTGTAAACGTATCGTAATCACTTCGCCCTTTTTGTCATCCGACTAAAATAACCGCTTTAGAGTTAACCCTGCTTTCGTTCAGGGAAAATAACAGAGTGTGTTGAGATTATTTGAATGGAAACTCTATAAAGTGGGACAAAGGAGCAATTGCTGTCTGGAGGAAAACACAAAGTGTACACACAGTACCTACTCACACGTTTCAGCAAATAGGTGGTATTTCGTTGCTGACTCGTAGTCACACCAGTGTGACAAACAGGATTTTTTTTCTCGTTTGTCACACCACCGATTTTTCCACACCATGTATACAATAATTGCTAGTGCAGTACCTGTATATTCTAATAAAGTCGATCTGCTGGTGATGATGATTTTAGTTTTTTATTCCGTTTTTAACGCAATATTTCAAGGAAATGGTCGGCCCTTCTTTTTTTTTTCGATGTCAATTTTCTTTTGATTGAATAATACTGTTAAAAATTTATTATTCAGTTACTTATGCCGAATCACCATGGCAAGTTACACGATTGATATTTTATTCAGATATTTTATCATTTGCTGCGTGCTGTACGTTCAAATGATAAAATATCTGAATGAGCGATTCGAGCGTTTGGGTTTCTCTCGCAGGGGTGATGTGAATTGGCCACAAAGGTCATGCAATTTGACACCGCCAGACCTTTTCTTGTAGGGTTTTTTGAAGTCACAGGTCTATGCAAACAAACCACAATCGACCGATGCCCTAAAGGTGAACACACAAAGGCCATTGCCCAAATTCAGCCGGATCTATGCAGAAGAGTCATTGATATTTGGACCACTCGGATCCGTGCCATTGTAAACAGCCGAGACGGGCATTTGAACGATGTCATATCATACTCGTTTTCCACACTTAATAGCACAAGTGTGCTTTCCAAATAAAAAAAAGAATTTTGTTAATATCACAGCTTCTTTTATTTCATTTCAACATCTAACCGCCCTTATTGAAAAAAAATCGAGAGAAAAAGATCCTGTTTGTCATACTGTGTGATAATCTGGTGTGACTACGAGTCAGCACTCAAAACCCTTTAGTATAACTAGTACAGCACTAGTTAGGAATAAATGGTGTGTAAAAATCAGTGGTGTGACAAACGAGAAAAAAAATCCTGTTTGTCACACTGGTGTGATAACCTGGTGTGACTACGAGTCAGCACTCGGGTATTTTATGTAAAGAAGTACTTTCTCAAAACTTTATCTTATGCTTCATTTAATTTACGTGGGTGTGTTTGTTCTGTCTATGTAGAGCTTCGTCATTAAAGTTACCTACACAACGCATATCATATGCGTTGTATAAATAAAAACTAGCTTCTTCGTCCGACTTCGTGAATGTCGGTAAATATTCCAGGGTCACTTTACTCCCGCGATGAGGAGTACCAATCCTGTTTCCATCTTCAAGGGCCAATTTATCTCTATACCAAAACTCATCAAAGTTAGTTCAGCTGTATTGATGTGAAATGGTAACAAACAGACAGGTAAAGCAACTTTACCATTTAAAATATGAGAATGTTAATAATAATGTTAATATGAATACATGTTTCAGATACGACTAAATAATTAATAAATAATTAAGATTAAACATCGTTAGCTTTAAACTTTACAGTAACTTTAAAAGTTACCTTATACATTGGCACAAAACTGTCTAACGAACCTTGAAGTTTATCAACAAAAGTACCAACGAATAGAATAGAATATGCTTTATTGTACACCAAAAACTAAAGTTACACATCTCTTTTACAACGAACGAAATGAATAGACTTGTGCGACGAAAATATAAACACCAACAAAACTCATCACTGCGTTTACAATGTTATACAGAAGGCGAATGAAAAGGTTATTAGTAGCGCAATGTTGTGGTCGATGGAACGCAGACGAGCCTATTCGCCTAAAAGTCTACGACAGGCATACGATAGCGCGCTTTCAACTGCCGCATTTGAATTACAAATAAGGGCACTTGAGTCTGCCTCGGCACCCACCATTTCAGGGGCGGCTCGCTCTTTATAATTTTTTTCGTGGCGAAATGCTAAGTTGAGCAGATATTTTGAAATTGAATTACCAGACTGAAAGAGAGTGAAAACATGTCTGTATAAACTTTATCGAAAAACCGGCTACTTTTTTCGTTGCGAATAATTAAATACGCTGAAAAGTATTTTATTAGGCTCGGAGTTGTTACCTTAACTTTCGGGAAATTTTATTTAAGCAAATTAAGAAGCTTTACATCAAGGGTACGTTGAGAGATATGATATTCACAATCTCCTAATTGGGTCCATTGTTCGAAAAGTTTTATTTCGTATTATATTTATGTCGATTTTTTCAATGTACAGTTACATACTAACAAAGAGCTGCCACAAACGCCATTGCATTATGAGTCTGACCATGCACCTCATGACCTGAATACCTAGTTAATAATATCCATCACTATATGATATATGTACTAATAACCGCATATATACTGAAACTTTTCTTTATGATGTGAGAGCATCCATTGACTTCGCCCGCTCTGGGTGACTTAGAACAGATTAAAGTTGCATTGAATTTAACGAGTAATGAGTACTCTTCTTTAGTAGATATTTATCTTAATCCTCTTACAGAAAGGTTTGAGCAAAAGAAAAAACACAAATAAAAAGTAGACCAAATACGAAGTTGGACATATTAGTACATATATAATAGTTACAGATAGATAGTATCAATACGACCTGATTCTCTTATCACGAATGGCGGTGAATAGATCCATTTCGATAACTGTTAGTTCGAATTAACTCGCGCTGAACAAGTGAAATAACTTTCTTTACAAAACATTACCTTACTAAATTATTGCCTACTACTATTTTGTATTTGAATGTAAATAATGAAATGGCTTTTGATATCGATGTTTTGTTGTGTCGATTTTCTTACTAATGGATCCTTCAAAGCACTTATCTTTTAAGTACGATGCAACAAAAATAATACATCAAATAAATATGTACCAAAATACAGTACAATTAAAAGGTTTATATTCTAATGAATTTATTAAAGCACAACCACATGTCCAACACTAATAATTACACCAACAGAACCATTTTGTGGTGAACATAACTGTTAAGAACATAACTTTAATTATTTCAAATTGATATATTAATTTTAATCAATGTACAAATCATTATAAATATAATTGATAATAAATCTATATTTAATATTATAAAGAGCAAAGACTTGTATTTTCGTATAAACTTAAAAACTACTGGACCTATTTCGAAAATTCTGTCACCGTTGGAAAGCTACACTATCCCCGGGTGACATAGGCTACTTTTTATCACTGAATTCCCACGGGAACGGAAAGTATGCGGGTGAAACCGCGAGGCGTCCGCTAGTAAATTAAATAATTATAAATCAAATCATAATCATTCCGGACGCAGCCATTCATCTATATCATATTACAACACAAACCGGGCGTTACATAAGTCTCAAGTTTTTGCAATTAAGTATGTTGTACACGACTTCTTAGATTTCCAAGTTGATGGAACACGAGCGAATCGGGTAAGTGGGTCACATCCCAAAAAAGAAATAGGTGTAACATTCTAATTTCAACAGATTCCGCTCAAATATGTATAGTTTTGGATTCTGCAAACACCTGCAGGTGACCCTTATGAGAGGGCTGCCCTTTGTCAATTGGCTCCGGAGTTGTAGGGCCCCGTAATTCCAAACATCTCGTGAGGATCAGGTTTGCTTTACGATCCAATAAAAAACTCAAACTCAAACAGCATTGTAGGTAGGTACTTCACGTAACCCCTCCAACATCTGAATGACCTCGAGCATCGTTCTTAGTAGACGATAATTCTCATTACTCTAGGGAACCTTAACTGGAACTATCCATATGGAAGCGCTTTTACGAGAAATTCTCCAGACCAATAAAATAGTTTCTGAAGCTACCAAACTAACATTTCTCAGAGAATCCAGTCATAATATTAAAGTACCTAATATTAATAGATTGATTGTGAACTGTAGTTCAAAGAAATCTATGTTTACTTAGCGGAGTAGACATAATAACGAATCGACCAACAACGATATTTGATGTATTAAGAAAATGGGAGATATTTGGCACTTGACCACCGGTATCAGCGCCAGACGATAAACAGAAGCTGAATACGGAATTCAATTTCCAAAGTATAAGCCTGCCGTGACGGACACGAATTTTTTCGGCATGTTGATTTGGGTCAAACACCCAACAACGACATATAAGTTATTGTCGTCAATACCGCAGCCCTCCGATTATTAACGAATATATGCCCGATGTTCTCCGTCTCCCCCAAGTTATTAATTCTTAATACTTGTAATAAATCTTTAATTAAACCATAAAAGGGAAGTTATAGAAATGTATTTTCCGTACGAAAACCATTCTTGAGGTCGAAACACAAATAAATATTTTGGACTTTCATGTCATTCAATCCAAAGACTACGTATTTCTACTTCGCAAAGATCGCAATCAGACAGACATCATCAGATCGCAGTCATTTAACATTTCAATTTATTTCCTGTTTGAAGTTATCTGTCCGCTCATTGAATTGATTGTTTTCAGGCTAAGGCTACCCGCAAATAGCGTCGGGCAGGTAGCACGTTCCACGTCCGGTTTCTCTAAATACGATGTTCATATTCCGGCGCTGGCCTGGCGCGGACCGGCAGCGGTAAGTTAACTCGTCCGGTTGAGTAGCGAGCGGCATATTTTTGCACCACTCTCTATTATTACATTGGATGGAGTTTGGGCTCGTTTGTGCTCGGCGGATTTAATATGAGAGTCCGTACATTGTTTTAGTGGCTTCAAGCTGCTTTTTGCGACTACATTTTGCTACTTTGGTTGGTTCTTGAGTTTTAAACACTTTTGATTTAAAGAATAATATGCAAAAACTGCTTGAATTTACAGAAAGCTTAATTTAGTTATGGTCAAATTATACTTTCCGTCGTGTTCTCGTGTTTGAATACAAACTCAGATCATTTCCCCCGCCGCAATCATTTCTTCATTCGAGAAAAATTCATGAATCTCTTCATATTTATTCATTGCGAGCGTCGCAACTCGCAATACGGTGTGGAAATGTTGTCATTGTTATGCTTAATTCATTAATATACGCAATGACTTGTGTATTCACGGATTCTCGTGGACTCGCCAGATACTGGGTAGTCTTACTAATCTTTGTTATTGCGATGAACGATTTTGGGATTTAATCTATAGAATATTGAAGACGTTCAGATTCCTCTTTCCAACTAAACGAACCATCGAAATGTTATTCAAATGACTCAAGTTAACCTAAGTCAAGTTGATCTAATCTTATCTAATTCAGTCTCACAATGCAAACAATACCTACTATCTAGTTCTCAAGGAAGATTATGTTTGGCCTTATCGACTACGAGAACTACAATCGAGTTATTCAAATAAAATCAACTTATCCTCAAGATGTCAACATATACGTATGCAGATCTTTGTATTTCACTAACTATGTTGAATATTCTAGCGTAACGAAATGCAGTGCAGCCTTCAGGCAAGTGGCTAACAGCCTACTATTCGTACTAGGAACCCACTTCGAATGTGGAGGCTTACCTGCACGTAACATGATTACTCCACGTTCAGGTTGAAGCAATTCAAGCAATATTCCGTCGGTCGTTCTGTATCGGCTGTGGTCCTACCTTATTCCGCTGTTGACCACGGAATACTGCAAATAGATTTTATGTACTGCAACGATTTTTGATTAAATTTACGGATATTGAATGTTAGAGCATATTATTACCTCAATGTGTTAGAGTCGGTTTATTCTTTTCTATTATTTTCTTTTTAATTGTTTTCATTTCATTTTTCCCCTCTTTTTCTAAATTTTCTTTTCTTCGAAAAGGAGACGAAGCAGGCTTGCTGAATGAAAGGAAGCTTCTTTATGATATCTTTTTTCATTTATAACCGACTAGCAGGTTCTATGTTCGACTGCAAGTATTTTTTTAAATATAATTATTTTCACCGATTACTCCTTCAATTCTTGATTGACATTAAAAAACATTTTTTTGTTAGAAAGGGTTTCTCCCGAAGTGGTTCCAATCTCACCAAGTCAGCATCTGATAAGGGGATGGAAATCGAGGAAACTTTTAAAATTTTGTAGGCATACATAATAGCGATTTTGGTATTTTTATCAACATGGCAAGCATTTTCATTCACAAAGTATCATTTGGTGAAGTGGTACTGATGAAGAAGAGCACAGATGGCCACTAGAACTTCTTAATGATAAGTATGTTCTAGGTATATATAGGATATCTCGAATAGTTGGATGACTGTGATGAGGCAAATTAAAATAAATGGTTTATATGATAATGGTACCATCGATCTGATCGGATGATGAGGCTGGAAGGCAGGCACCGGCACACCGTAATAAAACAATGTATCCCAGTCGTATTTGGGCTTATTGGAATTGGTACGAGAAACCCTCTGGCTATAAATGATTTTCGTGTAATATACGGTAGGTACCAAAACGAAAAAGAGAAAAATAAAAATCTTTTTAGTTTTTTATATCTAATTGAACTTCATCAAACTCTAAAGTTGACTCACTGGTTTCATACACAATCACTAAAAGTACCCGCAACTTAACCAGGTCATCAGTCCACCTAGTGGGAGGCCTTCCAACGTATCATCTTCCGGTTCGCGGTCCCCATTCCAGAACTTTTCAGCCCCATCGGCCATCCGTTCTGCGAGCAATGTGCCCTGCCCACAGCCACTTAAGTTTGCTAATTCTTCGGGCTATGTCGGTAACTTTGGTTCTCCTGCGGATATCATCATTTCGGACGTGATCACGCAAGGAAGTGCCGAGCATAGCCCTCTCCATTGCCCTTTGGGTGACTTTGAGCTTTTTGATAAGGCCCATTGTGAGCGACCACGTCTCGGTCCCATAGGCGATCACTGGCAACACACACTGGTCATAGACTTTTGTCTTGAGACACTGCGGTAAATTGGATGAGAAGATACCACGCAACTTCCCGAACGCCGCCCAGCCGAGTCGGATTCGACGGTTGATCTCTTTCTCGAAATTGTACCTCAAATGCTCAACTGGACCATTTGTCCCAGATAGACATAATCGTCTACAACTTCGTGTGTAGGGTCTCCGACCTTGATAGGAGTGGGTGTTACATGGGTATTCACCATGACCTTGGTTTTGTCCATGTTCATTTTAAGACCCAATTTTTCGGAAGTTCTACTGAGGTCATCGAGCATTTTACTGAGGCTCTTCATGGTCTCAGCCACGACCACTATGTCGTCGGCAAACCGAGAGTGATGTACTCGCCATTAAAGTTGATGCCCAGCCCCCTCCAGTCCAGAACCTTGAAGACATCGTCCAGCGCAGCAGTGAACAGTTTCGGAGAAATGACGTCTCCCTGTCTCACGTCGCACTGGAGAAGGATTGGTTTCGAGGGCTGATCCTGAAGACGGACTGACATGGTGGCGTTTTTGTACAAACACTTTAACACCTCAATGTACCGGTAGTCGATCTGGCACCGTTGGAGAGACTGCAGTGCAGCCCAAGTCTCGATCGAATCGAAGGCTTTCTCGTATTCCACAAACGCTAAACAGAGAGGCAGGTTAAACTCTTCGGTATTCTGTATAATCTGCCGCAGCGTATGTATGTGGTCTACGGTACTAAAGCCTTTTCGGAATCCGGCTTGTTCGGGGGGCTGGAAATCGTCAAACCTGCGCGCGAGGCATTGTCGCCCCTCTTGAAGAAGAGTACCACCACAGCCCTGCACCATGCCTGTGGCGTTTTGCCCTCGAATATGACGGAATCAAACAGCTTCTGAAGGGCCCTAAGGACCGGTTTTCCACCAGCCTTCAGGAGTTCGGCCGTAATTCCGTCATCACCCGCCGCCGTTTTTGAGCTGTTTCAGAGCCATCCTAATCTCGTACAGGCTGACGTCCGGGATATCTTCGGTATAGTGCCGGGTCAATCTAGCTCTTGGGTAGTTTGCTAGACTCGCAACGGGCTTGCTGATTGATGTGTACAACTGCCCATAGAATGTCTCGATCTCCCTGAGAAGCTCCGGTTTGGCGGTTACGATCCTGCCATCGTCGGTCTTCAGTTTCGTTAGTAGGCTCTGCCCAATAGCCAGATCTCTTGAAAACACCTTGGAGCCTTTATTTCGCTCGATCGCGTCTTTAATACGCTCGTTATTAAAGCGGCGGAGGTCTTTTTTCAAGGATTTAGAGATCTGTCTATTGAGCTGTTGGTATTTGCACGCCTCATCTGAAGAGTGCAGTATTATCTCACGCTTCTCCTTCATAAGCTTGAGGGTATGATCAGAGAGACTATAAATTATATTCAAAATAATTAGAGATCTTTATGATAATTGCAATAACGTAACCCAAAGTAGCAAAATTTTGCTTATAAAATTCATTATTTGGCGTGCGCTGAGAAAACTGTTGATCATTCGTAAAATATATGTACATACTACATGATTAAAGTACTCATTATTAACTACAAAAAAGACTGCGAGAGAAATTTCACTACCATAGTTAAGTCACAATAGCAGCTTTTGTGTTCTAAAATTCAATTAAGTCGCTGGTAGAATCAAAAGTTGGTTACATTCGTATTTATTCAAATATAGTTTATCAAATTGGTAGGTAGGGTAGGGTAAGTATGTACGGTAGGGTAGAGTAGGTAGGTATTTAGGATAGGGTAGGGTGGGTAAGTTGATCGGTAGGGCAGGTGAGTAGGTTCGTAGGGTAAGTAGGTAAGTTGATCGGTAGGGCAGGTGAGTAGGTTCGTAGGGTAGGTAGGTAGGGTAAATAGGTAGGTGGTAGGTAGTTAGACAGCCAGTTGACGGGAACGAAGCCGTGGGGTCAGCTAGTCGTCGGGGGTAGCAGACCTGGCTGGGCTCCGAGGGGCTGGCCCCCGGGAGATGCCACAGGGGGAGGCACAGCATGGGCAAGGCCGGCCCGCGCCTGCAGAGGACCGGGTTCTGGACCTGGTGCGGCAGGAGCTGGCTGCTTTTCAACGTCGGTTTTCTGCACTGGAGGCCATCGTCCTGCGTCCCCCGGTAGCGGCGAGCCAGGCAGCCTTGGGCCAGCGGAAGGCGGCGTCGTTTGCCGCCGCCGCGGCTGCCTCGGGTTCATTGGGACAGACCAACCGCGGGACCATGCTGGAACCTTCGAAGTTGGCCTCGGTGAGACTGGGCAATTCTGCCCCCAAAAAGAGCGGATCATCTGGACAGGTGGCGAGGGGCCCAGCCCAGGCGGTGAGTCAGCCGCCCCGATTGCTTCCGCCTCCTGAATCTCCTGCGGCCGAAGCCGAATGGCAAGTGGCCGGGCAGAAGAAGAAGGCGGGTAAGGCAGCGAGGGCGACCAAAAGGAAGGAGAGGCGGAAGCGGCGCAAGGAGCGAAGCATCGCGGCTAGGCTACGCGCCCCGAATTCCACAGCTGTAGTGATTACGCTACAGCCGGATGCGGAAAAGAAGGGCGTGTCCTACCGCGAGGTACTCGTCAAAGCGAGGGCGGCGGTGAACCTACAGGATCTCGGCGTCACTGAGGGCATCCGGATGAGAGTCACCGCGACTGGGGCCCGGCTGCTGGAAGTCCCCGGTGCGGCCAGCGGCCCGACCGCTGACGCTCTGGCCGAAAGGCTCAGGGCGACCCTAAATGCGGACGAAGCCCGAGTGTCTAGGCCGACCAAGTGCGCTGATATGCGCATTCTGGGCCTGGACGACTCTGTGACGGAGGGAGACGTGGTGGCCGCCATCGCAAGGACCGGGGGATGCTCTGCCGAGCAGGTGAGGGCAGGTACTATACGTCCTGATGTCACGGGAATGCGAGCCGTTACGGTGAGTTGCCCCATCTCGGCAGCCCTAAAAATAGTTGTGGAGGGCCAAAGGCTCTTGGTGGGCTGGGTTTTCGCGCAGGTGAAACTTTTGGAACCCAGACCCCTGAGGTGCTTCCGCTGCCATGTGGGCAATCACGTGGGAGCTCATTGCACCTCGGAGGTCGACCGCAGCGATCACTGCTTCCACTGTGGTCAGCCCGGTCACAAGGCTGCTGGTTCGTGCAATGCCACGCCACACTGCGTCGTATGTGCAGCAGCGGGCAAGCCGGCCGATCACCGGGCTGGGAGCAAAGCCTGCGCTCCACCCGTCAAGGCCAGGGGCAGGAGCAAGCCCTCAACCACCGCCGTCACCGCCGCAGCCGCCGCCACTGGTGCCGCCACAGCTGTCGTCGGCGCCGAAACCACTGTAGCAGGGCCCTCACAGGGGGCTCTGGAGGAGGCTGAAATGGAGTGCCAATAATGGCCACATTACGTCTCCTCCAGGCGAACATCAACCACTGTGCCGCTACTCAGGATCTATTGCTCCAGAGCATGGCGCAGTGGTCGATTAACATCGCCGTGGTCGCTGAGCCGTACTTTGTCCCGCCCAGGGAAGACTGGGTGGAGGACCTGAGCGGCTCAGTGACCTTAATTTCGTCGGCCGCCACCGGTACCCCCTCCCTCGAGGGTGTCAAGAGGGGACAGGGTTGCGTAGCAGCACGGTTCGGGGAGATTGCCGTGGTAGGGGTATACTTCTCCCCAAACCGAACTCTCACCGAGTTCCACAACTCCCTCGCGGAGTTAAAAGTCGTCGTCGTCGGGTATCGCTCCATCCCTGTGCTTGTCCTCGGGGACTTCAATGCCAAGAATGTGGCTTGGGGTGCCCGGTATACGGACACACGGGGCAGGATGGTTGAGGACTGGGCTCTGGAGACAGGCTTGATCGTCCTCAACCGGGGTTCTGTCCCCACGTGTGTGCGGATGCAGAGCGAATCGGTGGTTGATATCACGTTCGCTAGCCCCGCTCTGTCACCGCGTGTCGTCGACTGGCGCGTCATGGAGGAGGTGGAGACATATTCCGACCACCGGTATATCCGGTTCGACGTCTCCACCCAGATCTCGAGCGCGTCGGTCCGACAGACCCTGAGTGGTCCGCGGTGGGAGCTGAAACAGCTGGACCGGGAGCTCCTCCTGGAAGCCTCGATCGTGCAGGCCTGGGTGTCATCACCGGATAGGCCTGCTGACATCAACGACGAGGCGGAGTGGTTCCGGGAGGCCATGTCCGAGATATCTGACGTGGCAATGCCCCGTGTCGTCCAGCCAGGACGCGCCCGGCGCCAGGTGTACTGGTGGTCGCCGGAGCTTACGGCTCTGCGCCAAGCGTGCTTTGCTGCGCGACGCCGGTACACCAGGCACCGCAGGCTCCGTAACAGTCCTCCGGATACGGAAGCCATTGAGGTGGAGCTGTACGAGGGGTACAGAGCGGCGAGGACCGCCCTCCGAGTGGAGATCAAGCGGGCCAAGGGTTTGGCTCGCGAGGAGTCGCTGGGGACTCTGAACAGGGATCCGTGGGGGCGCCCCTACAAAATGGTGCGGGATAAACTCCACCCATGGGCGCCCCCGCTGACGCAGAGTCTCCGGCCGCAGCTTGTGGAGGGCGTGTTGAGCACACTGTTCCCTGCGCAAGGGGAACATATTCCCCCACCCATGGCTCCACCTCTTGCGGTGCCCGATGCGGACCACAACACCGACGACGACGACGATGCTCCGGAGGTGACTAAGGTAGAACTGAGAGTGGCGGTACGTAGGCTGAATGCCTAAAATACCGCCCCAGGACCCGACGGCTTATCTGGAAAAGCCTGGGTCCTGGCCTTGGAGGCTCTCGGGCCTCGACTAAGGGGGCTCCTTAGCGCATGCATGGAGAGGGGCCAGTTCCCGCTTCGCTGGAAGACGGGGAAACTGGTCCTCATTAAGAAGCCGGGGCGCCCAGCGGACTCTCCCTCCGCTTACCGGCCCATTGTGCTGCTAGATGAGGTGGGCAAGCTCTTTGAAAGAGTTATTGCTGACCGAATCGTTGGGCAGCTGGTGCGAGTGGGGCCGGATCTGGCGGAGAGCCAGTTTGGCTTCTGCAGGGGGCGTTCTACGGTGGACACCATCATGCGCGTGCGAGCCCTCACGACGGGGGATGCAGGGGGCGGGGTGAGTCGTCTTGGCGGTGTCTCTAGACATCGCCAATGCCTTCAACACCCTGCCCTGGAGTTGCATCAGGGAAGCACTCCGGTATCACCGGGTGCCACCCTACCTCTGTCGCGTGGTCGAGGCCTATCTGACGGACAGGGCCGTTATCTACCCCGGTCAACAGGGAGAGTGGAACCGGCGAGAGATGTCGTGCGGTGTCCCACAGGGATCGGTCTTGGGGCCGCATCTGTGGGACATCGGGTACGACTGGGTGCTGCGGGCCGACCTCCCTACCGGTGTCAGCGTAATTTGCTACGCTGACGACACGCTGGTCCTGGCGCAGGGGAGGTCGCACCAGGCGGCGGCTGAATTAGCGACACGCGGGGTTGCGACAGTAGTTGAGAGAATCCGGCAATTGGGGCTCGAGGTGGCCCTGCACAAGTCCGAGGCCATGTGTTTTCATGGTCCTCGGAACGCGCCACAGCCGAGTTCCCAAATAACGGTAGGAGAGGTTCACATCGGCGTCGGGTCGACGATGAAGTACCTGGGACTCGTCCTCGATAGCCGGTGGAATTTCGTGGAGCATTTCCGACGTTTGGCTCCCAGACTGGAGCGGGCCGGGGCTGCCCTCAAGCGGCTCTTGCCCAATCTAGGGGGTCCAAACGCCTCCTGCCGGAGGCTCTACGCGGTGGTCGTGCACTCCATGGCCCTTTATGGGGCACCGGTGTGGGCGCATTCCCTGAGGCGGCGACCAGTCCGCCGGTTGAACGCGTCCCAAAAGGTCATGGCCATCCGGCTGGTCCGGGGATACCGCACGGTCTCTGGTGAGGCGGCGAGCCTCCTTGCTGGATTGCCGCCATGGGATCTGGAGGCAAAAGTCCTCGCGCATATTTGGGAAAGTGCGCGAGGAGGCGAAAAGGCGGGGCGAAGCTCCGTGGCCGCGACAAATAGTGTCTACATCACCTGTCCAGTTTCAAACTACTTAGCATGCCAATAAGCTGTGATATTCATAGCATAGCCAAACATTCGGCTAACCAAAGTGTAGGTTTACTTGAGAATCTAAACTTAGACTTGCTCAATACAGCCCGCACTTCGGTATACGATTTCATTTATCGCAAAACGTGCATTTTCAAAGGAATTCAGACCTTATTCACTTTCGGGATATCATTACTGAACTTATGTTCGCACACTTCTCCACTATAGGTGAAAGTGTACCGGAATGTAATAAAAAATGATTCAAAACCCCATCCTTTACCTTGGTGGGAAGATACAGGCTTGTGATATACCATCGATACACGTAGCAAGATTCATGCAAAGCTTCTTGTGGAGTACACCGTAGGTGAGGTTTATAGGCTCGAATAGATCGAAACCGAACACGCGCGAACACGTAGAAGAACAATCTGGAATACATAAATATTGGATGTACATTTAGGTACAAAATATTTGTTAAATTCATAATAGCTACCAATTATTTGTATTGATTTTGAACGAATGATATAAAATAATGGGTTTATTGAAAAACTTAACTGAATGGCCTTTACAGCTTTAACCAGTGAATCCATAATTCTATTTTCAGTTAATTCAAACATTTTAAGGATCAATTTAGGCTAAAAGTATTGAAATGATAAAAATGCTTCACAGAATTTGTAGATCGTTAGCTTCGGAGCGAGAGGGAAGGACCTCTATTTCGGATTCGAATCAACATTCCACAAAAAATATGGTTTTGAATGTCGCTTTTCCGATCATGAAAGGGCAAACAAAACGACCCGGCTTCCAAATCCGATTTTTGTGAGTGTCATTCACCGACGCCCTCATAATTAAGTTGTTATAAGTGTGGGTCATTTCATTTCATGCAAATTTAAACTGTTATGAAATTCATCAGTGAAATTCATTCGCTATTGAAATTTATTAATTACGAAATTAAAATTACTGGAGAGGAAAAGTAAAGAACCACGTTGCCCAGCAAAGGGATTTTTAAGGTAAGAAAAGGTATAAATTTATTGGAACTAATCGAACAGCAAAAATAAACGTTTTACAGAACACTTTCAGGAAATTACAGCGCAGTCACCATGTCACAATCTGCGAACATTTTACGAACGATCGCATTCGCCGCGCAATAATACAATTGAGCAATCAAACAGATTTTGTTAACGAGCTTTTGTCGATTAACTTTGTACATAACAAATTGTAGATAGCGCTCGTTATCTGGGGTCGCGAATAATGCCATCGTCGAATAAAATCATGCACGTGTGTGCTCTAATGGTGTTGTTTCACCAGAGATACTATCGTACTACTTCTAATACTATCCTGGATTTCAGTTTAAGCAAAAAATGTGTAGGTATGTCGATTGCTGTTGCAATAAATACATTTTCTTTATTTTTCTTCTTTCTTTACCTAAGCGAGGTAGATAGGACTTGACCAATAAAAAAATCACCGATGAGATCGCTTCATTTGCCTAGCTCTTTTAGGTTCTAGGCAAGTGGCATTCGATGTCAGCGAAGGCGAAAGTCGAAAAGTCAAAATGGGTCAAAAGGGATTGATTACGTGATTTTTCGATATTGCTTGTCAATGCCATATAAATTTGCCTTTTCGGCAATCGCTATCACCACGCTTTCGATGACAAAATGTGACTTGTCTAGGGCGTCTGGTTAAAAGGGCAAAAATACAAAAGATAGAGATGTGTGAGGAGATTGCGAGCGAGGAATGCGTGCTCGCTAAGCTGAAAAGAGCCTATACGCACCCTCGCTCCTTTCAGTTACACACCTTTTTACAGGTTTGCTACGCATCCTCGTACCAAGCAAGATTCTCGCAGCGCGAAAACTTCTCGCACAGTTTTGGAGGACCGTCGCTACAACCTCCCACCGCCTAGGTACCGAGCACATCTCTATTTTTTTACTTTTTATTATTATTAGGCTCGCGTTTGGCCACTATCTCACATATCTCTGCTGGAAAAGCTTCCTCAAATTCTCGTCTTGTATTAGTGTAGTCGTGATAACATAACTAAAATAATCAGTTTCCAAAGCATCTGCTCCCAGTTTCCTCACGTAGGTATGAAACTTTATATTCGATCAGATTATTTCTACTAGAGTTTTCCTGACGCTTCGAGCAGCAACATAACTGTATACCTATACACCTGCCTCTGGCGTTATCTTGTTAAGATCATAAGCATTTCATGGTTTGGAATAAGTTCCTTTTGAACTTTACGGGCATACCTACATGTCTACTTTGTAGACTCCAGATTATCGCCTTCATTTGTAGCTCGCTCGTAGCTAATGTAATTTTAGAATTAAAATCTTAATATACAGGGTGTTTGGAAGGGAGCTGTACATACGCCTAGGGTAGAAACTAGGGATAGTCTGCTACCTACCCCCGCCCATTATATTGACCTTGGCCTCAAGGTTTTTTTTTAATTTATTATTATTTTTTATTTGACTTTTTTATGATTTTTTGACTAAAACTACCTGTAGCTCAAAATCTATCCATGGGACCGGTCGGCTAATGGTCTTGTTTTAATCGTTAGAGTCTTAGGGTCCTGCAAAAAATTATTTTACACCAGAAAATTGTGGAGAAGAAAAGTTATGGGGCCTGAAGTACCGTAGTAAGGTAAAGAAATAATTTTAAGGGCAACTTTCTATGGGGTTTAAAAAAAAACTAACAGGGTTGGAGTTCTTCTGATTTTTTTAAAACATCCTCAGTCCATGCCCTTTCTAACGATATGCTAAAAGTGTATTTATCACTTTTAGTTTTAAAGTTATTAATTAATTTCCGCAACTAGGGCACTTTTACCACCACGAGTCGACATTTGTAAGACAAATGTAATTTCCAGAATTTAAACCAGTTTGGCCTACAGTTGGCAAATTTGTTGTCTCACTCTTACACGAGAGCAACATGTAAGAGACAAAACATGTCATGTCATGTCTCTTTCGCTCTTGGGTCGACGGGGCCGGGCAGGTAACTCGTTGGGGTCTTTGTTAGTCAGTCGAGATTTACCCATCTTAGCTAACTTACGTACTTGCCGTTACGACGCTCCACTGTTTTCGTTAATTTTGTTGAGTTTGTTATTACTTCGTTTTTGTTAAGTTTTGTTATTTGTTACCTTGTTGTTGGCAAAATGGCTGGATTTACCAGTGAAGAGTACACCGACATGCTGGTGGTGTATGGAATGGCTGATTGCAATGGGCGCGAGGCACGGAGGATTTATCAAGAACGGTATCCTAACCGGCGAGTGCCTAACCACCAAACGTTTGGCTCAACTTATCGGCGTCTGCGAGAAACCGGAAATTTAAATTTCCGGGAACCAGCCGTGAACAGATTTCAACCAAATTTGGCTGCGGAAGAACGCATATTGGCTGAATTTGAGGAAGATCCGACCAGAAGCGTAAGAACCGTAGCCCGGACGCTTGGTTTAAGCGTGTGGAAAGTCTGGTCGGTTCTTCGCGAAAATGGACGTCATCCTTTCCACTACACCCCTGTTCAAGGTAATTTTTTACATAAAGTTTTTGTTTTTAGCTCTTATGTAATGAACTAGCATGTGAATTTCATAGGCAATTTTTAAATTAACATGAGCATGTGTGTGAGAGAGAGAGAAATGGAAAGACAGAGATAGCAATCAATGTTACATAGCTACTAATTCATAAGGAAACCGCTAACGTTGATATTTTTATTGTTTTAGGCTTAGAGGATAACGACTATGCAAGAAGGGTGGAGTTTTGCCGCCACTTGCTCCATACGGACGTGGAAGATATTAATTTTTTACGGAGTATTCTCTGGACTGACGAGTCCAAGTTTGACAAGGAAGGAATTGTAAATTACCACAATCTCCATCACTGGGCACCCAGAGATCAAAACCCGAGAGTCAAGAGGCACAGAGGTTTTCAACGAAGGTTCTCCGTGAACGTATGGGCAGGCGTCATCGGTAATCGGTTGATAGGGCCGCACTTTTTGCCAGACAACCTAAACGGGCAAAACTACTTAGATTTCCTCGAAAACGATTTGCCTGATTTAGCGGAAGAAGTGTTTGACGAAGATCGGCCCATAGTCTTCCAGCACGACGGCTGTCCTGCTCATTGGAGCCTAGCAGTGAGGGAGCTTCTGGACAACTGCTTTCCTAATTCTTGGATTGGTCGGGGTGGGCCAATTCCCTGGCCCCCAAGGTCGCCTGACCTTACCCCACTCGACTTCTACGTCTGGGGAAGGGCGAAAGAGTTGGTGTACGCAGAAGAAGTACCAACAAGGGAGGTTCTAATTAACAGGATCCACGCCGCATTCGATACAATGCGCGAGGAACTGCTGCTTAGAACGGTGACCGTGGAGATGAGGAAGAGGTGCCGAGCATGTTTACAGGTCAATGGTCATCAATTTGAACAAAATTTGTAATTAATTAAAATTAGTAATTAATTAAAATTTGTAATTTAATGACATTAGTCATTACCAAATTTTTTGTTTCATTTGCCATCCTTTTACGATCGAACACATTTAATTTTCATTAGTTGAAATTTTTGCTTGAAGTGCCCTAGTTGCGGAAATTAATTAATAACTTTAAAACTAAAAGTGATAATTACACTTTTAGCATATCGTTAGAAAGGGCATGGACTGAGGATGTTTTAAAAAAATCAGAAGAACTCCAACCCTGTTAGTTTTTTTTTAAACCCCATAGAAAGTTGCCCTTAAAATTATTTCTTTACCTTACTACGGTACTTCAGGCCCCATAACTTTTCTTCTCCACAATTTTCTGGTGTAAAATAATTTTTTGCAGGACCCTAAGACTCTAACGATTAAAACAAGACCATTAGCCGACCGGTCCCATGGATAGATTTTGAGCTACAGGTAGTTTTAGTCAAAAAATCATAAAAAAGTCAAATAAAAAATACAAAATAAATTAAAAAAAAACCTTGAGGCCAAGGTCAATATAATGGGCGGGGGTAGGTAGCAGACTATCCCTAGTTTCTACCCTAGGCGTATGTACAGCTCCCTTCCAAACACCCTGTATATAAATCTCGTGTCACAATGTTTGTCCTTAATGGACTCCTAAACAACTTAACCGATTATAATAAAATTCGCACACCATGTGCAGTTCGATCCAACTTGAGAGATAGGATAGTTTAAATCTCAAATTATAGTCGCAATTTTAATTTATTGCTAATTATTTGTCTGTTATTATTTGACAGTCACAATAACCTGACGCTATAACTCCAGAACGCACGAACCGATTTCCACGGTTTTGCATTCGTTGGAAAGGTCTCGGGCTCCGTGAGGTTTATAGGGTAAGTAGGGTAGGGTAGGTAGGGTAGGGTAGGTAGGGTAGGGTAGGGTAGGTAGGGTAGGGTAGGTAGGGTAGGGTAGGTAGGGTAGGGTAGGTAGGGTAGGGTAGGTAGGGTAGGGTAGGTAGGGTAGGGTAGGTAGGGTAGGGTAGGTAGGGTAGGGTAGGTAGGGTAGGGTAGGTAGGGTAGGGTAGGTAGGGTAGGGTAGGTAGGGTAGGGTAGGTAGGGTAGGGTAGGTAGGGTAGGGTAGGTAGGGTAGGGTAGGTAGGGTAGGGTAGGTAGGGTAGGGTAGGTAGGGTAGGGTAGGTAGGGTAGGTAGGGTAGGTAGGGTAGGGTAGGTAGGGTAGGGTAGGTAGGGTAGGGTAGGTAGGGTAGGGTAGGTAGGGTAGGGTAGGTAGGGTAGGGTAGGTAGGGTAGGGTAGGTAGGGTAGGGTAGGTAGGGTAGGGTAGGTAGGGTAGGGTAGGTAGGGTAGGTAGGGTAGGGTAGGTAGGGTAGGGTAGGGTAGGTAGGGTAGGGTAGGTAGGGTAGGGTAGGTAGAGTAGGGTAGGTAGGGTAGGGTAGGTAGAGTTGGGTAGATAGTGTTAGGTAGGGTAGATGAATGTTTGGTGTTTTTATGGCAAAACAAAGTTTGCCGGGTCAGCTAGTTATACTATATATTATAGTTGCTGTGAAGATACGCAAGCCCTAGTAAGTCACAAAAATTAAGGGATTTTAAAGATACAATCAAATGTATTTTAAGAAAGTGTTTTTATTTTAATAACACAAAGGTATACATTAGACTGATGAAAGATATTTTTTTTAGTACAACAAAGGATTTCGTAGTGCCAATCATGTGCGCTTGACTGGTACGTCCCTTGTATCTTTTACTAGCTTCTGCCAGAGGCTTTGCTCACGTGAATAGTGTTTTTTTATCCCACACATTATACCAGGATGAAAGTAGCCTATGTGCTATTCTAGACTCTAATCTATCTCTGTACCAAATCTATCTGTCGATAAAAGCATTTTTTACATCGAAAATATTTCCTAAATATAGCCAGGGTGTTAAAAGATAACCAACAGAACCCATTATCAGCATTTTAAGAATGTTTATCTGTTTCAAAATCAAAATCAAAATCAATTTTTTTATTTCACATAGGCCTACATGGGCACTTATAAAATGTCGACAAAATGAGCACGGTTCGGGTTGGTCGTTTCCTATGGAGAAGAACCGGCAAGAAACTCCATGGTTACTCTTTTAAAAATGGTTTGGTTTTGCAATATTTCCATGTTACAGCATTAGTACTTAGATATGTGGGGACAACGTAGGCCCGAATTATGACAATAAGTCGTAAGAAACTAAAAAAAAAGAAAAAGATTATATAAAAAAGTTAACAAATGTTAACTAGCATCTAGAAGGCCTACAATGTTCACACATTCACAAAACAATCGGTAAAAGAATCTATACAAAGGTAAAAAATAATAAAAATAAGTATAACAAGACTAAATTTAACATGTTGCACAAATGTTGTTATCAGTGCTGTAACTATTCTTAGCAAAGGGCTTTAAAGATGATTGAAAACCATTGTAAAAAGTCTAATTAAAAGAAGGAAAGAAAAAATGAGATTGAGAATAGTTAGAGACATCCACTTATTTGTGTCGTTTACAAGTTACCAGGGAAGCTGCATGCGCAGAAGGAGCTAAGCCCAAATGTTTTTATCTTCAACGTAGTCCTTGATTTTATAATATGCTTTTTTAACAAGGATACGTTTGATGTAGTTTTTGAACCTTCCATCGGTCAGTTCTATAACTGACTTTGGCAACTTGTTATAAAAGCGTATACTGTTTATAAGAAAAGACTTGCTAGTTTTCGTTAATCTGAATTTGGGTATTACAATTTCGTGCTTACTGCGTGTATTTAAATTATGGAAGTCGCTTCTAGTTTTGAAAAGCTACCGATTTTTACGGACATACTAAATACATTCCAAAATATAAAGTGAAGGTAGAGTCAGTATATCGATCTCTTTAAATTTTTCTCTGAGGGACTCGCGAGGACCCATTTTATAGATTGCGCGGATTGCCCTCTTTTGTGGGATGAAAATTGAGTCAACGTCTGCTGCTGATCCCCACAGCAGAATGCCATAAGACATAATACTGTGGAAATAAGCATAGTATACTAACCTAGCTGTAGCTACATCGGTTAGCTGCCTTATTTTCCTTACTGCATATGCAGCCGAACTTAACCTACCCGAAAGAGTTCTAATGTGCGCGCCCCACTGCAATTTTGAATCGATAGTAATCCCTAAGAATACAGTTTCCGTTATAACTTCAAGATTTTTGCCGTCAAGATTTAAGTTTAGGTCATGTTGTGATACATTTGGTAAAGAGAACTTTAGACATTTTGTTTTTTTCGCATTCAGTAAAAGATTGTTAGCTGTGAACCATTTTGAGAGAACAATTAGACTTTCGTTGACATTTATGACATCCGTATCTTGCCTATCTATTTTAAAAATTTGCGAAGTATCATCAGCAAATAGAATTATATCCGATAATTTGGCCATCATAAAAGGGAGATCATTAATGTAAACAAGAAAAAGGAAAGGGCCGAGAATTGAACCTTGGGGCACGCCCATCTTGACTAAAGACCCGGAGGACGTTGCCCCATTAACATTTACTTTTTGCTGTCTGTTTGATAAATAGGAAAGCACGAGATCAGCAGATTTTCCACGAATTCCGTAGTGGTGTAATTTACAGATCAGTGTGTTGTGGTCGACGCAGTCGAAAGCTTTTGAGAGATCACAGAAAATGCCAATGGCATCCTGGGACCTCTCCCAAGCCTCCAAGATGTGGCTGATGAGTTTTACTCCCGCGTCCGTTGTCGACCTACCTTTCGTAAAACCACACTGTTGACTATGCAGTATCCCATTTGAATTGAAGTGAGACAACATCTGTTCCAGCATGATTTTTTCAAAGATTTTACTCAATGCTGGAAGCACGAATATAGGTCTATAATTAGAAGGATCACTCTTACAGCCTGATTTGAAAATTGGTTGTTTAGTTGTACACGCATCAGTAAAAAGTACGAAAGCAATGTTATATGATAACTTATATTCATAATAATTGTGCGTAACTTAAGAAATTACTTAGTTTTTGTTTCATCGCAATCGGATCACTCTATCAAAAGTTAAATGAATTTAAAGTGTTCAAGAAGTAAAATAATACAGGTAAATCTGATACACGGACAGTTGAACTCCATAATCGATAGATGGCGTTGTGCATTTGAAGCCATTTTGTGAATGGCGGTGTTAAGATTCTCCGCGAAAGAATGACTTGAGAAAAAAAATGGTTGGCCCAGTTGACGGGAGCGAAGCCACAGGCATAGCTAGTTTATAATATTAGCAAGATATTGTAAGATATTTTTAACAGTAGGTACGATGACATCCATTTTAGTATCAACACAGGTTCTTAGAAGTATTTGCCACACCCAATATTTAGAGGAAACTCCTCACAATACCCGCTAAATAGACCTGTGAATGGCCAAACAAGAGATGATAGCCTTACTTTCTCGTTATCAGTGGCCACCACCCGCCCTAAACAACTTGTGCACAATCGGAACATTTACTCAGCCAAATTAAAGTTGCGATTTATGTTTATACGTATACTTTAAGGTAAATTGTATAAAAGTTAAATAGCTTCTTAGTGATTGTTTTAGGATATTTTAAACAAATTCATATGGCTTCCACAGACAAGCACGAGACGACAATGCGACAGTATTTTTCTTATAGAAACTGTTTTTTTTTGTGTGATCCCCGATTTCTCTGTCAATTGTGGACTGATTTTGAAAATTCTTTTTTTGTTTGAAACAAAAAAAGTATTGTCCGTATTGGTCCCATTTAAATTTGGTGAAGATCTGATGATGAAGCTTGGAGATATGGAACGGAACTCCTCAAAAAATTACGGCAGCTCTCTCGGGACTGCTGCAATCAAACGTTTGCATATTGTTTACACCATTTCATAACATAACATCACGCCAGTTCTCTCTAAAAGGATACGCATGTGTACAGCTAATCCTGGTATAATAATCCCCGGCATGGAACTTGACAAGGTTTAGGCGTATTTGACCACCACAAAGAGCGAACGGAACATGGACGCGACACGATTGGTCACTCAGCGATTTGATTGGAGCGCTCAGAATGGTCCTAAACGTTACCCACGTCCCGCTTCACTACCAAACAGACCTAAAAAGAATTCTGCGCACCGAACGATTCTTGCCAACTTATGTGCCGATAATTATACACTCTCTTTTCACCGGTTATGTTCAAGTTTTATGTTATTCGGGTTATCTATTTAGGCATGGTAGGTACCATACTGTAGTACTTGCCCATTATGAACACAACTAAAAAGTGTAAAATCAAACATTTTTCAAAAAGCCACAGTTCCTGTGAGTTAGACCAAAGGAATAAATCCGCGCTTGAAAAGCTTGTAAAAATACAACTAGGTATGAATATAATACAAAAATACAATATCCACGTGTTGATCCTAGAGTATTACATACCTTCTCCCTCGTGAAAACATCCAAGTGTAATGACATTGAACATGGCCTGGCCGGTGTCACTCAGCCGGTCCATATCAAGGTTGATGCATTTTTAACTAAAATTGGATTTAAAAATAGTGGTGATACCCAAAAAACCCGCGTAAACCTTGGATTTTCGTGTTTTCATTAAAAATTTATGAAATGGTTCTCTAAAACAGTTTAACAGCTTAGTGTAAAAGTGCCTAAAATACTAAAAAATAATGTTAGAAAATAAGGAAACTTTTCTTAAGATTGCAGCCATACCGTCCAGCTTACTTAAAATATCTAAGCACGAAAACTAATTTGTCAGTTGCACCTGACGTGTAGTTAAGACTCACTTTATTAAAAAAAACTGAAAATTCGTAATAGCATGTAGGTAACACACGATGCCCGGGATAGCCTCAAACCTGAATCAGCTATTTAGTACCGCTGTCCAGTCGAAACATTTAAAATATTCAAAGTAAAAGCTGGCTGAAACGCTGGCTGAAAACATGTCGCCGCTCAAATGCCACGACCAACAGCCAACGCTTTTTGTAGAAGTTCTTTATATCCGAAATTCCAAATCCCAAGATATAGACTAGCTGTCGTTAAGGACTCAATGACAATAATTATACCTATATCATCTAGTTGTAAGTAATATTTAAGACATTTCAATTTGTCTATAACTGTGTATCAGCTATCATCTGTTTAATAAACGATTTATATTTCGATCTAAGCCAAGCCCTGAAAATTGTTTTCATTCGTAGCCAAAGTTATATTTATAGAGTCAGTCCTTTCTATTTACGATAAAGAGAACAAATAAGAATACCAAACACACGACATAAATATATTAAGTGAAACATATGTATCGAGTACAAACGAATTAATTATTTTATCCTGTTTATAAACCTACGTAGGCAAAGTAATCCTACGGGAATGTAAATAGGTTATAAGAAAATGTAAAGCGGATACGATCAATCACACGGAGAGCCAAAGTCCACTTTAATAAAAGTCTGAAGAGATACCTCCACCATGATATTGCAATATTACGAGACATTGTTGTCACTGATGCGCAAAAATGACGGTGATAGGTATTACTAGCCAACTTTATTATAATGGAATCGATCCATTTCAATGGTTCATTTTAAAGATATCATCATGTCTTGAAGAAAGCTTTGAAAATAAATATGAATAATCTTCACTCGTCAAGCACCACCAGATATGTTTGCCCCCATGGTGCTACGTCACTCAAGTGCTAGTATGCAAGTCACCCTCTGCCATTTTATAGTAACCGTATAGTTCAAACAATGGTCAGGAAGAGGCCAATACTCATTCTACAATTTTAGGCAACCGATCCACTAAACCTCCCAAACTCATAGCCCAAAATCTTTGTCTCCATATTAAACAATACTCCTGCACCAACCGGGGATTGTCCTTGGGTGCACTTGCGTAGTGCATACCGGGATAATCATCGGTTGGTGTCACATATAATGGTACACGTATCTAACAAAGGCTCTGCGAGTTGGCTTCGCCCCCTAGCACGCCTTTCAAAGGTCCGGGACCCCAGAGTCTCGATATTGTTAAAAACTTAACAGTAGGAGTAGACCAATGCAATGATGGATAGATTTTGTGAAAGAGTTTCTGTCTATACTAGGGCGTGGACTGGGTACAGAGATGACAAATGATAGAGAGAAGTAATGGAAGAAGAATACTTATTGGCCCGACTACAAATACATTGGGATAAAAGGAAGGGTATTATTACTATAAAGAAGTCATACCAAAACACATAGGAAACAATAACATAACAGATGGTGCATATTCAGTGCAGACAAAATAAATTAATAGTAAATACCTTAGTTGCGTCTGAAACGCCTCTATCTTTACCTTTTCCTTAAGATGTAATTAGCGTAATTGCCACATCTGTGATCACACACCCGAGACGAATTAAGACAATGTGTTTCGTCTCACTGGGGAATACTAGCCCGAAACTGTGTATCCAGGCAGCGTAGTGAAGCACGTAGGAATAGTTAGTGCATGCATTAGGCTTTAAGAAGGTTATAATTTAGGCTTTAAATGTCACGAATGACATTTGTTTAGACCATAGATTTAGTATGTTTTCACTAACAGTCTGGGTACATTCAGACCCCTGATTGGCGGCCAAAATCCGACCCCAATATGGCTGAAATTCTGAAAAAGATGGAACAAGCCCGTGTTCCAATCCGATATCTCCAAATAACTACCTCTAAATTATTTACGTCTATCCGTGATGAAACGCAAAACATATTTCCGGTATATCCACTTTCACGTTTCCGTGCATCAGATGAATTGAATAACTTCAAAACATCGGACCCTCAATCCGATGTTTTGAAGTTCACATCACAGTTTTGTATCATAGAAAAATACGCAAAAAGCCTGCTGCCCATTTTATATTGTCACGTTTTGTATGACCGCGATTTACGCTACCATTTTTTTTTTAAACTTAAAATCGAAGAAATTTAAAAATAGAAATATATTCAATTATTTATGTTTGCAAACATTATTTTGGTAAAAGGTTTGGCTTCAATTATAGACCGCTGGTTGTGAGACGCACGGTACCGGTCAATGTGGCGACGCTTGGGGAGGCCTATGTCCAGCCGTGGACGTCTTTCGGCTGATATGATGATAGACGGATGTGGCTAAAAATTGTTATATGGAAAAACTGTCATATTATGACGATCGCAGCCTAATTACTAGGGAATTACGAACACGAAGGTTAGCAGACCGACAAATTCGGTAACAAGCCGTTGAATGATATATGTTATCGAATGGAACGGGACCGGATTAACTTGCTCTCTGAAATACACGATGTAAAAAAATTGTTCCCATTCGGGGATTGACGACTAGATGTACTTGGATCGACAGGCAGCAGTATAGCCACAATGTTCTTACAACCGTACAAGACTTCATACATGGGAAGATAAAGGAAAAGCCTGATTAGTAGGCTATTGCTTGATAGTTCTGATATAACTATAACTCATAAATTACCCATCGGTTGCACACAATTATGAACATTTAGCCCAGCTCGCTATTACTACAACAATGTGAGCCCCGACAGCGGCGATTGTATCGCGTGGACTGCTGATGCAATCACCATGTACTTAACCACAAAATCTACCTCGCCACCCGACCTTCCTCTATAAATAATTATATTTAAAACTACTCCACAGAACTAGTTCGTGAAATGCACTTAAAAGCTAAAAGCACAATGTAAAACATTGCACAAAATAATTCGATACACAGCGATGAAACGAACCTAACTTATAATGAGACTTCTGTGTTAGAACAAAAAACACTGTTCTACTTGAAAAATACACAACTAAAAGTTAAAAACCCAATTAAAAGTTGTTTCTATTGTACCAAGTTTAGAACTCTCTCTACTTTTTTTGTGAAGAAATAGTACTAAAAATAATAGACTATTGAATTATTTTTTAGTCGCATCACCTAATTTGATTTGAATTTACACTAAATTATTAGAATACATTTATATTATCTTTAGCACAGCTGCAAATTTCATTTTCTCTTTGAAGAGAGATGGGCTTCAGCAATCAGCTGCGATCTGACATCATTTGTTTATCGTTAATCCTGGACATTTCTCCGTGACAGTAGTAAAGATAAAAGAACTTGGAACCTCCTTTGTTCTTATAAAAGGGTTTAATCATAGTAAAGGGTGCGGTTGAAAGGGGCACGCGCAGTTTTAATAATGTAGGCCGTGTGATGTGGACTGTCGAGATAAATTAACCAACAGAGTAAAGTTCTGAATTAGCAAAGTCTGGACAGCGTACAACTGTAACTTTTGAGCTTAGAATATTTCGTTTAGAAATAGGATTTGTTTGTAGATACTAAACTATGTTTCATTTGCTAGCCTTCATTTACCACCCACATATATTCCAAGCTTTATTTACCAATTATTATTTCATTGGAACAGAGAAATAAGTCTAGTAATAAAAAAACGTCAACAACTTGTCTTAAGCCATAGGGAATAGCTGCAAAGGCAGGAAAATTAAATTAAGACCAACAACGTTTGTTTCACCAGCTGTGTAATCGAAAGATAAAAACAAGCCTAGCGAAAAGGTGAAATTACTTTCCAATACTACGTTAGTATATTCCCATATGGAAACTGGCTGAATATTTCCTTGCAAAGCTTTTATGAAATAAATTTCACGTTCATGAAAAAAGCAATAACATTCTCTGTGATTTCGAAATATATCTTATAAGTTTTTAAAACCTTTTTGAAACTTTTGAAATGTAACAGAGTATGAAACTATTTTGCAAATACATGCAAATCTATTTTTATTATATGTTCCAATTTTATCGTTACAATATTTTACTGGTCTAAAATATATGCAGCAAAATATGTTTATTTCAAAACGAATCAAAGCTCAGTAAGTAGCTCAAAGTAAAGCTTCATTATTTAGTATGTAGGTAGTTATGTACATATGTATCATCCCCAATACGAGCGTGAAAATAAAGATAACTTTTATCTACAATTCAATTTACCCCACAAATAAAGTCAATATAAAAAGCACTTGACTAAAACGTGTATGAGAGGAAGAAGCAAAACAAAGGCTAACATGTTTTATTGGCACACTAAAGCAAAATTCAATTTTAATCTTGTTACGAGAACAGCGTGTAAAAGCTATCAAGGAAAGAGAAAATTTCATTTGACGATAGTCTACGTGGACAAAGCCGCGGGCCGTCGCTAACGTGAAAAAGCGTAGGTACTTCGTATAAAGCTAAGACACGAGTCTGGGGAAAACGACGTTTTTGCATACACCAAAGGAAACACTACATTAGTTTTCTACAAACTGTCTCCACGATTCTCAGCGGAAGCAAATGCATTCTTTGGCGTAACTCTCTAGAATAACAACTTGAAAGTTCTTTGAGAAAAACCTTTAAGTTTAATAGTTGAATTGAGCTGCTGAAATCTAGGCATCTGTCGAGTTAAATAAGCCATAACGAGAACTCATTATGAGTCATGATACCAACTATAATAAAATTGAAGAATTTTGTCTCGGTTCAAGACTTAATAAATTTCAAGAAGCTCATAAATTCGTATGTGTCTAGCTTTTTGCGATTTTATGATAAGCCTCACAATGGCAGTGTTCCTCTGCCTTATTGTTTTAGTAAGTTTATTACGTGATAAACTTAGGCCTAGTTTTTTATCCGTATTTAACCCAACCAATGGTTAAATATGCCAACCAATAGTTCAAAAGTTCGGTAAAACGCGTTTATTCATTAATTGTTAGCATCACAAATGGTTAAATAAGTTGAAACGTCAATTAATTAGTCAGTCCTTTTTTGAAAACTGGGCTACTTTTAACTGTATCAATCTTACCGTCGTAATAATGTCATAAAAATAGTTAATTATAGGTACATATATACATATATAAACTCACGCCTGTTTCCCGTAGGCGTAGGCAGAAATTTCAGAACGCCACCTGCTACGATCCTCATATACTTCTTGCGACGTTATATTTTCAGCAGACAGTCGGTTAAGTTAACACTGTGTTAAGTATCGGTTTTTACTTTACAACTAAGACCTCTGCTTCTTTACTGGTTTGATTGATAGCTTTTCGATTGACCCTGGCACGATAAAGGACTTTGTGATATCTGGATTGAATACTGTGTATTATCGAAACGGGACGGCGCGGCGGTGTATAATGTGCCCGAGATCTGTCTTGCGACAACGGTAGCACGTTTTGCAAGAGGCGTTAATTGAAAATGAATCTGACCTGAACTGATATGTCAAGATGCAATATTATGATAAATAATGCGTGGCAATAAGAACGCGAATACAATCCAGACATGTAAGATCACGCATATATTATTCGTATATACTAATTGATGGGAATATTAACAACAGACAAGCTATTACACACTATTACTGTACCTGCTTGACAGGCAGTCGCGCTTTAGGAAGTTGTGTTCATGCCATATCAATTATATGGTACATGGGAATAGGTCGTCATACAGATTTTAACCTGCCGGCGCAACTGCTAAATAGTATTATAATAGACGAGCAATAATAATGCACTCGCTATTTTATTTGCCCACTATGAGCAATGTAAAAATATGAAAGTTGCAATACATTTTTCATAAACACTTGCACGTAAAAAGTATCTAAACATACAGGTTAACTTGGCCGTAATGCCCCATATAAAACCCTCGGGCTTTCTTTTTGCCATGAAACCCTAGGGCGGTAAGTAATATTTTTTTAATTTATGGCGCAGCACACAGGTCAAGCAAGTTCAAGCAAGGAGTTTACACGCAATTGAAAAATTGTCTTAAAATGTTAACTAAACAGGAATTTCTTTGCAATCTCGCTACATGTTACTTAAATACTCAACTAATGTTCTTAATAATCGATTTTAATAGTTATACTCGTAGTTTGAAAACGTCGAAATTATTTAATTCTTTTTACACTCCGTCATGGCTGTATACCTACGTAAGTTTTTGCCCTTAAAGTTTCTGAACAAAACACTGTATAATCAGTGGTTTGGGAAAAAATTCGCCAACCGCTTAAAAAAAAGTTCACGTATTTCGTAATAACAGCTGTGCTGACTTGTGTATTAAAGCTATAATTCATAATTATTACTCGCAAATGTGATGAAAAACATTGTATGTATCACGGGCGGTACGGGAATTACGAACCTCGACTCAGAAAGCCCTCAGTCTTCGACTTCGGGCTTCTACTAGAGTCTCGATCGTAATTACTTACCTACCGCCCTTAATACACAATGTACTATTATAATTACTAATTGATCATATTTTATACTGTAATATAACCATAATGTTAAAATAATTACAAGTGTAAAATGAAAATTAAATATAGTTTAATAAATACTTACAAATAGTTTATTTTTTAAAAGGATTTAAATCAAATAGATAGATAGATACTTTAGGAACATGTTGACATCAGTTCCATATGTGTTGGTGGGTGGGGACGGAGCCCATTCATTTTTGCCCATGGTCCTTTGCGCGAGCAATGTGCGCGAGGGATAGGAGAGGCATGTATCGGGCCGCGAACAACGAATAACTGTTCCCGCGCACAGCTGAACCAAAACAGTACGGAAACTACCTACAAACGCTCGAAACGGTACACTAATACAAACATGCGCAGCGACGAGACCGCAGTTTTCGCGAAGCTGTCAGTGGTGCGGGCCGCTTGGGCGTCTCGTAGATGCGCATGTTTGTGTTAGAGTGCCGTTTCGTGCGTTTATAGGTAGTTTCCGTACTGTTCAACCATATTTATACCGTGGCCTCAGATGTTCACTCCATCGCTGCGCATCCTCGCGCCGCGCATGCTTCTCGCTTAGCTTTGGTGCAAACAGTCAGACATTTTTCACAGCGCCAGAACGCATCCTCACACCGCCAAATTTCTGGTGGAAAAGCACCCTTAAGGTTACACTAGTCGAAAATTATTCCATTCAAACGTAGTCTGGCGATTACTCCACTGTTTGACGGTGTACGTTCAAAATAAAAAATGATATCAATTTGTCTCATCATTATATAGCCCTGTATGGAAACAGAAAAATAAAAAAATACAATATCTGAATTTTATGAATTTCGAAAGTTTCATATTTCAACACAAATTTTAACGCATCTAAATACGCGGAAATAAATACTATAAGAAGAAGGAAAATTGCAAAACGGCCTCCATACTGGGATAGACTAGTAATTCAACAATGCAAATAATTTTATTTTGAAAATATACATTTAGTAGTTTTTTCATGAAATCTAGACTCCCAAAGGTCTGTTCATAAAATTTTGCGCGCTCGTTTTCGTCCTAAATCATCATCCAATTCGGTACAAATTTGCAAAAGTGCTAATTCATACGAGAACTAGCTTCTTACTGCTCATCACAGCATCAATCTCTTTCGCACGTATTGTCGGATGAGACAGCATGCATTTTAACCCCGCGCACAAAATAGTTCGTGCCGTTGACTAGGGGAACCTTAATATTGGCTACGCTCAAATATTAATAACCATTCTGTTTTCATTATTATTTAAAAATAAGTATCAAACAATGCGTCATAGATCGTAACTTGATAAAACACCAGAATTCCAGCCATCTTTATCAGTTAACTTCTAATCTCAAAGATTTATGTCTAATTACGATTAAATTGATGTATCGTCTATGAGAATCTTGTTAGCTGTAAACCGTAGCTAATTTATTATTTTCTAAGAAATATGAACCAAAAAAAATCTGCGATGTCTATCAAAATCGGGCCCATGTAGGACCCGGAAGAAGCGTCCGTGAAGCTCCTTGCTCTGCCATACCTCCCTGCGGTCATTAGTATCTAATACTATAGGTTTGCGCCAGTTCTCGTTAGTCAAGGAGAGCGCGGTGAGGCCCTTGTCCACCGCTACCACATCTCGATGCATACCCACGTCAGCGGAATGGAAGTATTCCCTAAGACTGCATACCTCGCGGTTGTGTAGGGTCTTAGCATTTAAAAAGCCACGACCCCCGCACTTCCGAGGGATATACAGTCTCATAACCGATGAACGTGGGCGATGCATACGATTTGCCGTAAGCAGCGTGCGGACCCTCCTATCCAGGGCGTCAAGTTCTGTCTGAGTCCATTTGAGTATGCCGAAAGAGTACATCAAGACTGGCATGACCCAGCCGTTGAAGGCGCGCACCTTGTTCCCGCCTGATAAAAGACTATTTAATATTTTTCTCAGGCGGCCAAAGAAGCGTTCCTTCAACGACTGTTTCACGTCAGTTACATTGATGCCTAGTGCTTCCGACATACCCAAATACTTGTAAGTTTCGGTTGAGGAAAGGGATCTAGGGTGTATGGAATCCGAGAGTTGTATTCCTACGGATTCCATAATCTCCCCTCGCTTTACATGCATGACTGCACATTTGTCCACACCAAATTCCATCCTGATGGCGTCACTGAAGGTTTCTGTTACCTTCAGTAGCTTCATCAGTTGCAAGTTGTTGGGGGAAAAGAGCTTCAGATCATCCTTGTAAAGGAGGTGTGATATGACCTGACCATCTCTCCTCAACCGATAGCCCAGACCTGAACCCCCCAGCAGTGTACTGAGAGGGTTTAGGGCTAAACAAAACCACAGAGGACTCAGACTGTTGCTCTGAAATATTCCGCGCTCGATCCTTATAGGTTCACTGTTTTCCTGAATCTGTCGACATCCTGGATAGTGAAGAACCGTCCTCCATTGCTCCATACATGACGTCAGGAAGGCGCGCAGAGTTGTATTAATTTTATACAACTCCCTGATGAGCCATGTATGTGGCACTGAGTCATAGGCCTTCTTGTTATCTATCTAACATGTCGCCAGATCCTTGCGGGTACGGCGAACCTGTTGGCTAATGGCAATGTCTATAAGGAGGAGCTCCTTAGTACCGCGGGACCCGTTCCTACATCCATTCTGAGACGCAGACATGATGGCGTTATTGTCTATATGTTGATTAATTTTAGCTCTCAGAATGGATGTGAGAACTTTATAGACCGTCGGTAAACACGTTATCGGTCTATAATTTATAGGATCCGCAGTACTACCCGATTTATAGAGCAGGTGGGTTATTCCTGTCGTTAGGAACTGGGGCAGCGACCCTGACTCTAAGGCAGACTGCAACTGAGATGCCAAACGAGCGTGCGATCTTTGGAACCACTTAATCCAAAAGTTTTGCAGTCCGTCTGGCCCTGGCGATTTCCAGTTGGGCACCGGACGGACTGTACGAGCTACATCTTGGGGGCTGATAGTAATTGCCCCCATTTGTGGTATCGGATCGCACGCTTGCTTGACCTCCCGAGTCCAGTCACCCTCGGTGTGACTGACAGCCACCGACCAGATATCGCGCCAGAAAGTACACATGGCGTCATTATCTGGTAGCCGCATATCAGTCACACCTTGTTCGGGCCGCTCCCAAGCCCCGTAAACCGACCTTTCGTGGCTTTGAAACGTGCGATTCTGAGTGTATCGCTCCACTCGCCGCTTGTACCGACGAATACGGCTTGCCCATGCATAGATGTTCTGCTTCAGGAAGTCGATACGCTCTGTGACGCGGGACAGATAATCTCGAGAACTGATATAAGTCCCCGAGAACGCCTGCCTCACAAAGCGCATCACTCTAGGGCGAGTGTTGCCCTCCCTGAAGCAGATAAGTTTGCCGATGAGAGCTCTAGCCTCACCGATACGACGCTCAATCCTGGACTGCCAAGCTGGTACAGCTGGTCGTGTAGCTCTGTCACTTTTTGGAAATTTGACGTTAGCTACACGACATGCCGCAGCAGCCAAAACTCAAACTAAAACCAAACCACAATCAAATGTTCTTTATTAGGGTGACACCAGCGTCAGTTGTACAACGCACTTTGGTGAAACCGTAGTGTTGATCATGAAAGATGGAATGTTTGTTAAAATGACGTAACAATTGGTTGAACATTAACTTTTCGAAGACTTTACTGAGAACTGGCAGAATTGACACTGGCCTATAATGATTGATTTCTTTGCTATTCCCGGATTCAAACAATGAATCTACTTTACTGTGTTTTCATGAGGTTCGGGAAAACTCCTTGATTGACACCAGTGTTAAATATGCAAGCTAAATTGTGCGCAATTGTTTCAATGATTGATTTGCAGAATTTTACAGATAATTCCCCAAAATATCTTCTGTTGATTTAATTTCGAGATCTATAAAAGGTTTTAAAATCGTCTGGGGCTTTGTATGTTTAAGCCATTAAAAGCTTAATTTCACGCAAACGGATCCATAATCAAAAATGTTTTCACAATGCTGTAATATTTTTGAATGGCCTATCCAACGATGCCCCTACCATGGGACAAACGAGAAAAAAAACATCAACAACCCCACAAACAACTTACGTGTACAGGTTTTTCATCCTGGTTTTGTTTTATCACTATGTCGGCGTGATTAGTTTGTATATCTATGTCAGATTATATATTTCTAGTACTAAGAGTCTCTGAGCACAGACAGGCGGACTTGGCGATACTATAAGGGTCCCTTGTTGACTACGGAAACCTAAAATGACGAAATCAAAATCCGTTTAGGAGCTATGATGTCACAGATAGATAAACAAATACATATATACACAAATAAACACAAACACTCAGTACACACTTCAAACTTATAATACCCCACGTTTTCCGTCGGGGATTTAAAAATACGGCAACTTGAGACATTTTCACCGGCAAATCATATCAGGCTGCCAGTTTGCAACATCAAATATTAGTGAATGCGTTTGGTTAAACCGAAGCTTTACACTCCATCTCCAGTTACAGTTTCAACATGTCTACCACAGTTATGTTCGAAAAATATTCATGTTTCCAAACCGTTTTGGTCTGAGTGCATTTGCAAACATACATTTATGCATAATGCAGGCACGTACTCGCTATCTGACCTGTTATGTACGACTCGCGTGCAATCATGGAATGGAGCCCTCACAATGTTGTAGATATATAAATAATGTGAGTCTCACCTTGACAGGCACGGGAAATAAAAGTCCTTCGTAAGTAGGAAACCTCGTCAATCGGCTTTACTGGGAAGGGCCGTATGTCCATTAAAACTATTGACAGAATTTTAGGTATATTATACATTCTCTCCTCTGTCGTTTCACTCTTGGCAGAGCGGTCGTGGTCACGTTGAGTCATCCACTTTGGTGTTAGAGGCGGACACAGCTCTTTTCACGATCTCCCGCCATCTCTCTCTGTTTGTAGACTGACTGGTGCAGTCTGATACGCGGCTTCCCACTGCAGATTTAACTTGATCAGTCCAGCGCATAGGTGATCTGCCGCGTGATCTGGTTCCCTCTACTTTTCCTTGCACGACCAGCCGTTCCATAGAGTTGTTATCAAGCCTAGATACATGGCCAAAGTACTGCAGTATGCGCGTCTGTACTATGGACGATAGACGCTTTGTGTTGCCGAGTTCCTGGAGTATGGACACGTTGATGCGGAACTCTGTCCACGATATGCCGAGCATCTTCCTCCAGCACCACATCTCTAGAGCATCTATCTTCCCCTTTTCCAACTCACGCACTGTCCATGTCTCTGCCGCGTAAAGGAAGATTGGGAACACCAATGTTCGCATGAGTCTGACTTTGGTGGCTTTGGTGATATTGCGATTCCTCCACACTTTCTTTAATTTCGCCACCGCGGTTCTGGTTATGGCCATATGGCAAGATAAATTGAAATCGAGTGACGAAACAAAAGACCTCGTTAAAAAGATCATACGCCCGGAGCAAATGAAACTGCATGTTCGAGGTGTCCGGAAAACCAAGAGGCGTAATTATCAGCACCGAGACCAAACATGACGCTGATAAAGTAAAGCAAGCAGTCCAGCTCTCTACTTCAGGACTTACCGCCGACGAACCCAGCAAGCGCAAACCCCGGATCGTAATCTTAGGAGTGCCGACTTCCATGGCTGAAAATGAGGTCTTCAGATGCATTTTTGAACAAAATGTAGCCGACAAGTTTGAAGACATGCCCTTTGAATCCTTCCTGGCCTTGGTAAAATTAAGCCACAAATCTGGCAAGAGAGATGCGTCGACCTGCAACTACGTCATTGAAGTACCAGCTGATATACGTAAAGCCCTAATCGCTCAATCAAGACTTTTTATTAATTGGACGTCCTGTCCTGTCAAGGATTTTACACTGGTAACTCGGTGCTACAAGTGCCAACAGTATGGTCATGCAGCAAAAACGTGCAGAGAAGTCAACTCGACGTGTGGGCATTGTGGTCAAATAGGGCACTCTATGACAGAATGCGCGAAGAAAGCTGATGTCCCAAAATGTGCGACTTGCTCACGCTTTAAAAAGCCCAGCATTCATAAAACAGGAGATCCTGAGTGCCCTGCAAGGAAGATAGCGGAATTCAGATACATCAACTCTGTCGATTACGAGGGCGCCTAGAGCGTCACACTCATGTGATGCCGACTCAACAAAAACCACTGCCACTGCACTGACCTACTTCGCCTGGATTTGTTGCTGTCTCAGGAAATTTGCCGCCGTGCGTACTTTGGCAAAATGGTTTTAAAACATTTTGCAATAGTGGTTAACCCAGCTCAAATATCTGCTGACGCTCAAAGTTCGTTGTCCGTGTGTATAAATAATTATGTGCAATCAATTTAACTTTATCTAAGCTAAGTAAGGAATCATATGTTTATTATTATTAATAGAATTTAATTTTAATCTGTTTTAGTAATTAAGATTATCAATAAATAAATATATCTGTCACTATTCTAATGTTAAGAAAATATTGTAAAAAATCCTTGTCCTTCCAATTACATTGTTTGAGCCCCCGCCGCCTGTGATACAGGATTACCTAGTACAGGCACCTAACATTGTTGTACCCACTTTATGTATAAGACCAACTAGTATATTTTACCAATTTCAAGTTTGAATAAAGATTATTATTATTATTATACGACGCTTTACTTCATCTACGGAACCACCACTGTTTGTGATTAAGGCCCCAAGGTATACGTAGGCTTGAACCACGTCGTAGTTCGCAATCTGTGTTACTTCTGGCGAGTTGTCATTAACGCGGTCCACGATCATAATCTTGGTCTTGGATTGGTTAATCTTCAGTCCAAACGTTAGACTTACGCGCTCCATTCTGTGAAGTAATTCCTGCATGAGGTCCGCGTTACTCGCAAATAAGGTGGTGTCGTCTGCGTATCGCAAGTTAGAAATCCTGTATCCACCAATTATAACACCATCGTTCCAATCTTCGAGAGTGATTCGCATTATAAGCTCCGTGTAGATGTTAAAGCAAAGGTGAAATTATGCATCCTTGCCGTACACCCGCACTTGGGTGGAAATTGTCTGAGAAGACGTCATCTGTCCGCACTGATGCTGTTCCTCCTTCATACAGTCCTCTGAGCAGGTGTCGTGTCTCATTTCTTTGTACTCTTATGTGACTTTCTTGGGAATGTAGCCGCAGTGGTTTCCCCTTGCCTTCTGCGCCAGACATTTTAGATATTATTTAGATCCCAAGGCCGCTGTAGCCTCTTACACCAGGTTGCCCGGGTGGGTGTGTGGTTATACCGCCATTGCTCGGTCGTTACATTATGGCAACATTAATAAAAACATGAGCAGATACTTTTTATCTGTATATATACATATCATATTAGTGAATAGCCTTTACCCGTAGCTTTGTTCATATTGAAACTTCGAATCGATCATCCCCGTTTTATGGAAATCAATTATTGACGTGTCACGAATTAAACGCAAGTCAAATGATGCGAATGAAAATTCATCCAAACAGTCACAGCACCTAACGGGGCTTTTATAATTTGACACTTTATTTTTTCGATAATTTTTTTTATTTTATTTCGGATTAGTAAATTAAAAAAAAAAAATAAACACTACGGAATTTAATTTACAAAAAAAATAGTACGGCTGTTTTGCTGAGGGTAGTCATAAGTTACACACAATTTTTTTTTGGGCTCTTATATTTTTTATCTAATAAATAGTTATTAAATGCAAGAAGTTGATTAAAGTGGTTGATTAACCTCTGGTGCACTCAGTCGGCTAATAAACTCTCCTTCACAACACTTCCTACACTACCAGTATCGCACTTCATTATCTACAATGGATCTTTACTCGAAATTGTCAAGCTGTGTGGAGGAACTAACTTCTACATTTACTTCAAGAATGGCGCAATATGAGGCAGATTTAAAGAATGCCAGCAGTGAGGCTCCTCATAAGACAATTGCCAGCCTATCCAAGGATTTTACCGACTTCAGGGGCTTAGTCTGGAAAACTTTGGGGTCAATTAAGTCCCAGATGGAGCTGCTTGTGGTGGGGCTGGACAGACATGAGATGGCTTCCCGTGCAAAGGTCCTCTTGCTGCATGGCTTGGCTGAAAACGAGGAAACCAATCACAGCAAAAGGTTTCTTAGCATTTTATCGGAGCAGATAGAAATGGGAGGCATCACAATGAGAGACATAACAGCCTGTCATCGCCTTGGAACCAACACCAGAAAGCCTCGTCCCCTCTTAGTGCGCTTTGAAATCCGTATCGTGCGGAGTGAGGTGTGGCGCAATAAAACCAAACTGAAAAGGTCTGGTCTGACGCTTTCGGAGTTTCTCACCAAGCCCAGACACGAAATATTCATGAACGCTCGCAATTACTACGGTATACACAAGTGTTGGACCTCTGAGGGCAAAATAGTCATCCAAGTTGGTGAAAAGTTGCGTCGGAAGATTGAGTCTGCAAGGGAGTATCGAGAGGTTGCCGCGCTGTTCCCGGTAGCAGAATCCTCAGCCGTAATATCGTCGCAGCATACTACGAAGCCTGCAGTGCCTGAGAAGAGAACTCGTAAGCCAGCGAAGTGATGATTTTCACAATTCCTCCTTTTGTTTTCTCATTTATGTCGGTCACTCCCATTTCTTGTTTTTTAGCTTTCTTTTAAATTTGTTTTGTTTATTGTGTTGCATGTCAATGTCATTGTTATTAACGTCACTCTTGACATTTAACTTACGTTCAGAAACACTTGTAATTGGTTTTTGTGATGTTTGGCATTCTGGCTTTTTATCCATGTTTAGTTATTTTTTGATTCCCAGTTAATGTAACCAGCGAGTGCATCGAGGTGCTTTGATTATGTTTTGTTAGTAGTCTTAAAATTTTAATTGTAGTCTATTTATTTATAATATTGTTGTTGTTTATTATGTTAGATGACACTTGTTTTTCATGCTCATCCTCTTGTGCGTCAAATGAGAGCTATGCTAGTGTTTTAGGCGAAAATGATTCTCTGAATCATAAAGACATCATCATCTTCATCATCATCATCTTTCTTATCTTCTACATTTGCAAACTGTAGCAATAAATGCTCAAAGTATTCCTGCTCACTACTCAGATCTGCTGTCGTCCTTTGACTCAGATCTTATTCACGCTGGCCTTGTATCTGAAACTTTTCTCAAGCCTGCACTCCCTTCCACGCAGTATTCTCTGCCTGGACACAAGATGGTGCGCAATGATAGAACGGGCAAGGGATGTAGAGGGGTTATCATTTATCTCCTTGGAGATATCAGCTACAAGATAGTTGACCAGTCTCCGAGTTTATACTCAAAGTTTGCTAAACATATTTTTATAGAAATTGACTTCCAACATACTAAAGTTCTTTTGGGAGTCTATTATAGTCCGTCTTGCCAAGTTGATAACTTTTCTTCCTTCGAAGCTAATTTGGAAAATCTTGCCGCACTATATGAACATGCACTTATTCTCGGAGACTTCAACACTTGTCTGCTGAAGGGAGATTCGCGCAGCCGTAAACTCCAATCACTTGTCTCTTCTGTCAATATGCACTTACTGCTACGAATTGCTACTCACAGGGCTCCTCACTGTACTCCTTCTCTTTTAGATCTTATTCTGGTTTCTGACCCTCACAAAGTAGCCGCACATGGACAGCTTTCCGCTCCTTTTTTCTATCATGACCTCATTTATCTCTCCTATAAGATTCGACCTCCTAAGCGCAAGGACAAATTTCTTTCTCTTCGTAGTTTTAAAAACGTTGATTTGGAGCGTTTGAGGGCTGATGCAGGTGGTATTGACTGGTCTCCTATGTTCGCCTGCGAGGATATGGACACTATGGTGTCAGTCTTCAGCAGGACTATGCTGGATTTATATGAGGCACACGCCCCTCTAAAAAAGTTCTAAAAAAGTCTCCAATTACCCTCGATGATCATGTTAAATCTTCCACTCTCAACGATCTCTTTAATCTTCCTTTGCCAGCAAATACTTATTTCTCTTTCCACCCAATTACTGAACTAGACATTAAAAAAAGTATCCAATCCATCTCCACTAAGGCGGTAGGTGACGATGGCCTTCAACTCCAAATGTTCCTACCTATTCTGAGTGAAATAGTTCCCGTCATAATAACATATTGTTAATTACTCTCTTTTTAATAACTCCTTTCCTTCAGCTTGGAAGAAGGCACACGTCCTGCCACTTCCCGAGGTTTCTAATCCCTTATCACCATCCCAATTCCGTCCAATATCCATCCTCCCAATCCTCTCCAAAGTCCTCGAGAGTACTGTTCAGAAGCAACTGTCCTGTTATTTGTCCTCTAATGGCCTGCTGAGTTCTTACCAATCTGGTTTCAGACATGGCCATAGCACTGTTACCACTCTAGTCAAAATAACTGATGACATAAGGCTAACTATGGATAATAAATGTCTCACCATATTGGTTTTATTGGACTTCAGCAGTGCCTTTAACTCGGTTGACTTTGACATTCTGCTAGGAATCCTTTCCTCCCTTAATGTCTCTGCTCCGTTAATTGAGTGGTTCAATTCTTATCTTCGGGGCCGCTCGCAGTCTATTCGATCCGAAGAGGATTCCTCTGAATGGTGTGACTTGGCTTCGGGCGTTCCTCAGGGTGGTGTCCTCTCTTCTCTTCTCTTTTTTTATAAATGCTATCACTAGGGTCCTAACTTCTAACTATCATCTCTATGCAGACGACTTGCAGTTGTATCGCCATTTTAAAGTGGGTGAACTCGCTGAGGCTGTGGCTGCCATCAATAATAACCTTGAAAGTATCAACCAGTGCGCTAATTCCTTTGAACCCAACTAAATCTCAAGCGCTCATTATTGGTGGCAGTTTCATGCTCAATTTATTAGATCCCCAGTCCCTCCCGCCAGTTATGTATAATTCTGTGCCCATATACTCGTATTACTCTAAAAGCGCGAAAAACTTGGGCGTCCATATTGATACTAACCTGTTTAGGGAGGTTCATATTGCTAATGTGAGTGAGAAGGTCTTCTACTCGTTTCAGTCTCTTAAACGTCTCCAAAAATTCTTACCTTTTCACAATAAGGTAGCTCTTGCGCAATCTCTTCTTCTGCCGCTGATAGACTATGCGGAGGTCTGTTTTCTAGATGCAACGTAGGTACTCCTAAACAAACTCGAGCGACCGCAGAATTTGTGCATCCGCTTTAGTACGACCATGTGTCGGAATTTTGGACCAGATGGAAGTGGCTGCCAATTCGGCGTCGACGAGATTGGCAGCCCACCCACATCCTATCCCTTCTCTATACTATCCTGCACAATCCTACTTCTTCTCAATATCTTCGCGAACGGTTTGAGTACCTCGTCCTGAGGGGTAAACCTTGTCGCACATCCACTTTGCTTCTTCTTCGAACTCCTAGTCACACTTCCAGCCGCTATGATGGCTACTTATCTGTTACTGCAGTGCATCTCTGGAACTCTCTCCCACACTCCCTACGCGATAGCCCTTCTCTCGATGTCTTCAAGAGGAAAACTGCATTTTCTTTCAACGCAATAAATAATATTAGTAGATAGGTATATACGTATATATATACATATTTGTATTTATGAATGTAGTTCTTTTATGTATGTATTATTATTATATATTTAATTAGTATCTTACTGTAAAATTGTACACTGGATTACTGCCCTCAATTATTATGATCTCTATCACTCAAAGGTTTGCTGGAAGAAAACTCCATTTTGGAGTTAAGCTCGCCTTTGTACATGAATATTGATTTCACTTTGTATAAATGTATTGTTTTGGTGTACAATAAAGAATTAAGAATTAAGACGGACTTCAAAAATTATTATAATTTCAAACCAAAACACTTTAAAGTAAAAAATAACTTTATTTTTGGAAATCGGTGTCTTTAGTAGGTACAAGTTTTTTTCGATATGGACACCGACTTCCAAAAAGAAATTGGTTTTTATTTGTAAGTCAGTAGTACTTTTTGTATATAGTTTTTTATATTTCACTTTTTACATACATACATAAACTCACGCCTTTTTCCCATGGAGGTAGGCAGAAACTACAGAACGCCACCTGCTACGATCCTTACATACTTCTTTTGCTTCACTCACATTCACGCATCTAGTCATACACAAACGCCGGTCATGAGTACTGCGCACCTGGCCTTTTTGAAGAACATCACCATTACACTTTTTAGTTGTACATAAAAGGTAAGTTCTTTAGTAAGGTACCTTTAATACCAGAATAGATTACCTGAATACCATGAAACTTAAACATAACCGGTGAAATCAGAGTGTACCAATGTAAACTGTGCACATCTGCGATCCCGAGAGATCAACCGTCATTTATTGAAGAGTTCTGTTGTATATCTCCGAAGTTCTTCATCAAATCTTCACCAAATTAAATAGTACCAATTTGGGAACATACTCTATCAAACAAAAAAATCATTTTCAAAATCGGTCCATAATTGACGGCGAAATCGGTGAACATACAAAAAAAAGAACATAGAATCTCCTTCTTTCTGGTAAGCCGGTTAAAAATCGTAATTGCTTAACTATAAATCTAATCAGTAAAAAAAGGTACCTTTCAGAAGCGTCGGCTTCGTATTCGCATCATGCACCCCTCCCACATTTATCTTATCTCTACTTACATATTTCTGTCACATGCTCACACACTACGCCAGCGTATTTTTACTATATTTGATTTACCTTCATCGTCTGATTACAACCGGACGTTTTATAAATATTTGTAGGTGTGTGATCAATAAATAATGCTTCATTAACATAATTTATAAACTCCCCCTTTTTAATTTAGCTACAAGATGAACAACATCTTCTACTAGTCATCTCTCAAGTTAACACCCTCCCTATCCATAATGGATTACTTTCGCAAACTCATTATTCAAAACGAGAGATTCCTGTCTGAGGAAAAGGCTTAATCTTGCCACTTCCTCCAAAAAAAGTATTTACTTACTCAGCTTTATCTTTGGTACCTGAAGGTGTTTCACTTTCATTTTTAATTCATCTCTTCTGAAGGAGAAGACACATCGTCCGTTAAATAAAGCACCCTTCCACTAACTGTATAAATATTCTTATAGTTTTTATAAGCCACGGAGGCGCCTAAAGCTCACAATACATGTTGTTTTCCAAGTCTACGTGTCAAGTCTGTGTGTGTGATGCCTCTGTTTGTAACTTATAAAGGTACTATTCCGCACTTCACGTTTGGGAAACAGAGAACAAAAAGTGATGCGTGTTCATGAACGTACGAAAGGAAAATATGACTGATTGGCAACCACACAATACGGAAAATGCCGGCTTTTTCAGAATACAGTTTTTTGTTATAAATTGAGGCTTTACAACTCAATTTGCTCGTAAATGTTTCGGATTTATCCTATAGGTACTCAGCTGGCACATTTTAAGAACACAGTGGGTACTTTTTATTGATTGCATAATAGATGACCTACGCATTAGAGCTATTAATAAAATAATTATTTACTTTTAATTAATAAATTTAATCAATTAAACAAACAAACCCATTGAAAACTAATTAGTTAGATCATCATCATCAGCCTATTAATGTTCCCACTGCTGGGACACAGGCCTCCTCTCTGTGAGAGGGGATGGGCCATAATCCACCACGCGGGCCCAGTGCGGGTTGGTGGATGTCACATGCCTTCGAATTTTTGGTTCTAGGACATGCCGGTTTCCTCACGATGTTTTCCTTCACCGTTAGATTATTATTATTTAGATTTATTAGTTAGATTATTATCAAATAAATCTTTGATAGTGCCTATTAGTTTAAATTGACTGCATATCAACATGGTACCAGGTTCACTAATCACTAGTTCAAAAATCGTTTGTTATAATTTTACTTTATAGAATACAATTTTTGAACCATGATGTCTGCTTTTAAGGTTGAACTAGTCGACGGCACGAACTATTTGGTGCGCGAGGTTTAAATGCATGCCATCTCATCCGACAACACGTGCAAATGACATACGAGTAGATGCTGTGATGAGCAGTAAGAAGCTAGTTCGCGTACGAATTAGCACTTTTGCAAATTTGTATTTTTATCGAAATGGATGATAATTTAGGACGAAAACAAGCGCGAAGGATTTTATAAACATACCTTTGGGAGTCTAGATATCATGAAAAAACTACTAAATGTATATTTAAAAAATTAAATTATTTGCATTGTTGAATTACAAATCTATCCCTGTATGGAGGCCGTTTTGCAATTTTCCTTCTTCTTATGGTATTTATTTCCGCCCAAAGATGCGTTAAAATTAGTGTTGAAATATGGAACTTTCGACGCTCATAACTTACAAATATTTTACTTTTTTGTTTCCATACAGGGCTAGATAATGACGAGACATTTTTTTTTTATTTTGACCTTATATCGTGAAACAATGGAGTAGTCGCTAGACTACGTTTGTATGGAAGAATGATCGAATAGTGTAACCTTAAGGGCTGCTATTGTCTGCTATGTAACTTTACTTTGAAATGGTTTCTTAGAAATTATGCTCTGAGAGCTTCTTGCAGCTGTATTAATATTGAGACAGGTTCTGGTATCTGACGATTAATTAAAATGTGATAGAATGCAGTCGATCTGTACCTAAGACAACAATTAAAGTAATTAATTTAAAATATACTGGCTACATTTAATACACGGGTAGCCAACTTAGAGATATACAACTTTTTTTTGCCGTCATTTTGTTTTGACGCCATATTTGACGGTTATTTGATAACCATTATTTCGTGTAGATGTGGCAAATTCGAATGGAGCGTGTTTTGATTGAACAACGTGTTTTAATTACTAAACGTTCTACTCAAACCAATCTTCTATTGCGAAAACTATGAAAAAAATGCGAAAAATTTTTGGTAGAAATCACCTTCCTTCGCGACTAGCAATAACTCGTTTGGTGAATAAACTTGAGCAGCATGGCATTGTAACAGATAAACCAGTTCATCGTGCCAGAAGAGTTCGTTCGGAGCAGAATATTGAAAGAGACCGTGAAAGTGTAGCCGAAGATCCAACAAAGACAAAGATATTTTATTTCAACTAGGCCATCACGGGGCACTTTTGAACGTTAGATACATTAAAATTTACAAGGAATAAAAATTGATTTTACCGTGCATGCGGAAAGTAGTTTGTTATGGAGAAGAACGCACAAGAAACTCCATATTTACTATTAAAAAAAAAAAGTTTTTTTAATATATTTAGGTACATAAGTACATACATTAATAAATTCATATGTGTGAGGACAATGCACCCAGAATACACAAAATACTACGTACAGGTACAAAGTATTAAAAGTACTCACACATGTACTGTGCAGTTACATAATAGGTACTAGAAAAACATTAGCATCCGAAGCAGTTAAGTTAAGACCAATCCCAACTGACGGCGCCCGTTCACAAACATGACGCATGAATCGGCACCACCCAGCTCAACCATCATGAAGGGAACCGAATGATCCAACACACGCGCCACCATCAGAGAGACATTTGAGAGAGCATGACACACTCAACTGCCAGGGCACACACAAGTCAACGAATGACAAAATTACAGCAAATGGTAGATTTACAGTTGGTTACATAGTACTCACACACGTGCTGCGCAGTTAAACAATACTAAAAGAAATTGAGTCTATATAATACAAATATATACAGTCTTCAGTAGGTGCAACGATACTTCAAAACAATAATGTTCTGCATATCACTTGTTTTTGCGCCCTAGTGGTTATGGAGCAAGACTAGCATTGAGCCAAGCATTTTTATCAGTGATGTAATCCCCCAACTAATAATATTCCTGCATAGTGTGCGTTTTATACAAGTTTTAAATTTCGTCTCATTCAGTTCTAGAATGTGGGGAGGAATTTTATTGTAACATTTTGTACAGTACCCCATGTAAGATGAGGCTACTTTAGCCAGTCTGAAACCTGGTTGAACTAATTGGTCTATCTCAATTAGTAGTAATTATGTCTATCTCCGTTTTTACTATGAATATGTAAATTCTTTCTCACGTACATGATGTTTTCATAAATATATTGACAAGGGACCGTTATGATGTTAATGCCCTTAAACAGTTCCCTTAGAGAATCGCGCCGGCGAAGATTTTATATCGCTCTGATGGCTCGTTTTTGCAGAATAAAAATTGACTCAATGTCTGCAGCCCTTCCCCATAATAAAATACCGTAAGACATTATACTATGAAAGTAACTAAAAAAGACCAGCTTCGCGGTAACTACATCACTAAATTGACGAATCTTTCTAACAGCATAAGCTGCCGAACTTAGCCGCCCTGCAAGTGATATTAAATGAGAACCCCATTGTAACCTTGAGTCTAGCGTGATGCCCAGGCAAACCGTTTTATCGACGAATTCTAGCTTCTCCTTGTTTAATATAATGTCACAAACAGTACTTTTGGCATTTGGCAAGGAACATTTTACGCACTTGGTTTTTTACCATTTAAAACTAAATTATTGGCAGTGAACCAATCCTGAACCTGCCTTGTGTGTGAACTTTCTAGCGTGTTATTTACGTCGTCAACCTGACAAGTACGTCTATTTATTTTAAAAATTAAAGATGTGTCATCAGCAAATAACACCATGTCTAGTTTGTTTTCCAATAAACGGGGTAAATCGTTTATGTATATTAAAAATAAGACAAGACCTAAAATTGAGCCCTGGGGTACCCCCATTTTCACGTTAAACCCGGAAGAATTGACACCGTTTATTTGAACTAATTTCTGTCTATCATTCAAATAAGATTTAACCAAACTTAACGCTGATTGACCTAGCCCATAATGCTAACTAAAGTTTCAGAAGTAATGTAATGTTCATGATTAACGCAATAAAACGCTTTCGACAGGTCGCAGAAGATACCTATCGCATCCTGCGACTCTTCCCATCCATTAAATATGTGTTTTAATAGGGTGACACCAGCGTCAGTCAACATCCTTTGGTGAAACCATACTGTTTATCATGCAAGATGTTATTCGTATTAAAATGAATGAGCATTTGATTTAGAATTATCTTCTCAAATACCTTGCTGAAAACCGGCAACACGGATACTGGTCTATAATTATTTGTGTCTTCACTGTCCCCGGATTTAAAAAGTGGTATAACATTACTATATTTCATTAGATCCGGAAAGACTCCTTGAACCACACACAAATTGAAAATTACAGCTAAGTACGGCACTATAGTCTGAATAATGGAGGTACAAGCTTTGATGGACATGCACCACAGATCTTCAGTCGGTTTGATCTCGATTTGCTCAAAAGCTTTTATTACTGTTATGAGGTATATATATGAAAGTTAAATACATTCGGGCAGGCTGAAACTTTCGCGTTTAATAATCCAAAAGCAAACGCGGGCGAAGAATTTAAGGTTTCAGTAGTTTTAATTGGGATGTTGGTAACGAAATTTACAAATTCTTGCGCAACTTTTTTGTTATCTCTAATAAGTTATTGTGTGCTTTCAAGCGTGTAATCAGTATTAATTATTTTATTCCTGTTCGTTTTATTATTTATAATTTTCCAAACCGTCTTGATTTTATTTTCTGCTAATTTAACCTTATTTCTAATGTACAAGGCCTTAGCTGCCTTACATGTATTTAAAAAAATTCTTGAGTAAGTAGCAACATACTTATTAAATGTTTCAGTGTTAATACAAGACTTAAGGCCATATAGCTCATAAAGTCTTTCCCTACTTTTTCTAAGTCCTGTAGTCGCCCAGTCACTGAATATATGCCTAATTACGATTAAATTGATTTATCGTCTATGAGTCTCTTGCTAGCTCCGGAACAAACAACGCACGATAAACAATTTCAATTAAAATTCAATTAAATTTATTTTCAATTTGTGTGTGGATCAAGGAGTCTTTCCGGATCTAACAGAAGCAAATTCATTATTTTCTAAGAAATATGAACCAAAAAATATAAGCGATGTCTATCAAAATGTTTATCGTGCGTTGCCCATCAATGCTTGTACCTCCATCTTTCAGACTATAGCGCCGTACTTAGCTGTAATTTTCAATTAGTGTGTGGATCAAGGAGTCTTTCCGGATCTAACAGAAGCTAATTCATTATTTTCTAAGAAATATGAACCAAAAATAATCTGCGATGTCTATCAAAATGTTTATCGTGCGTTGACCTTTTAAAAAGGGGTCCCACTAGGTTGTAACGGTAATATTAATCTTCGGATTGAATACCTCATCAACGTTAACCTACTAGCTTTGAATAAAATATTTTAGACCGGTGTTTTATCTTATAATTAAATAAGTCTCATGGCTCTATTATTGAAAACTTTTGAATAGATTTATAAGATTAAACGACGTCAAAAAATAAACAATATAATGGATAAAATTAAACGTCAACTGTTTTAGAAAGGTAATCAGTATACGGGCCAAAAGACGCACAGCATCTGCTGCTTTTTCGAAATACAAACATAAAGTCAAAGTCACTATAGCATTTAATTTGCTCCAATAAACTTAAACGGTTTCCAGCAGAATTGTTTACCGTGTTGCACAATTACAGCTCTTGCATAATAAGATAAGTTTTAAAGCGAGCTGCGACGTAACAAAAAGACTTCAGAGGAGTGTTTCTATCGGAAAGTGTAATTGCAGAAGGAGGAGCGGATCCGGGTGCTGAAACAGAAGCTAGCGGAACGGGAGGCGGCGGCAGCGGGCGTGACGCAAGGTACGGGCGGCGGCGCTGTGCTGGCCGACCTCGCCACCGCCACCTCCGACTACGGCACCTCCACAAACTACACGCGCTCCTTGCGCGCCTCCGTCTCTGACCTTGACTTCTCTGAGAGCTACCTCTAACTGACCCTAACACCCAACTCACCAAGATATTACCCACTCAAAGCTCTCTAAACAACACCACTCTGTTCTAATTTCAAATCTTATACATTTGTTTCAGCCCTCTTAATAATATAACAGAACAAAACTCCATGTTTATAACAAACTTGTACCCGTACCTACACTCTAGTGTTCTTATTTTTTATAAACTAGAACTATATTAAGGTTTACCCTGAATACTCAATTAAAATAAACTAAAGCACACCCTGCCTCCCCGTCCCGTAACGTCTCATACACCCTTAGACGGTGATCTTCACTGGTGAGCTATTAGTTTTTTAACGGCCTATAGAGTCGGCCCATTAAACTGCGCGTCTGTTGAAGGTAATAATTTGAATCAATAATTCAATTTCATTTGAAACGGCTCACTTTGGTGAAGGGGATACTGTCGAATGGCGGTGAGATTAGTCAATCAGCGGGGGAACCACACTTGACCCTCATTACCAACGTCTGGGCTGGTCATTAGGCGAGCTGGCTCAACCCAGTGACTCGTCCGCGCCGCTCGCCTCGTGTATAATTAATATGCTTCGGTAACACGAGTTGGGCCTCTACTCCCCGACAATTCTCCTGCACTACCAAATAATGATGTCTGTCGAAATGACAGTCTGCGAATCCCAAAATCCTTCCTTTGATACTCACGTTACCTTTGTAATTATTGTGTCCGATTGAATGTTGATTCGATCTTATTTCGTACGTTCCACCTGTGAAACTAATTAAGTAATTACCTATCATACGATAACCTATTTTAATCCCTTATCAGACTGAAAAACAACTGTGTCACAACTCCACTTCGTCTCACGCCGCTTACAATCGATTATGGATAAAGTAATTTGTAGTAAAATATTACTTTCAAGTAAATTGTGAGCGTCATTAAATCAGAGAGGATGCGCAATTAATAACGGATGTGACGTTGGCCCGTGTCAGTCATTGAGCATTCTAACGTAATGTGCGAATATTGATGCATTGTTATTGGAATTTAATATTTATATTGACGATATTTATCCCAAAGTTAAGCCCAACGTTATGTCCATTCACCAATATTTCAAATATGTTCGCATCAATAAGTTTCATTGATTTTATTGTAAAATGCTTCGCGCCTTAGCTTCTTTCACATATGGATGCGAACATATATGGAACGTGGAATACTTTCCCTGCATTAGGCCGCAGTCTGTCTGAATATAAAATTGTTAAATATTTATAGATACCGTTTCCAATATTAGTTATCATATTTAATTGTAAGGTGCCCAGAGAGGTAGAAAAATGAGCATTCTACACCGTGGCATTTTAATCTTCTTACAAAAGCAGCCCACTTTTTCATAAGAAATGTCATAAAAAATGGTATTTCTATACAAAGTTTTCATCAGCTGATAAAAATTTGTGGAAGAAAGGCAATTTTTTTAATGAGAATTTTCTGTTACTTCCATGGAGAAAGTTGTTCATATACATGGAATGAAATGGGCTGCTTTTGTAAGACGATTAAAATGCCACGGTGTATATTTTGTTGCTGTTATTTCCACGCTGTCAGTCAGACCGCGGCCTGAGCTCTCTACCTCACACGTACTGTTACGATTGCATGTGTCTTTACGTCTAAACAACCTATCTACTATTCCTATTAGACTGATTTAATGGTACTCTTAGCATTATGATATCTACTCATCAATTGTTTCTACATACTCAATTGTAAGTTACGATTTGTAGATGTTAATCTCTAAATCCATTAGGCTATTAGTTACTAGTGTTAATTTGTGTCTCTACAGACGAGAATCTGTAGTATTAAGTATTGCTACAACGATTGTTCGTTATGCATTTTTTTATATAAAGAAAAATACATGATAACTAACACGAATTTCTTCAAATTGACACGTTTCTATTTTATTGGCACAAATATCTAGATAGCTTTAGCCTCATATTAACGTTGACAGAATACATTTCTTTATGTAAAAGTTATGGTTGGTTTCATAGAGAATAAGTATAAATAATGTCCATTTTTATATTTTGTTCTCATATTCAAATTTTATTGCATAACTTTAACGCGTAGCTTTTAGAATTCATGCAGTCAAATCTCGTTATGACGCACTTGTTAATTTTATTTAATGTTTAAAATAAAACTTTGTTAATTTAAACATTAGACTAAGAGAGGAGCTCGATGGTTAATAGGTATGTTGCGAGCCTCGTGTGTTCCCCGCTCCTAGTAGTGACGTAAGTAGTTTGAAGATGTTGTCCGAGCCCCTAGTTCCCCTGTTGTCACCCCAGAGATGCATGCCACCCACACTCACACTGCACCCTGGTCCTCCGGCCCTCTATATCTTGGTGCTTGTTTGTGCTTTATAAACGTCCAGTTCCCAGTAGCGATATTCAGCACTAACCAAATCTATCAAAAATTATACTTTCACGAATGTATTCTACCCTTCTAACCTTCTGGAGTACACCCCTATTCAACACGTAATGATTTACACACAGCATTCCATTGATTTACATGCCGTACCTGAGTTTAATGTTTAACATTAGGTATTAAATATGTATATAGTAGGTAAATGATGGTAGGTGATGGTAAAGGCTGACTAACGAGATTTCCTTGCATGAATGTTTGATATGGTTGTTTTATTTTATGTAAATTGCGCTTATATGTGTGTTTATCTGAATATATTGCGGGAAAAAGTGACTGGAAAATATTGCATCATAATAAGCAAAACATGGCAATAGTTTATTCGTGATCGTCCCATCTCCATTTCTTCTTTTAGTTGTTGTAAGTCAATGAAATGTTAAGGACATTTCCAACTCACCTTGAACAATCTTTTCTTCCGACATCAAAACTTGACCTCACCAAACTTGTTCCCAATATTCTAACGCTTTGAAAACTTCTTGCTACAATGAAAATATATTCTAATATCACTTTGATGTTTCTATTATTTGCTTTTCTTTACATGCTTCTGTATGTGCACACACATTATCTACTAGGTAATGTGTAGAGTTGAATATATTATGGGTATTGGATATTTTTATATCATCAGTCTATATGTGTGATTTCGTAAATGCAGCTTAGATTGTATTTCTTAACAGACATATTTCGAGAGATGACTTACAGTAAATTTTCTTTTTGCTCTTTGACAAACCATAAACAGTGGATGCTGTGGTTACGAAGTAGTACATATGGAATGAAGATATATGCATTGTTAACTAAATGATCTTTTTCTCTCTCGGCAGATGTACAGGACGAACACATGTGATCACAAGGCAATCTTCGATAGAAATATTAGATTGATAGCTGAATTTCATGTTGAATAGAACTCTCATGGCGCCGTAGTGAATTTCTTTTATATTGATAAGAAATAAAAGTGTTCTTATATTGTTAGTTAACTGGACTAAGTGCGAATCGTTCGCGTCGGAGGGCGTTCTGCGCAGAACTTACCTAGCTAATCAATTACTATTATATACCGTACCCCACGGTACGAATTGTTTCGTTTTAAGTTATGTGTAGGTTCTACATAGTGTGCACGGTTTACGAGACACAACATAGATGTGAATAAACTTGTTATTAAATAGTTGAATGTAATTGATCGTTGCTCAGTGTATAATAAAATGAAGGAAATGTTAAAAATGAAATTATAAGATCACAGTAATATCCTCGAATCGAAGACTTTGATGTACCGTCTGTCTATGATTTGATATATGATGTTAAACAATATAAAACTTTAAAAAGAAACCTTAAAACTTTCATGTTTCCCTTTAAAATATACTTCTTAATACGTCTGGATCTCATACCTCTAAAATATACCTTGTAAAGTTTATAAATACATGTTTCAGTCTACAATTTCAATAAAATGTAGCATTATGTTTTACATATCACAATAAGACGTACTTAATGATGAAATCTAAATAGAGAACATTTTTAAAATTATAAGTAAGATATTTGATCAATTTAATATTAATCGAGCGGCTGAACTCCAGTGATAATGGATGCCAAAGTCATGTTAGGAACAACACATACATACGTCATTATATATTTACAACTTGTGCATTATCAGTTTGTTAATTTCACCGCCTCTAGCTTATAAAGTAACTTGACAAACACGACAGGAATTCGCAGAAGCTGGCTTTATTTAAATTTTAACGAAGAGAGCTACTTAATCAAACACTAGAATGTAAGTAAAATATCCAAATATTATTTATCTAGTCAAATCGATAAAACTAATTAAAAAACAAATCCGTCATGTTACCATACAGACAATTAGATTATAATACAGTTGTTACAGCACTGCCAAGTCATTTATATTTATAAGTAGATATAATGAAAAAAAGTCTAGAATAGGAATAGATCCTTTATGGTATCCCTTTTGTTTTTCGAGTTTTTAGAGAGGTCAGGTAAGTGCAATAGAGGTGAATGTAAAGATAAAATGTTATGAGATTAATATCGATATTACAGGTCTTAGTTGTACATAGGTACGTCCACAAAGAAAGCCAAGCTCGTGTAGAATGGCCGTTCCCGAATGTCTTTTTGGCGTGTGTTCAAAAACCAGTCCAGTTTTATTTCCGCAACTTTAAAAGAAAGATCCATCCAAATAGCATTGTGTGTCTGAAGTTCGCTATTACTGTGAAATGATGTTGTATAAAATAAATGTTTCTTTATTTATTAGTACCAAGATGTACCTATATTTTATGTCTGCTCTTAACAACTGTGTACTCTACTGTTGTTATGAACACAGAATAGTCTCAAAATTTGAACTGTCACTATTTTGATCGTTACAATGAATGCGTTATCAATTGATTGTTAAAGAAACGTTTTAATTATCTTTCTCTATAAGACACGACCTTTGTTATTTATTATAATAATGATACTAACATCACGCATTCGGCCTTAGAAAGATTTGACTGCATATAATTAAAGATTTTTGTTACGGGTGTCACCAAATTGTTGTCTAACGTTGTACATATTGTTTCTTAAATTTTAAATACATTTAGGAAATCGTTGGTATTCTAAATTTTATTACATTTTGAAATGATTACGATACATTATTGTGCCCCGTCAGTGTGAGAGGTTTGCGCGCTCGCGTGGCGCGGTGCGTCTGCAGTGACGGGCGGAGATCGTACAAGTTTATCTAAAATGTTAGTTATAATGTCAAGTTTATTATAAGCTTCGTAATAATTAGTACATTACTTTCCTGTGATCTGTACGTTTGGTTGTATTAAACGTTTCACCCAAATCATCACTGTGTAAATAAAGATTCATCGAATGATCTGAATGTAAAAATACGTTTTATTTTTATAAACCCTTATTGCGACAGACGACAGCGCTAAAATAAACATTTAATTTTACACTGTACCTTTTCGATCACAGTAAAAATGGAAACAGAGTGATACTGCGAAATGCTCGAACTTTTTACTATTTTAGTGACCTTTGTAATCGAAATCGATAGTGTTCACAGCGTAGTGCAAAGTGAACATCTCTATATTTTGTAATATTCGATCTATCATGAATTGTGCTCTGCAACTTGTTGATATTGGCTGAGTCCCTAGTATATTAATAAAATCACAAAGTATTCTTGCTACTACGAACAAAAGAGAAAATTACAGTAGGTACAGTACCTAATAAGAAAGAGCTCTCCCTCTTTGACGATCACTCAAGAAGTTTAATGGCCATGTCATTATAGTCAAGTGAAAATAATGAATACAGTTAGTCAAAGCACACAGACGTACCGGAGCTCTGGCAGGGATTTAATATTTCACAAAGGTAAGTACTCCCAAAGCTGCAGAGGAATTAAAAAGAATCTCCGACAGAACAATAAACATTTTGTAAAACTGAACAAATTCGCTTTACGTTTTCATTAACGGAGATGGTTATTTCTAAGCGTAACGGGAACGAAGCAATTTGTTCTAAGAGCTGGATTAAATGATGACTGAAGGCGAAGTCGGCAGACTTGTGACTAAAGTTTTCGACCGTTTTATTAGATTTCCGGACGGAACTAGCGAACTAGGTGTCTGTTCTCATCCACACTAATCATATTTCGACAGGGCCTGCAGCCAGAGGTGACTCCTAAACTGATGATCTAGACAATTGATGTTTTATCAAATTTGCTTTTCAGTTCGTTATTTCTTCAGTATTTTATTTTTGTTAAAAAGGCTTTTTTCGCTTTTCATTTTACTTAATTTCAACAGAATCAGTTCACAATTGAACAATCAGTGGATAAATTATCAAATCATCCTTTTCTTGCTACCTTTAGGGGTGGATATCATTTTTCAAATTCAAGGGACCAACTTTGAGGTACACTCTTTCCAATAAAAAACGGTTTATTGAAATCGGACCACACTAAACAGGTATGCGTTGTTATACAAAATAACATATACATGTTGAATTGAGAACCTCCTCCTTTTTATTCCTCGATTAAAGATGTCTAAATGTACTGGAATATTAACTTTAAAACTTTCGCGTTTCATAATAGAGAAACAATATATATTACGGGAATCAAACGCGATGATTTCGATTGCTTATTTACCTAAACCACCCAACGTTACGGCCGTGTTGCAACGACCGTGGTCCCGGGAAGACTGGTGACTCGGTGTACGGGCCCAAAAAAAAATTCTTCTCTACCCTCCCATTTCTACAATCAGTCGATACAAACGAAATCATCGCGTTAAATTCCCGTGATATATATGAATGTCAAGCACCATCAAAATGCTAAATCTTACATCACATTTTGGCATTACGATCATCTGTGATGATACAAAAAATAAATACTTTGTTTAGAGGTTGACTAAATATTACGCTGAAAAGGTTAAAACTACCGTCATAAAAACCGTTGAAATGAAACCTTACAAGAAACCTACCTATCTAAATAGTCGAATTAATACTTCTACTCATGCTTTAGTAATGGCTTCATACGAATGCTGCAAGGGCAAATTAAAATAGTGACGTCAATTTTCCAATTTCAACCGTGATAATAACGTTATTAACAACTGAATCAACCTACTTTTAAACTACCTAGTCGTTTTAGACTTAGTTGAATCTCGTTGTATTGCAATTCAATTTTCTTTTCATTCGCCTAATGGACTGTTATAACCCAATTTTAATGATATTAAGTAGAATACATTTGTACTATATAACATTCCATTTGTCAAGTTATCATCGCTATAGAAATGAAAATTATTTGTAAACGTATCGTAATCACTTCGCCCTTTTTGTCATCCGACTAAAATAACCGCTTTGGAGTTAACCCTGCTTTCGTTAAGGGTAAATAACAGAGTGTGTTGAGATTATTTGAATAGAAACTCTATAAAGTGGACAAAGGTGCAATTGCTGTCTGGAGGAAAACACAAAGTGTACACACACAATCCCTACTCACACGTTTCAGCAAATAGGTGGGTATTTTATGTGAAAAAGTACTTTCTCAAAACTTTATCTTATGCTTCATTTGATTTACGTGGAAATGTTTGTTCAGTCTTCGTAGAGCTTCGTCATTCAAGTTACCTAGATATGTGTTGCATAAATAAAAACTAGCTTCTTCGTAAGGCTTCGTGAACGTCGGATTCCAGACGCACTTACTCCCGGGATAAGGAGTACCAGTCCTGTTTCCATCTTCAAGGATCAATCTATCTCTTTACCAAAACTCATCAAAGTTAGATCAGCTGTTTTGATGTGTAATGGTAACAAACAGTAGTAGACTTACTTTGTCATTTAAAATACGAGAATGGATAATATGATTAGTGTTACAGTTGCGATTGGTTAAATATTTCAAAAAAAAAAAATAGATAAAATATCTTTAGCTTTAAATTTTACACATTTACGGCACAAAAGTGTGTGTCAACTGTCTAAAGAAACTTGAAGTTTATAAATAAAAGTATCAACGAAATGAATAGACTTGTGCGACGAAAATATAAACACGAACAAAACTCATCACTGAGTTTACGATGCTATCCAGACGGTGGATGAGGTTATTAGTAGCGCAATGTTGTGGTCGATGGAACGCAGACGAGCCTATTCGCCTAAAAGTCCAGGCATACGATAGCGCGCTTTGAACTGCCGCATTTTGAATTACAAATAAGGGCACTTGAGTCCGCCTCGGCACCCACCATTTCAAGGGCGGCTCGCTCTTTATAATTTTTTCGTAGCTAAATGCTAAGTTTAGCAGATATTTCGATATTTAATTACCCGACTGAGAGAGAGTGAAAACATGTCTGTATAAAGTTTGTCGAAAAACCGGCTACATTTGTCGTTGTGAATAATTAAATACGCTGAAAAGTATTTTATTAGGCTCCACGGAGTTGTTACCTTAACTTTCGGGCAATTTTATAAAAGCAAATTAAGAAGCTTTACATCAAGGGTACGTTGAGAGATATCATATTCACAATCTCCCAATTGGGCCCATTGTTCAAAAAGTTTTATGTCGTGTTATATTTATGTCGATATTTTCAATGTACAGCTACATACTTACTAACAAAGAACTGCCACAAATGCCATTGTATTATGAGTCTGACCATGCACCTCATGACCTGAATACCTAATTAATAATATCCATCATTATAGGATATATGTACTAATAACCGCATGTATACTGTAACATTTTTTTCTTTTCTGGTTCGAATTCATCCAATGACTCCTCCCGCTCTGGGTGAAGCGGGAGGACGTGTCAGAGACTTTTACTGACTAAAACTCACCCGTGCCCGTACCTGCAAATTGTAAACATTATCAAGTGTAGACACCATAAAGCAGATAAAGTATTCTCTGCAAACTTTGTCCTTCATCCAATATTTACAGGTAGCTGGGAACCAGGCCAATTTTTCATATTAGAAATTGCAGTTAAGATTTAATGTAACGAAAAACTTGAAGGTGTTTCTGGGGGCGACAGCTTGTAATAATAATTGGAGCGATTTACATTTAATTTGTGAATCTCAAACAGTTTCCTCCTCGTATTTGATATGAAATGCAGCGTCCTATTTTCTTGAAAATACACTGTTCTAATCCCAGTAATGCAAAGTCAGCAAGATGTTTTCTATTTCCCATTGCAGAAACGTAGATAATAAATCCGATAAGCAAATGTCTACTACTTAGAACATATTCAAGTTACATTGAATTTAACGATAAATGAGTACTCTCCTTTAGTATGCAGCTTAATTCTCTTACAAAAAGTAATGAGCAAAAGAAAAAAACACAAATAAAAAGTATACCAAATTTGACGTTGGACATATTATTTTCAGTAGTTACAGATAGATAGTATCAATACGGCCTGATTATCATATCACGAATGGCGGTGATTAGATCCATTTCAATAAGTATTAGTTCGTATTGAGCGCTGAACAAGTAAAATAACTTTCTTTACAAAACATTACCTTACTAAATTATTGCCTACTCTGCCTATTGTGTATTTGAATGTAAATAATGAAAATAGCTTTTGATATCGATGTCTTGTTGTGTCGATTTTCTTAGTAATGGGTGCTTCAAGGCACTTATCTTTTAAGTACGCCGTACAATAAAATAATACATCAAATAAATATGTAACAAAATACATTACAATTAAAAGATTTATATTTTCATGAATTTATTATCGCTTTTCAATAACATTAATAATTACACCAATAGAATCATTTTGTGGTGAACATAAATTTAATTATTTGAAATTGATATATAAATTTTATTCATTGTGAAAATCATAAAGGTGCGTCCAAACATTGAGCGGCAAGTGCGCGCGGCTGCCGCGCGCGGCGTGCCGCGCTGTGTTTGGACAACAGCCGCACGCGAACGTTGCGATCTAGCCGCCGCGCGCCGCGCGCAATCATTGCTCAGTATCGTTTGTCGGTAATCGTGTCTGGACGTGTTTGCGCTTCTCAAAAATGTACAATGATACATAAATTAGACTGATTGATGTATATGGCTCATTTAACGAGTTGTGGAACTCTCGACATAAACAATATTTTAATAAAAATGCGTAAGCGCCAGCCAATGCGTATCCTTTTTCTTGATAAACGGCCCAACCAAGCTATGTAAATGTTCAAATTCTTCCAAGGACACTCTTAAAAACTGTGATTTTTTATAATGAATTTCGTAATTAATTAGTTCAAAATTCTGTGTCCTCCGCTGGTAAAGTGGTTTCATCCAGCATATTCTTGTTTTGATATGTTTTTTTTTTATTTCTTCTTCGCAATTTCCGAATAATAGGCAGAGCTAAAAACTGATAACCGCCTTCATTGTAGTTTAGACTCAGACTGAATTCAAATGCGCGGCGTGTCTCACATATTGCCGCGCAAACATTCGTCGGATTGTCCTAACTAGAGCGCGGCAGAATTGTTTCCTGGACATGCCGCGTGTTGCTGCCGCGCACTTGCCGCTCAATGTTTGGAATAAGTATAATTATAAATCAAAGCATAATCATTCTGCACGAAGCCATTCATCTATATCATATTACACCACAAACCGGGCATTACATAAGTCTCAAGTTTTTGCAATTAAGTATGTTGTACACGACTTCTTAGTTTTCTAAGTTGGTGGCACACGAACGAAACGGGTAAGTGCGTCATATCCCAAAAAAGAAATAGGTGTAACATTCTAATTTCAACAGATTCCGTTCAAATATGTAAAGGTTTGGACTGTGCAAACACCTGCAGGTGACCCTTATGCGAGGGCTGCCCTTTGGCAATTGGCTCCGGAGTTGTAGGGCCCCGTAACTCCAAACATCTCGTGACGGTCAGGTTTGCTTTACGATCCAATAAAAAACTCAAACAGCATTGTAGGTACTTCAGGTACTTCACGCAACCCATATCTGAATGACCTCGAGCATCGATCTTTGTAGACAGTAATTCTCATTACTCTAGGGAACCTTAACTGGAACTATACATATGGAAGCGCTTTATCGTTTTCATTCTCCAGGCCAATAAAATAGTTCCTGAAGCTACCAAACTAACATTTCTCAGAGAATCCAGTCATAATATTAAAGTACCTAATATGAATTGAGTGATTTGAAGTTTACTTAGCGGAACAGACATAATAACGAATCGACCTACAATGATATTTGATGTATTAAGAAAATGAGAGGACACGATTTTTTTCGGCCATGTTTATTTGGGTCAAACACCCAACAACGACATATAAGTTCTTGTCGTCAATACCGCAGCCCTCCGACTATTAACTAATATCTGCCCGATGTTCTCCGTCTCCCCCAGTTTATTAATTCTTAATATTTGTAATAAATCATTAATTATGCCATAAAAGAAAAGATATATAAATGAATATTCCGTAGGAAAACCTATGTTGGATTTTCATGTCATTCAATTCAAAGACTACGTATTTCTATTTATATGTATATCGACATCCAATCGAATCACCCTACAGTGGATTAAGGGACATAGTGGGTCTTCAGGCAGTGATGCCGCGGATGAACTTGCAAGGAGAGGTTCTGAGATGATAGTGCAAGGCCCGTACCCACTTCTACCCCTGCCTTTCTCACAAATTCGTGCATGGATCCGCCAAAGATCAACCGAACTGCATTACAACAGATGGTCACGGGCTACAGACCGTAGACAGTCAAGAACGGCCTTACCGAATGTAAACCCGCGATTAACCAAAATACTTCTTAGCCTAAGTAGAAATAACCTCAGAATAATCATAGGGTTCCCGCTTATTAAGTTGATTGTTTTCAGGTTATGGCTACCCGTAAATAGCGTCGGGCAGGTAGCACGTTCCACCTCCGGTTTTTCTAAATACGATGTTCATATTCCGGCGTTGGCCCGGCGCGGACCGGCAGCGGTAAGTTAACTCGTCCGGTTGAGTAGCGAGCGGCATATTTTTGCACCACTCTCTATTATTACATTGGATGGAGTTTGGGCTGGTTTGTGCTCGGGGGATTTAATACGAGAGTCCGTACATTGTTTTAGTGGCTTCAAACTGCTTATTGCAACTACATTTGGTTACTTTCGTTGGTTCTTGAGTTTTAAACACCTCAGCTTTGATTTTATGGTATTATGCAAAAAATGGTTGCTTAATTTAATTATGGTCAAATTATACTTGCCGTCGTGTTTTCGTGTTTGAATACAAACTTAGATCATTTCCCCTGCCGCAAACATTTATTCATTCGAGAAAAATTCATGAATCTCTTCATATTTATTCATTGTGAGCGTCGCAACTCGCAATACGGTGTGGAAATGTTGTCATTGTTATGCTTAATTCATTAACATACGCAATGACTTGCGTATTCACGGCTCATGGACTCACCAGATACTGGCTAATCTTACTAATCTTTGTTATTGCGATGTACGATTTTGGGATTTAATCTACAGAAAATTGAAGACTTTCAGATTCCTCTCTCCGACTAAACGAACCATAGAAATGTTATTCAAATGACTCAAGTTAACCTAACCACCGAGCGATCGATTTGCTCAGTATGATTCTATCTATATGTTAGTATAATCTTAAGGAATTTCTACTCGTATCTTATTCACTCTCACATTGCAAACAATACCTTCTACCTAGTTCTAAGGAAGATTATGTTTGGCCTTGTCGACTCCGAGAACTACAATCGAGTTATTCAAATATAATCAACTTATCCTCAAGATGTCAACATACACGTATGCAGATCCTTGTATTTCACCAACTGTTTTGAATATTCTAGCGTAACGAAATGCAGTGAAGCCTTCAGGCAAGTGGCTAACAGCCTACTACTCGTACTAGGAACCCACTTCGAATGTGGAGGCTTACCTGCACGTAACACGATTACTCCACGTTCGGGTTTAAGCAATTCAAGCAATATTCCGTCGGTCGGTCTATATCGGCTCGTGGTCCTTCCTTAATCCGCTGTTGACCACGGAATACTGCAAAGAGATTTTATGTACTGCAACGATTTTTGATGAATTGTACGGATATTGAATATTAGAGCCGGTTTATTCTTTTCTTTTTAATTGCATTCATTTAATGTTTGTCCCTTCCTTTTCTAAATTTTCTTTTCTTCGAAGTGGAGACAATGAAAGGAAGCTTCTTTATGATATCTTTTTAATTGTTAATTGTTAAATACAGGTCTTCGGGTCCCAAGCCAGGAGCTCAAGGCTGGGACCCATAGCAGCGTTGGGACTCCTGGACCCTTTCTGAACCTGTACCCCACGAAACTGCCGTAACGCAGCAGTGGAAAGCTAGGGTGTTCGCTCCTTATTGGGTATACTGGTTCCTACTACGGGTGTAAGGTGTCACAAGTGTTGGACGGTACCATTATATTCACTTACCTGGGATTCCTGCGAAAGGCTCCTGGGGGTCGATCAATACCGTGCCGTGCCGGGAGATTAGGGATAGGAGAATATATATAATATTAGGACGATAAGGTATAAACTGACGGCTGTCTGGACCGAAGGCTCCGGCGTCCACCAGCCAGAACACGTTTCCCGCAAAAGCACTTCGATGTGCGTGAAATATATTCAAAACCTACTTCGCGGGCGCCCCACAACGCCGATTGCGACCGGCGGGCGCAATTAACAATTACAATGGGCGAAACACATTTCGATTAGATATGTTACCACAAAAACCCGAATTCACCGTGTGCTCACTACAAATTTTCGTTTTCGACTCTTGTCAAGTGTCAGCTGTCAATCACAAGCTGTCAAATCACTGACAGCCAACCGACATGGTGTTGCAATTAAATATCTAATAGTGAACGAAACGTTTGGTTCAGAACATTAACCGACTTGGAGGTTCTATGTTTGACTGCATGTTTTTTTTTAAATATATATATTTTTTAATTATTTTCACCGTTTACTCCTTCAATTCTGGATCGTTTTTTTTTTATATGATTTTTCTCTCGTGGTCCAATCTCACCAAGTCAGGATCTTATGAGGGGATGGAAATCGAGGCAACTTTTAAAATTTTGTAGGCATACATATAGCGATTTTGGTATTTTCATCAATATGGCAAGCATTTTCATTCAGGAAGTATCATTCGGTGAAGTGGAACTGATGAAGAAGAGAACAGATGGTCACTGGAACTTCTTAATGATAAGTATGTTATGGGTAGGTATACGATATCTCAAATAATTAAATGATTGTGATGAAGCAAATTTAAAGCAATTTATGTTAGGTTAGTACCAACCATCGAACTGATCTGATGATGAAGCTGGAAGGTAGGCACCGGAACTCCATAATAAAACAATGTATCCCAGTCATTTTTAGGCTTTAATTTGTTACGAGAAGCCCTCTGGCTATAAATGATTTTCGTATGGTAGGTATCAAAACAAAAAAGAGATTTTTTTTTTTCTTTTTTTTATCTAATCGAACTTCATCAAATACTAAAGTTGACTCACTTCTTCCTACACAATCACTAAAAGGTACCATTTTAGTCGTCTAAAATTTACTGTTCTTTACTTTATTTTCAACTAACAGTTAATTAAGACACCTATCAGTTCGTGTTAGCTTTCGCGCTTGCCTTGTTGTTTGTTGAAAGCAACTCTGTTGTTTTACGTAGTGTTTAGGTAAACTTACTTAACTATTTCTAGGAAAACCGTATACTATGATAGTTTTCACCTAAGTACTCGTTCACACAGAGGTCCGTTTTACAGGTCCGCTTTATCTATACCAAAATTATGAAGAGGAAAGATTTGTTTGTTTGTTTGTACCAAATACGCTCCGAAACTACTGAACCGATTTTAAAATGCTTTCACATATGAAAAGCCACAACATTGTCGAGTAACATAGGCTATAAATTATTTTCAAATATTTAGAGATCCTTATGAAAACTGCAATAATGTAACCCAAAGTTGCAAAATTTTGCTTCTTATATTCATTATTTGGCGTGCACTGAGAACACTATTGATGACACGTAAAAAATATTTACCTACTACATGATTAAAGTACTCATTATTAACTACAAAAAGGCTGCGAGAGAATATATCTCACTATCATAGTTAAGTCACAATAGCAGCTTTTGTGTTCTAAAATTCAATTAAATCGCTGGTAGGAAGAAAAAGGTTACATTCGTATTTATTCAAATATAAATAGTTTAACAAAAAGATTAGGATAGGGAAGGTAAGGGAGGTGGTTAGGTAGGTAGGTAGGTTAGGTGGGTGGGTAGTTATGTAGGGTAGGGTAAATATGTAGGGTAGGGTAGGTTAGGTTAGGTTATGTATGTAGGTTAGGGTAGGGTCGGTAGGTTGATCGGTAGGGCATGTGAGTAGGTTGGTAGGTAGGTAAGGTAGGTGGGTACGTAAGTGGGAAGATTTGTAGGGTAGATAGGTCGATAGTCAGTGCACGGGATGGACGCGGGGGTCAGCTAGTCGTATACGTTTAAATTCAGCGCTGTCATATGTAGTTGTATGAGCGAGTTCACACACGTGACATTATTCTAGAACGAGTAAAAAATACCGAACCAAGAAAACATACAGCAGTCCGTTTTATCGTATGCGTTTTTATTCGGAAATGGCGCAGGTAGTTGTATGAGTGGGTTCACAAACACACAACAGTATTAAAATACTACTCCGTTTGATTTGAAAGTTGGTGGTACCCTGACTAAATGTGGTGTGAATATTACCCCCAGTAGCGACGGATCCGTTAAAACTGTACTATAAATGTTGTGTGAAAATCAACTGCAGTAGCGACGGATCCGTTTAAAACGATCCTAGAAATGCGGATGTTCTGTGTGAACTGCCCCTTATTCTCAGAAGCGTGAATTAACCGCACGAGAAGTACTCCTACATGCCTTTTGTTCTCTGCAAAACAGTGTCTACATCACCTGTCCAGTTTCAAACTACTTAGCATGCCAATAAACTGTGATATTGAGCATAGCCAAACACTCGGCTAACCAAAGTGTAGGTTTACTTGAGAAACTAAACTTAGACTTGCTCAATACAGCCCGCACTTTGGTATACAATTTCATATATCGCAAAACGTGAATTTTCAAAGGAATTTAGACCTTATTTACTTTCAGGATATCATTACTGAAGATATGTTTGCACACTTCTCTACTATAGGTGAAAGTGTACCGGAATGTAATCAAAAATGGTTCACAACCCCATCTTTTACCTTGGTTGGAAGATACTGGGGCACGGTCGGCTTGTGATATACCATCGACACACATAGCAAGATTCGTGCAAAGCTTCTTGTGGGAAATATGGTAGGTGAGTTTTATAGGCTCGAAAAGATCGAACCCAAACACGCTCGAACACGTAGAAAAACAATCTGGAATACATAAATATTGGATGTACATTTAGGTACAAAATATTTGTTAAATTCCTAATGGCTACCAAATATTTGTATCGATTTTGAACGAATGATTTGAAAGAATGGGAGTTTATTTTGAGTTTATTGAAAAACTTAAGTGAATAGCCTTTACAGCTGTAAACACGTTTCTTAAGTGAAGCCATCATTCTATTTTCAGTTACTTCAAACATTTTAAGCATCAATTTAGGCTAAAAGTATTGAAATTATATAAATGCTTCAGGGGAATGGACCTCTATTTCGGATTCGAATCAACATTCCACGAAAAATATGGTTCTGAATGACGCTTTTTTCGATCATGAAAGGGCAAATAAAACGACCCGGCTTCCAAATCCGATTTTTGTGAGTGCCATTCACCGACGGCCTCATAATGAAATTGTTATAAGTGTGGGTCATTTAATTTCATACAAATTTAAACTGTTATGAAATTCATCAGAGAAATTCATTCCCTATTGAAATTTATTAATTACGAAATTAAAATTACTGGAATGGAAAAGTAAAGAAGAACGTTGCTCAGCAAAGGGATTTTTAAGGGTAGAAAAGGTATAAATTTAATGGAAATATTCGAACAGCAAAAATAAACTTTTTACAGAATACTTTCGTGAAATTACAGCGCAGTCACCATGTCACAATCTGCGAACAATTCACGAACGATCGCATTCATCGCGCAATAATACAATTGAGCAATCAAACAGATTTTGTTAACGAGCTTTTGTCGATTAACTTTGTTCATATCATATCAAGCGAGCCGCTAGAACGTTGGGTTTTGTTATTAGAAATGTGGTTGGCTTTCGACGGGTTAAAACTAAAATATTATTATACAACTGCTACGTTCGTAGCATTTTGGAGTACTGTAGCACTGTTTGGAGGCCAAATTATGCTACACATAAATTGAGATTGGAGCGTATTCAAAAGAAGTTCCTCTGGCATTTGGCATATTCCTGCGGAATTGCCAAAAAGTAGCGATCATACGTGGCTAGCTTATTGCATTTTAAGATAAACTCTCTAGAGAAACGTAGAAATATTATCGGTACAAGTTTTTTAATTAAAATCTTACGGAACAAAATTGACTGCCCTCAGTTATTGGGCAAAATCAAATACCGAGCTCCAGCAAGAAATCCCCGTGCTCTTATCACTCTTTTCTACCCTCCACCACGTAGAACCGTTCTCGGTGACAAGTCGGCCATTCCCCGGATGTGTAAACTCTTAAATAGCTGCAGCGATCTTGCAGATGTGCATGCGGACTCACTTACAAAGTTCCGCAAATTAACACACGATGGTATGTAGTGCGATGTACCTACTTATTTGAATCTTAGTTTTTATTTTTAAGTCAAGATATCTATGGTATCACTCAAAACCGTTTCTTATTGATATTAATTAAGTTATTTTTCTAAATGTTTGTACAATAACTTAGCATAACTGGTGCTTACCTGTTAAAAATTGTGACACTCGACTTTAGTATTAAGTGTATAAATTGTAATATTTAAGTGTTGACAATTGTTGGTAAGCCTAATAAATAAATAAAAACATAACAAATTGTAGGTAATAATGCCATCGTCGAATAAAATCATGCATGCGTGTGATCTAATGGTGCTGTTCCACTAGAGATACTGTTGCTAAGGATTTCAGTTTAAGCATATAATTTATAGACATGTCGATTTCTGTGGCAATAAATACATTTTCTTTATTTTTCTTCTTTCTTTAGCTAAGCGAGGTAGATAGGAGTTGATCAAGAAAACCCAGCGATGAGATCGCTTCATTTTCCTAGCCCTTTTAGGCTCTAGACAAGTGGCATTCGATGTTAGCGAAGGCGATAGTTGAAAAGTCAAAATGTAAGAGTTTGATTACTAAGTATTTTCGATATCGCTTGTCAATCCCATACAATTTTGCCTATTTGACAATCGCTATCGCCACGCTTTTGAGTTAAAAGGGCAAAAATACAAAAAAAAAACAGCGATGTGTGCGAAGATTGCTAGCGAGGAATGCGTGCTCGCTCGCAAGAGCCTCTACGCACCCTCGCTCCTCTCAGCTACACACCAATCCTCGTACCAAACAAGATTCTCGCAGTGCGAAAACTTCTCGCACAGTTTTGGAAGACCGCCGCTACACCCTGCCACAGTCTAGCTACCGAGCACATCTCTATTTTTTTACTTTTTATTATTATTAGGTTTGACCACTATCTCACCTATATCTGTTGGAAAAGCATCCTCAAATTCTCGTTTAGCGTTAGTGTAGATGTGATAACGTTACTAAACTAATCAGTTTCCAAAGCATCTGCTCCCATTTTCCTCACGTACGAAACTTTAGATTCGCTCAGATTATTTCTACTAGAGTTTTCCTGACGCTTCAAGCAGCAACATAACTGTTTACCTACCCACACCTGCCTCTGGCGTTATCTTGTTAAGATCATATAAGCATTTCATGGTTTGGAATAAGTTACTTTTGAACTTTAGACGTCAGAATATCACCTTCATTTGTAGTTCGTTCGTAGCTAATGTAATTTTAGACCCATATTAAAATCATACTATGTTGAAGATATTGTCTAGATCGTAGGCAAGCTCTAGTAAATCACAAAAGTTAAGGATTCTAAATATTGTAATAAAATGTATTTTAAGAACGAGTTTTTACTTTAATAACACAAAGGTACATTAGACTGATGAAAGGTAAATTTTGTAGTAAGTTGTGGCAGCAAGATAGGATTTCATAGTGCCAATCATGTGCGATTGACTGGTACGTCCCATATATCTTTTACCAGTTTCAGCCAGCGACTTATTACCTGACAATTTTTGATTAATGGAATTTGACTTTTTAGAATGTGACATTAAAAATTGATTACCTGTCAATTTTTGATTATTATAGACTTGCATTTTATGATTATTATAATGCTAAATGTTGCATGCCATACGGTAGAATGTACTGGATCCAATTGTTTTATCTTTTTTACACCATCAAAACTATGTTTTGTTACCTACATTCTTTGCAAATAAATGATTTCTGATTCTGACTACGCCCGCGGGCAAAGTGTTTTTTTTTATCCCAATGGAACATTATACCGGGATGAAAGTAGCCTATGTGCTATTCCAGACTATAATCTATCTCTGTGCCAAATATATCTAGATCCGTTCTGGCATGATTGAGTAACAAACATACCTACATCCACACACACATCTATCTATCCAAAGTTTCACATCATCAATTCATAATTAGAATGTATCTGTAGTAAAAAACGTTTTGTACATAGAAAATACATCCAAAAAAAACAGTGTTAAAAGATAGCCAACAGAACCCATTAGTAGCATTTTTGGAATGTTTGCCTGTTTGTCGATTTGCCTGTATATATGTTTGTCTGTTTATTTGTGAACGCATTACGTAAAATGTACGAAACCAATGTAGATAACTATTATTCATATAATTTAGTTTTTGTTTCATCGCAATCGGTTCACTCTATCAAAAGTTAGATGAATTTATAGTGTTCAAGAAGTAAAATATCATAACACAAGCAATTGAGATACTCGGACAGTTGAACTCCATAATCGATAGATGGCGTTGTGGTTTGGCGTAATTTTCTGAATGGCGGTGTTAAGATTCTAAGCAAAGCCACGGGCACAGCTAGTTTATAATATTAGTAAGATTTTTTTAACAGTAGGTACGATTACATCTATTTTAGTAAAAACACAAGTATTTGCCACACCCAATATTTAGAGGAAACTCCTCACAGTATCCGCTAAATAAACCTGTGAATGGCCAAACAAGAGAAGATAGCTTTTCTTTCTCTTTATCAGTGGCTACCAGCCGCCGCCCTAAACAAATTTGTGCACAATCGGAACATTTACTCAGCCAAATTAAAGTTGCGATTCATGTTTATATGTATACTTTAAGGTTATTAACCTTATAAAAGTTATAGCTTCTTGGGTGATAGATAATAATTGTTTTAGGACATTTTAAACAAACTCATATGGCTTCCATAGACAAGCACGAGAGGACAATGCGTCAGTATTTTTTTATGCGTCATAACATATGGTGCATATTCAGTGCAGACAAGTGAAATTAATAGTAAATACCTTAGTTGCGTCTGAAACGCCTGTATCTTTACCTTTTCCTTAAGATGTAATTAGCGTAATTGCCACATCTGTGATCACATACACGAGACGTATTAAGACAATGTGTTTCGTCTCACTGGGGAATACTAGCCCGAAACTGCGAATCTTGGCAGTATAGTGTAGCACGTAGGCATACTTAGTGCATACATTAGGCTTTAAGAAGGTTATAAATAAGGCTCTACATAAGTGACTTTTCATGAAAGAAAGCGTGGCGATAGCGATTGGAAAATTTTCAAGAATGTATAAGAATGTCAAACAAACAAACACTGATTGTAATCACGATTAATCCCTTAAATTTTGGTATTTCAACCAAGGCCATCGCTGACATCGAATGACTGTTCAAACTTAGTTTAAACACTCTGGATACATACAGACCCTCGAATGGTGGCCATAGACTTTCGTCTTGAGACACTGTGGTAAGTTGGACGAGAAGATACCGCGCAACTTCCCGAACGCTTCCCAGCCGAGTCGGATTCGACAGTTGACCTCTGTCTCGAAATAGGCCCTACCCAACTGGATCGTTTGTAGCAGGTAGTCATAGTCGCCCACAACTTCGAGTGTAGAGTCTCACCTTGATAGAAGTGGGTGTAACATGGGCATTCAGCATCAACTTGGTTTTGTCCATGTTCATCCTAAGACCCACTCTTTCGGAAGTTCTACTGAGGTCATCGAGCATTGTACTGAGGTCCTCCATGGTCTCAGCCATAACCACTATATCGTCGGCAAACCGAAGGTGACTGATGTACTCGCCATTGACATTGAAGCCTAGCCAGCTCTCCAGTCCAGAAACTTGAAGACGTCCTCCAGTGCAGCGGTAAACAACTTCGGAGATATGACATCTCCCTGTCTCACGCCTCGCTGCAAATGTACGGGTACCGAGGTCTGATTCTGAAGTCGAACTGACATGGTGGCGTTTTTTTATAAATACTTCAACACCTCGATGTACCGGTAGTAAATTTGGCACCGTTGGACACAGATTGCTGTTCAGCCCAAGTCTCGATCAAATCGAAGGCATTCTCGTAGTCCACAAACGCTAAACAGAGGCAATAGGTTGTACTCTTCGGTCTTTTGTATAACCTGCCGCAGCGTATGTATGTGGTTTACGGTGCTGAAGCCTTTACGGAATCCTGCTTGTTCGGGAGGCTGGAAATTCGGATTCGTGATGACTCTTGAAAACAGCTTGTAGACATGGCTAAGAAGTGAGATGGGCCTATAGTTCTTAAATAAGGCATTGTCACCATTCTTGAAGAAGAGTACCACCACACCCCTGTGGCGTCCTCCCCTCGAGTATGACGGAATCAAACAGCTTCTGAAGGGCCTTAAGGACCGGTTTCCCACCCGCCTTCAGGAGTTCGGCCGTGATTCCGTCATCACCCGGCGCCTTGTTGTTCTTAAGCTGTTTCAGAGCCATCCTAATCTCATACAGGCTGACGTCCGGAATGTCTTCGGTATAGTGTCGGGTCAATCTAGCTCTAGGGTCATGCTCTGGTTGACGTGTACAACTGCCCATAGAATGTCTCGATCTCCCTCAGAAGCTCCGGTTTGGTGGATACGATCCTGTCACAATCGGTCTTCAGTTTCGTGAGCTGGCTCTGCCCAATAGACAGATCTCTTGCAAAGACCTTGGAGCCCTTATTCCGCCCAATCGCGTCTTTAATACTTTCGGTATTAAGCGGTGGAGGTAGCTATTCAAGGATTTAGAGATCTGTCTATTGAGCTGCCGGTATTTCAACGCATCGACTGAAGACTGCAGGATCATCTCACGCCTCTCCTTCATGAGCTTGAGAGTAGGACCATAGAGCTTTTTGTTCCTATCTGTACGGCGGGTCTTGAAAAACTTAGACCCGACCGTATGGATAGCTTCCACGAACCCATCGCTGTATTCGTCCACGGAGCTCCCTAGGCACTCGAAACGATTCTGGAGTTCGAGTTGAAAGGTCTCGGGGTTTTGGACCTGGATCTGTGCTGGACGGAGCGTGGAATTCATCAGTCGAGACCTTTTGTTCCTTCATCAAGCTTGACATTAATGTTCAATGTGCTTCTTACCATGCGGTGATCGCTCCCGGTTTTCACCGAGTTGATCACAGAGACATCATTGAACATTTGCTTCGTGGTTGACATGATAAAGTCAATCTCGTTTTTAGTTGCACCATCGGGGCTTTGCCAGATTCATCATGTAGAGGCCCTCCTTCTCCATAAAACTGGCCAGTAGGTGACCCCGGTGGTTCTGACGTCCAACTCCAAATTGCCCCAATTGCAGCACATCCACGTCTCGTTTGCCCAGTACAATACAATAGCACAATAGTTATTTGGAGATATCGGATTGAAACACGGGCTATGTTTCAGTCACATTGCCGTGCATCGGATGAATTGAATAACTTCAAAACATCGGACTGTTTTCGATTTGTATCATAGAATAATACGCAACAAGCCTACTGGCCATTTTATATTATTGCGTTTGTATGTCCGCGATCCAAGCTTCCATTTTTATTAAACGTGGAATTTAAAGGATGTCTCAGTAAGAGTGCACTTTTTAAAATTGTATTTTTTTTTCATGCAATTGGCATCTCTGAAATTTGACAGCTGTCACCTCTGTTGATTCCGATTATTAAAAATGGAGCGCTTTTCGAAAGAACAACGCGTTATAATTGTGAAAATGAGGCCGAAATTGCAGTGACTGTGAACGGCATTCGTTACAGGAATATGATAACGGGCTTCTTGTGGCCTCAACTGGACGGCGCAACCTGCCACACCGCGCATGAAACAAACGACTTATTGCAGCAACGATTTCCAGAACACATTATCTCACGAAATTCTGATGTCAACTGGCCACCAAGATCGTGCGATTTTTTTCTTTGGGGTTTTGTGAAATCTCGAGTTTATGCGAATAAACCCGAAACAATTCTTGAGCTCAAATCGGAAATCCAACGCGTTATCGATGAGATACAGCCACATCTCTGTGCAAAAGTCATGGAAAATTTCATGAAAAGAGTAATGGCCTGTCATCGGAGCCGTGGGGGTCATTTGCCGGCTATTTTATTCCATACTTAATCGGAACATGTCTTCTTTACAATATCACAACTCTGTCATAAAATACTTGTTTTTATTTTAAAATTAAAAAGTGTACTCTTACTGAGACACCCTTTACAAAAGATTATAAAGGATCGTTCTGTATTATTTTTAAAATGGAAATCTATTTAATTATTTAAGTTTGCAGACATTCTTTTGGTAAAAGGTTTGGTTTCAAGTATAGACCGATGCGGCTTATAATCATTTTACGGAGAAACTGACATCTGACGATTGCAGACCAATTACTAGGGAATTACGAACACGAAGGATTGGAGCGATTGGCAGACCGACGAATTCGGTAACAAGCCGTTGAATGACATATATATTCGAATGAGGACCGGGACCGGATTAACTTGATCTCTGAAATACTCGATGTAAAAAAATTGTTCCCATTCGGGGATTGACGACTAGATGTACATGGATCGACAGACAGCAGTATAGCCACAAGTTTCTTTAAACCGTACATGTTAAGACATGGGAAGATAAAGGAAAAGCCTGATTAGTAGGCTACTGCTTGCTATAACTCATAAATTTCCCACCGGTTATACACAATTATGAACATTTAGTCCAGCTCGCTATTACTACAACAATGTGAGCCCCGACAGCGGCGATTGTATCGCGTGAACTGCTGATGTAATCACCATGTACTTAACCACAAAATCCACCTCGCCTCCCTACCTTCCTCTATAAATAATTCTATTTAAAACTACTCCACAGAACCAGTTTGCGAAGTGCACTTAAAAGCTAAAAGCACAGTGTAAAACATTGCACAAAATAATTCGATACACAGCGATGAAGCGAACCTAACTTATAATGAGACTTCCGTGTTAGAACAAAAACACTGCTCTCCTTGAAAAATATACAACTAAAAGTTAAAAACCCAATTAAAAGTTGTTTCTATTGTACCAAGTTTGGAACTCTCTCTACTTTTTTTAGTGAAGAAATAGAACTAAAAATAATAGACTTATGTTTAATTGAATTACTGTTTTAGTCATTTCACCTAATTTGATTTTAATGTACGCTATATTATTGGATTTCATTTTATTATATTTAGCACAGCTGCGAATTTCATTTTCTCTTTGAAGAGAGATGGGCTTCAGCAATCAGCTGCGATCTGACATCATTTGTTTATCTTTAATCCTGGACATTTCTCCGTGACAGTAGTAAAGATAAAAGAACTTGGAACCTCCTTTGTTCTTATAAAAGGGTTTAATCATAGTAAAGGGTGCGGTTGAAAGGGGCACGCGCAGTTTTAATAATGTAGGCCGTGTGATGTGGACTGTCGAGATAAATTAACCAACAGAGTAAAGTTCTGAATTAGCAAAGTCTGGACAGCGTACAACTGTAAATTTTGAGCTAATAATGTTTCGTTTAGAAATAGGATTTGTTAGTAGATACTAAACTACGTTTCATTTGCTAGCCTTCATTTGCCACCCACATATATTCCAAGCTTTATTTACCAATTATTATTTCATTACAACAGAGAAATAAGTCCAGTAATAAAATAACGTCAACAACTTGTCTTAAGCCATAGGGAATAGCCGCAAAGGCAGGAAAATTAAATTAAGACCACAACGTTTGTTTCACCAGCTGTGTATTTGAAAGAAAAAAACAAGCCTAGCGAAAAGGTGAAATTACTTTCCAATAATACGTTAGTGTATTCCCATATGGAAACTGGCTGAATATTTCCTTGCAAAGCTTTCATGAAATAAATTCCACGTTCATGAATAAAACAATAACATTCTCTGTGATTTCGAAATACATAAATATCTTATAAGTTCTTAAAAGCTTATTGAAACTTTTGAAATGTAACAGAGAAAGAAACTATTTTGCAAATACATGCAAAACTATTTTTATTGTATGTTAGTTTGTTTGTTAACGGTCAATATTTTCGTTACAATATTTTAGTGGACTAAAATATGTGCAGCAAAATACGTTTAATTCAAAACGAATCAACGCTCAGTAAGTAGCTCAAAGTAAAGCTTCATTATTTAGTATGTAGGTAGTTATACATATGTACATAGGTATATATCATCCCCAATACGAGCGTGAAAAAAAAGGTAACTTTTATCTACAACTCAATTTACCCCACAAAGAAAGTCAATATAAAAAGCACTCGACTGAAAAACGTGTATGAGAGGAAGAAGCAAAACAAAGGCTAACATGTTTTATTGGCACACTAAAGCAAAATTCAATTTTAGTCTTGTTACGAGAACAGCGTGTAAAAGCTATCAAGGAAAGAGAAAATTTAATTTGACGATAGTCTACGTGGACAAAGCCGCGGGCCGTCGCTAACGTGAAAAAGCGTATATACTTCATATACAAGCTAAGACACGAGTTTGGGGAACTCGACGTTTTTGCATACACCAAAGAAAACACTACATTATTTTCTACAAACTGTTTCCGCGATTCTCAGCGGAAGCAAATGCATTCTTTGGCGTAACTCTCTAGAATAACAACTTAAAAGTTCTTTGAGAAGAACCTTGAACTTTAATAGTTGAATCAAGCTGCTTAAATCTATGCATCTGTTAGTTAAATAAACCATAACGAGAACAAATTATGAGTCATGTCATATCATACCAACTATAATAAAACTGAAGAATTTCGTCTCGGTTCAAGACTTAATAAATTTCAAGAAGCTCATAAATTCGTATGTGTCTAGCTTCTTGCGATTTTATGATAAGCCTCACAATGACAGTGTTATGAGCTTTCCTCTCTCTTTTTGTTTTTACCAAGTTTATTACGTGATATATTTAGGCCCAGTTTTTTATCCGTATTTAACTCAACCAATGGTTAAATATGGTTTGTCATCAATTGTTGTGTTTGTTAAAATAAGTTGAAAAGTCAATTAATTATAAAATAATAATAATAAAATAATAAAAATGTTTATTTGCACCTTCAAAAATTAACATAAAGGGACAGGTTTACATAAAGAAGGCCGAAAGGTAGTTACCAATATTTAACATGTTAGAGTCTCAACTAATACCTAAGCTAAGATAACTTAATATCTTGTAATATAGGTATCAGCATCCACCCTCACTTGTATTCACATAATATTAGTTGTACATTAGAGCCAGAAAGATTATTACCTACAGTTTTAAGATTAATAATTTAAATTCTTTTAAACAATTTAACAAGATAAAGGACTATTCTAAGTACAATAATAACCAGGTAAATAAAAATGTTTCTTTCTCATTATACCCAAAAACAATTCAAAATACAATCTGAATGCTTATAAATTTACAATGCAAGAGGGGAAAAAAAAAAAGTAAGTTTGAGGTAAGTAATTAACACTAATAAGTAAATTATTTGATAACAGGAAAAGGATTTAAGAATGATTGTGATTATGTGTTGTGGGGGTGTGGGTGTGTTTTAGTATGTGTGTCATGTGAGTGTGCGTGCAAGTGGATGTGAGTGTGGGGGTGATAGTGAAGATGTGTGTGGAGTGTGTATGTGTGTAAGGGTGTGACTATGTAAGTGATGTGTCTATGTGTGAGTTTGGCGTTTACAATACATACATAAACACTTGCAACTTACGAAGTATTTATGCAGGGACATGAAACAATTTTTCAGTTTCGTCATATGTGAGTGATAGGAGCCAGCTGATCACTTTTTGTTTACACTCTCTCTTTGTCAAGGAGAAAATTTCATTTTGTTTGTTAGCCATGTTATACAGTCTTGGGCCCAGGAACAGGTTAAATCTTTGAGCAAAAGATGTTCTACAAGGAACAGATTTAAATAATTCTAACCGCCTTCTACCCGTATTTTCTTTTTCAGTCATGGTAACACAGGCATGTTGTCTCATAATTAATAATAGTACAAAAAGTTTACGTACCGTAAGTACATTACCAACCCTGTACAGCTCTGTGGTGGAAAAATACATGGGCTTAAAGTAACTAACCTTAAGCAAGGCTCTTTGAGCACGTTCAATAATTAAATTATGCGTTTTGGCTGCGCCGCCCCAGATAGTGATGCAATAAGTTATTACTGCTTGGCACAATGAATAGTAGATCACTTTCATTAAGTTGGTATTAGCTGAGTATCTGATTTTTTTGAATACATAGATAAGTTTTCTAATTCTGTTTGCAAGATTAATAATATGATTTTTGAAGTTCAATTTTTTGTCAAATATAAGACCTAAGTATTTTATAGATTCAACGGAAAACAACGACGGACAGGAGCAATTTACAGTATCAGTATTACAAGTGTGAGCGATTAAGTGATGAGTCAGTTGACGCGATTTATCGGGGTTGCGAATTGAGAAAGGTATGAATTTAGTTTTATCTGTATTTAGTGAGAGATGATTTATGGCAAGCCATTTAGTGACCATATTGAAACCGAATTGTGCCTTTTGGTAAACTTCATCCCAAGTGTCACCATGGAAGGTTAGGGTCGTATCATCGGCATAGGAAATAATTTTACAGTTTTTGATATTAAGTTGTGTAAGCTCATTAATGTACACTATGAATAATGTTGGGCCCAGAATACTACCCTGTGGCACTCCACGGGTAACAGGTAGATCATCACTTGTATAATTTGAAATTCTCACCCTTTGTGTTCTTCCGGATAAATAATCTTGAAGCAAATTCAGTTGTTTTCCCCGAATACCAAGTTGATGTAACTTGTTAACCAGGGTGGAAATAGAAACGGTGTCAAAAGCCTTCGCCAAATCAAGAAAAATAGTGAGACATTTCTTTTTGTTATCTATTGTTTTAACAATGTGATCAGTAAAATTATTTAAAGCATCTTCTGTAGACTTTCCGGATCGGAAACCAAATTGATTATTTGAAAGTAGATTATACTTTTCTAGGTATTTTATTAATCTTGTATTAATTATCCTTTCTAAAATTTTTGACAGAGATGTCAGAATAGAAATAGGTCGATAGTTAGTGACACAGCTTCCATCACCACCCTTGAAAATGGGTCGTACTATAGACCGTTTAAGTGAGTCGGGAAATGTTCCCAGCTTTAGGCACATGTTAAAGATATACGTAAGTGGGGGCACTATTTTGTTTTTTATCAGTTTAAGTACAACAGAAGAGATTCCATCATCACCTGCAGTACAGTTAGACTTAAGCCCACTGATTAGTTTTTCAATTTCGGTTTCATCAGTGTCAAGAAGAACAAATGAATTGCTAGATAAGGAAGACGTGTTGCATTGCGAGACATTAGAAGTGGCATTGTGAAAAGATCCAGTTGGAGGAGTGATTTTGTTGGCTAAGTTTTCCCCTACAGTAGCAAAGAATTTATTTGTGGCATTGACAGATTCCTGCGGTGTTGGCTCCATTGATAGCAGATCTAATGAGTTATCTTTTTTTACATTTCTATTTGTTATATTATTAATAGCATTCCATATATTTTTACTATTTTTACCCGCTTCTCTGAGTAGATTTTTTTCATATTCACGCTTTAATTTCTTAACAAGGTTATTATAGAAATTTCTGTATCTCTTATATGTTATTTCCAGCACTACGTTATCCGGATTACGTTTAAATTGTTTGTGCATCCGATCCCTGTTGCGAGTACACCTAATGAGTCCAGCTGTCATCCAAGGTTTCAAAATTCTGTTTCTATTAGTTATATTTAGTATTTTTGTGTTTATCTGTATGATATCAGTAATTTGAGATATAAATATGTCCATAGCCTCATTCGGGTTAGTCGCGTTAAAAATTGATGTGAAGTCAAGATGATCACATGCCAATTTTATTGCCTCATAGTCATGTTTTTTTATTTGTTTTTTTATTGGTTTACTTACGTTATTTACTTTAGCACAGCACAATATAGGTGCATGATCAGTAATAAGGGCATCTATTATAAACGTACTCACAGGTACATTCGTATTTAAAATCACATGATCTAAACAACTATTCGCACGTGTAGCTTTATTGAATGCTGGAAGAAAGCCGTTCAGAGATAGAAAGTCAAAGTACTCAGACAAAAAACGATCAGAGCTGTTTGCAGCAATATTAATGTTAATGTCGCCTACAATTATTATGTTTTTGTATGATGATAACCCATCTATTATTTTTTGTAAGGATATCAAGAAATTGTTGATAGTTTTGAAACAGAAAGGACGGTATATTGCTATAATAGCTACATCTTCATTAATTTTAATAAGTATGCAGTTTGCTTCTTGAAAGACGGGTTCTTCAAGAGAGGCTTTTAAAGTATTTTTTATGAATACTACAACCCCATCATTCTGGTTATAGTGCGTAGATGTGGAGAAACTAAAATATCCATTGAGGATAGGAAGATTCTGAACGCACGACATCCAACACTCCGAGAGAACAATAATGTCACTTTCAAATTGAAATCTGTGAAGGAGGATATTCAAACTATCAAAGTTAGCATTAAGACTACGAATATTTTGTGATAATATTTTTAAGTAGCAATTTGGTTCCTTCAGAAAAGATGCACAACACTCAGGTTCACAGAATACGGTATCTGATATCGAATAGTTATCGATCTCATTTAATACATCCTCATCGAATTTTAACATTTATATTTCTCAAGGAGACATCGTAAGGGCTTACAAGACCATCAAGTGATGGGAAAGGGAGGTGTTTACTTAACAATTTTTCTGATAGTACCAATATTTTCAATACTATATTTATGTAGGTAGTCTGAAAATTTATAAATGCTATTTGTTTGCAAACGTAATTTCGCCTGTTTGTGCGTAAGAGATAATTTATGATATTATGTATGCTTATATTGTAAAACTTGTGAAAGTTTTGCTTAGACAATCGTAGTCGTGCTCGAAAAGTTGCTAAGTACTTTGTATTTAGCAACATTATTTTAGCACATGTGTGTGTTATTTGAATGTATTGAGTGTGTGTGTATATATTTATCGTGTATAATTGGTAATGTATAAAGACGTATATTTTGTGTATGTTTAGCGTATTATTAAAAATACTGTGGTGAATATTAAGTTTATAGTGAAAAAGGAAATCAAGAGTTATCAATTCAATCAACATGTTATATCTACAACAACAAAGCATGCAGAAATCCATCGTAGAAGGAGAATAGACCTGGCCAGCCCTAGAGCTTAGTCATTCTTTGTTTAGTTGTAGCTTGGAGAAGTCCCTTTCGCAGTCGATTCGTATTGCGGGGATACCCTCCTTTTTTCTCAAAAAAATCTTGCCGTACGAGACCCAGCAGTAGTTATACTCAAGTGTTTTTGCCTTTTCTCGTGCAAGATAGAATAATCGCCTCTTTTTAGCTGTTAAGTTTTCAGAGATATAGATTGGATTTGGTGAGCCATCAAACAGTATGTCTTTTGAGGATAATTTTTTATCTCCGTTTTTCCTGTTATAGTTTTTGTAGGATTGTAGGAGACTGTCTTTAGCAATAACTGTGGTCAAGTCAACTACCACTGTGCCACTACTCCTTTCAGATTTAGACTTTAGGCGATAAATATCCCGAATATCTGATTGTTGTAGGTGGACATTCAAAACCTTACTGGTATTAAAAAGAGTCTCGGAGAGAGTAACTTTGGTTTCATTCTTGCTCCAAGGCAAGTTTCTTATCTCCAAGCTAGATGACTTATTAAAAGTCTCTAAGCTTTCTATTTTCTCCTCCAGTATCTGTATGTAAGCTAATTTTTCTCGGTTTTCCCTCTCCAGCTGACCCAATTTTGGTAGTAATTCGTCGTATTTTGCTGATAAGAATTTGGTGGTTTTTTCTATCTCAGTATTTTGGCTCTTAATATCAGTTACTATACTCATCAGTGTATTATACTTTGAATCCTGACTATCCGTAAACTCCTTTATAATTTTTCGCAATTCCCCCAAGAAGTCGTTTAAGTAATCATCTTGTTGATGCTTGCGTTTGAACCTCTGTGTGATGTTAGAGAGATTCTGAGGCAATGTAGAAACAGAGCTTACTTCCGGCTCAGAGTCATACAGCTTTTCTGTTAGCTTATTTGGGGTAGTTCTCTTCGACATGTTTCAGGGCGTTATATATAACAAATTAAAACAATAAATTATTGTTATTGTTATTTAAGCTTGCAAGATTATCCAAAAGACTTGCAAAAAGAACAAAAAATAAAATGAATATCAACAAAAAGTCCAATTTGGGTAATGATGAATTTGAACGTGCACACATCTACATGGTAACCGAAATGTCACACCCCTAGACCAGGCGAGCTTAAATAACTTGGTCGAATTGTTCGTTATCTAGTTAACTTGTGATTGTGAACCGTCGGAAACCAATGACTTAGCATTAATTGTCAATGACACGGCTCACTAACACAACGGGTAGGTATACGATTTTTTTCCTTCCTCCGATCTTAAAAACTTCGAGATTTCACTTTATTCACTGGTTTACACCTTACTTAATCTGCAGAGTCCAAAGGAACAGCTCTTAGGCTACACGTTCGTATATGAAAACTTGGTTAGTAGTAGTTAATAATTAATTATTTGAAAACTTGGCTTCTTTTTACTGTGTCATTCTTACCGTGGTATTAATGCTATACAAATAATTCATTATATTTCTTAGTTTTTGTAAGGTTTGCAAATAAATGGCTTAGACTTCGATTGTTTCCATATGTTTGCGAATGCACTTTTTTTAACTCGCTACAGGTGTTATTCTGTTGACAAATCTAATTTTCATTGTGTTCTTCCATCTTCCCTATCCTATAGTGATATTAGGTACGTATCTCATCCGGAAGTTAGATCTCCGAATGCCGACATCGCTACAGGAGAGACACGCCCGGATGCAGATAGATGAGCACTGAGCCCAGTTCAGCGCAGCTTCCGACAGGCAATGCCTCCGTGACTTCAAGTCGATTACCGAATCGACGTAATTGGTCACACGTAACGCCTAAAGGATTCCTCTCACGATTGACAGAAACGCAGAGAGCCGATTGACTATCTTCGCTCAATTGGAAGACCTGAAAGTGCTCCAGCTTTAACATTTCCAATTTCATTTCACGGTTGTCTAAAAGACGATCTGGCGTGCTATAGGTACACGTACAGGGTGATTCATGGAGTAAAGTAAAAATGAAAACTGCAACGTTTTTATTTGTAAAAGCATGACCAAACGAGGAACTTTTGTCCGCTGAGGACAAAAATTTGCCCCTTTATAGAATGTATTGCAACGGCTATCTTTCCAGAGTATTCCTTGAAGCACACCTACGATGACGCATAAGAGAAAAGCATGAAGGATTCGTATTAAATGATATCGATAGACTTTTTAAAATACAACTGTCCTAATTGTTTATTTATTAAAACTACCACCACGAAAGCAGAAATGAACTGGTGCTTAAGCGAATTACTGCTTAGCTCAATCATGGTAAAATATAGGTTTTGGAATTTAATCATTTCTTGTTTTGAAAATTAGCAGGGTGACCGAAATGAACAGAAAATGAACGATCTCACTAAGTTAAGCACCAACGATTAAACACAAAGAAGAATATAAAGTATTCTTTATTATTCAGTTTACCGATAGGAGTATTCAAATTCTACTTTTCAAAACTGCAAATGATTTTATTTATTTTTACCATTATTGACCTAAGTAGTAAAACACCTAGCATCTAGTTCCAGTTTATTTCTGTTTTCCTGGAGTTTCAATAAATAAACAATGAGGACAGTTAAGGAATTTAGGACTTCAAAGAGGGTGCGCTTCGAGGCCTACCTCATATTTCCGAATCAAAAATGGTAAATATCATTCTGTGTGCTCCCAAATCCATATTCTCAAGTTTTCCATTATGTTTAAAATATGATTTTAAGTGAAAGAGAAGGAATTAGTTATACCTTTGTGGACAAATGTCCCTCGTCTGCGTAGGCATTTACTTAAATAGTACTTTTGTTAGTATTTGCATATTTATCGACCAAGAGATTATTTCTATATCAAAAACTAACACTCATATTTATAAAAATCTCGAGGGTGTTTAGCAAAGAATCAAAAGATTCTATGTAATTTCAAATGTTTTACAGAAAATTTGAACCAAACATGTGCTAGCACCGACGAAAACTTGATAGATAAGTATCTTATAGTTTTGTTGTTTCTATAATAATCACATGTATTACGGAAATACAATTATGTCTACATCTCTTTTTTTCATCTTTCCTTTCGCAGGTGTGCTGGAAGAGATTTCTATAGAAATAAGCATCACCTATGTACCTATTTTTCTGTTTCTTCTTCTTGTCTGTATATTATGTGTGTGTGCATAAATGGTTAAATAAATAAATAAATAAATATGTACCTAATTAATATTACATGACGATTATGTCTACAAGATCTAAGGCGTGCTATTGGTACAAAAAAGTGATTAATTGAGAAAAGTAAGTATTTTCATATTTTGACAGACTTTTATAGTTCATATTTTGGACTTGTATCCTTGTTATAGTTTAGTTCGTGTTTACTCGTTGCCTGTTGCTTGACGTCGCATTTGCGTGATAGGCCTGTAGTAGATAGCCTGATAAGTTTTTTACAATCAGATAATGCCGGTAAATCTAAATATCTCTACACATGTAGACAAAAATTTCGGTGCGTAATTACTACGTCTCTTATCGTATTAATCAGTTGCTCAATGATTATGATTATATTATCTGCCTACCAATAATTATATTCTGATAATTATGTAATTAAGATAATGACACCTCAACTTTGTATTTCCCAATATCAACTGCCTGGTGGAAGAAATCATACTATCATAGCCTACTAATATAATATGAATACGAAAGTTTGTATGGATGGATGGATGTTTGCTATTCAATCACACCAGAGCGATGAAATTTGGCACATAGATAGATAGAATAGCACATACAATTTTTGTCCCGGTATAATATTCTGAAGGAAAACATCGTGAGGAAGCCGGCATGTCCTAGAAACAAAACATGTTACATACACCAACCCATGCAATGCCCGCGTGGTGGATTACGGCCCAATCCCTCAAACAGAGAGGAGACATGTGTCCCAGCAGTGGGAACATTAAAAGGCTGAAACAAAAAACATTAAAAGGCTGAAGGTGGAAACATTAAAGGGATGATGATGATAATGTTCCCTCCTCCGTTTTATTCGGGGTATTAAAACACTTTTAACGCGGACAGAAATATTAAAAAGATGTTTGTAAGGGGCAATCTCTAATCTCTAGAACTGCTGATCTGATTACGATTTTTTTCGCTACTTTTAATCCCGGCAAGTAGTACGAATTCTGATGTGGTATTGGAGCGAAGCCGCTGGCAGAAGCTAGTAAAACTTATAAAAAGGGAAAATGAGAAGCCAAAGGTGTATCAATTGTTAAGGTTTAGACTTGTCATTATAATTTCCACACCACCTGCTCGACAATCTCAACGTAAAGTAAAGCATTACCTTAGGTAAAGTTGTTTGAAACTCCCAAGGGAGTAAAGTCATTTAAATTTGGAACGTCAAATTTGTGTGGAAACTCGTGAAAACTAAAGTAAAATAATGTCCATATGGCATTCGAAAATAGTATTGGCCACCATAAGTAGAACACCAAAAAAAAAGAAAAAGCACACCCAAACACAAGTATCTACATCATCGAGCACTCAAATAAACTCCACCGAAATTTTGCATAAATATACCGAACAAAATGTAACATTAATTTATTTAAACTATGATTTATTTTAATTACAAAATAAATACTTAATTTATGGAGCCCTGGCTTTTTATTGTCTCGCAGATGTGAAAAGTAGAGTATGCTCCTCTGGAATAAAGCCACTCATTCACTCGAGAGTTAACTACTTACGCTCAGGGTTCAATATACCGCCCGTGACATACGACACTGTTTTATCCCCTTGGTGCATAATTTACTATTATTCGCTGTTTAAACAAACCATACATCATGTTTAGTAGACTGTGACGTAAAAACCTTATAGATGGGTGAGTCAATCTGAAATCATGAAAAATCTTTTCCACACTCCTTTGACAGTGTTTTGCAGATTTAGTGTGTTTTTCAAATGTTTACTAACATTTGAAAACATGTTTACAAAATCTTATGAAAACGTATGTCATGACTTATTTATTTATCTTATTTTTAGATTTAGTTTGGTTAGTAACCTACCTACGCACGAAAGCATGTCAGCCTTCTCTACAAACTAGCTACTGCGTGCAGCGTCATTTCCTTCGCGAGGACCCTGACAGTGACAACGATGTATATAATACTACCCTGTGCATCGCGTCGCATGCCACTTATAGTACGCCCAGTTTATAAATACTTCCCCCACCGTCCGTCAGTCCTAGGTGATTCACACCTGCTTCCAATGAATTATTCATACTTCATGCAGATTCTAAAGTTATTTAGGTAGACTATCATTCTGCAAAATGTATATTTAGTTTACTATACAGATACATATCAATATTGTGTAGATATCAAGTATGTTTTAGAATGTCGCTGCAATTGAGTATTATTATTTCAACTTTTATTGTTCTTTATTGATTCTTTTTAGTGAATTTCACAATTTGAATAAAGAGAATTTTCTATAAATTTTGATTAAATATAGAAAATTAACTGTTATTCAGGATTCCTAAAAAAGTGTGTAATAGAGTTTTTACAAAACATCGGAACTGAAACAAAATGCATCGGTATGGAGCCACGACGAGAAGAGATGATGAGAGCCGTCGGAATGTTGCAGCTGGTTCCAGGCAACGTACTGTGGCTGTCGATTTTGGCACTACACAGAGCGTCATAAGCCGCCTCTGGACACGCTATCTTATAGGCAGCATGGCCGAGTGACATGGAGGACGATCTCGCATCACCACTCGCAGACGTGACCGGTACATCCAAAATACTGCTCGACAGAATCGTACCACGACCGCCGTGATGTTGGCTACGAGCCTCCATAGCTGTTCAGGCTTAATCATAAGCGACCAAACCATCCGAAATCGTTGACGTGAAGTGGGTTTGCGTTCCTGAAAGTCACTGGGAGCTCCATCTATAGCACCCCGCAATCATAGGAACCGTTGACAATGGGCTCACGAACACAGAAATTGGGAGGTAGAAGACTGGCGTTGAGTTTGGACCTCTGGACGTCAAGGACGTTTGAAATTTTGTCAGGAAGTTCATTCCTATGAAGGGGGACGATAATGGTTTGTTCCGGTATTTGGATCGGTAGGAGAACTGATTTCATTTGGATCAAGGAACAACATTAATGCTCAGATTTATGGGGAGAGGATTGTTTCAGACGTGATCATCCCTTTGCGACGCCGGTTGGGTGATTCGCTTTGACTAATGCAGGTCCACACACATCGCACACAGTCGCATCAACGTTATGCCGTGGCCTTCTCAATCGTCAAACCTCAATCAAATTAATCACGCATGGGATATGCTTCAAAGAAGAGCTCTGGCTTGTATGGATGCCGTGCATACCCCACAACAACCTTTTGACATATGTTGTTTCTTTCTAAGAACGTGGGCGGCCATTCCTCAAAGTGATTTTGAAGAATTTATTTTAAGCATGCCAAAGCGCTGTGATTGTGTAATTCATGTCAATGGAGGAAACACAGATATTTTTTTTTTTATCTTTTCAATAAAAAATAAAAAAACCTTCTTTTTCCGTTTTACCATTAGATGACAACATTAACTTAAGTTAATTGCCCACAATAGGCAAAAAATGAAAATTTTCTTATTATTAACCGACTTCGCAAAAAATGAGGAGGTTTTCAATTCGAGTGTATTTTTTTTTTTATGTGTGTTACCTCAGAACTTGTTACTGGGTGAACCGAATTTGATGATTCTTTTTTTATTTGAAAGCTGGTGCTTGTCATGTGGTCCCATTTAAATTTCATTAAGATCTGATGAAGAACTTCGGAGATATACATCAGAACTCTTCAATAAATGACGGCCAATCACTCGGGATAGCTGCAATCGCATTTCTGTTTATTGTTCACACCATTTCATAACATAACATCACACTAGTGCACTCTAAAGGGGTATGCAGGTGTAAACAGTTCACCTTGGTATACTCTTATTCCACCGGTTTTGTTTAAGGTTCATGTTATTGGGTTAATCTATTCTGGCTTCACTTTGGGCAATATTGGTACCTAGCCTATATAACTGGTCCATTATATACCACAACTAAAAAGTGAAAAATAAAAAGTCGGTTGTACTTTTTGTAAAAAGTTTTTTTTTAAATAAAATATAGAGGTACTAGCTGACCCGGCAAACTTTGTTTTGCCATAAAAACACCAAACATTCATCTACCCTACCTAACACTATCTACCCAACTCTACCTACCCTACCCTACCTACCCTACTCTACCTACCCTACCCTACCTACCCTACCCTACCTACCCTACCCTACCTACCCTACCCTACCTACCCTACCCTACCTACCCTACCCTACCTACCCTACCCTACCTACCCTACCCTACCTACCCTACCCTACCCTACCTACCCTACCTACCCTACCTACCCTACCTACCCTACCTACCCTACCTACCCTACCCTACCCTACCTACCCTACCCTACCCTACCCACCCTACCCTACCTACCCTACCCTACCTACCCTACCCTACCTACCCTACCCTACCTACCCTACCCTACCTACCCTACCCTACCTACCCTACCCTACCCTACCTACCCTACCCTACCTAACCTACCCTACCTACCCTACCTACCCTACCCTACCTACCCTACCTACCCTACCCTACCTACCCTACCTACCCTACCCTACCTACCCTACCCTACCTACCCTACCCTACCTACCCTACCCTACCTACCCTACCCTACCTACCCTACCCTACCTACCCTACCCTACCTACCCTACCCTACCTACCCTACCCTACCTACCCTACCCTACCTACCCTACCCTACCTACCCTACCCTACCTGCCCTACCCTACCTACCCTACCCTACCTACCCTACCCTACCTACCCTACCCTACCTACCCTACCCTACCTACCCTACCCTACCTACCCTACCCTACCTACCCTACCCTACCTACCCTACCCTACCTACCCTACCCTACCTACCCTACCCTACCTACCCTACCCTACCTACCCTACCCTACCTACCCTACCCTACCTACCCTACCCTACCTACCCTACCCTACCTACCCTACCCTACCTACCCTACCTACCCTACCCTACCTACCCTACCCTACCTACCCTACCCTACCTACCCTACCCTACCTACCCTACCCTACCTACCCTACCCTACCTACCCTACCCTACCTACCCTACCCTACCTACCCTACCCTACCTACCCTACCCTACCTACCCTACCCTACCTACCCTACCCTACCTACCCTACCCTACCTACCCTACCCTACCTACCCTACCCTACCTACCCTACCCTACCTACCCTACCCTACCTACCCTACCCTACCTACCCTACCCTACCTACCCTACCCTACCTACCCTACCCTACCTACCCTACCCTACCTACCCTACCCTACCTACCCTACCCTACCTACCCTACCCTACCTACCCTACCCTACCTACCCTACCCTACCTACCCTACCCTACCTACCCTACCCTACCTACCCTACCCTACCTACCCTACCCTACCTACCCTACCCTACCTACCCTACCCTACTTACCCTATAAACCTCACGGAGCCCGAGACCTTTCCAACGAATGCAAAACCTTGGAAATCGGTTCGTGCGTTCTGGAGTTATAGCGTCAGGTTATTCTGACTGTCAAATAATAACAGACAAATAATTAGCAATAAATTAAAATTGCGACTATAATTTGAGATTTAAACTATCCTATCTCTCAAGTTGGATCGAACTGCACATGGTGTGCGAATTTTATTATAATCGGTTAAGTGGGTTAGGAGTCCATTGAGGACAAACATTGTGACACGAGATTTATATATATTAAGATTTTGTTAACTTAAACACATGAATAAGAAGCCAGTCTGGAAGACTAGATTTCATGAATATTAATTGGATAAATTTTACTGTTTCTGTACTTGATCCCTAGACACTTTTGATGTGTGTATTTCGGCGTCATAGCGATGCATTATTGTGTGCTTCTTATTTAAGCTTAGATGCATACATCCGTATAGATGAATTTGTCTGTAATACAATGATATTCTACTGTAATAGGAATAAGGTGTAAACTTACTCTTACGAAAAAGGTGTAAACTTAGTTACTCTTATGAAAAAGGTGTAAACTTACACTTATGAAATTAGGCACACATACTTAGAAGTCCACATGGAGTAACATAAATGTGAATATTTTACAATTACAACAATATATATACATACGTATCGAATTGAAAACCTCCTTTTTTGAACTCGGTTAAAAAGTTTTCAAGTGGAAGAAATTTATTTATTTTTACCGACTTAAAGAAAGGAATTGCACAATATTCACATATGTTACTCTATGTAGGCTCCTAAACATGTGTGCCAAATTTCATAAGAGTATGTTAACACCGTTGCATTTTATTAGAATTATTAAATCAGCCCACTTCTTCTGCCCATGTATATGAAAAACTTTCTTCATTGAAGTCTTAAGCAATTCTCAATAAAATTTCTGGATAATATATACAAAGTTGTCATCAGCTGATCAAAATTTGTATGGAAGATTTTTTTCTTTTTTGATAATTGTTTTAACTTCCATGGCGAAAGTTGTTCATATATAAAGTGTATACAACTTAGGAAATAGTGCAAGTTTCATCAAAATCAATTCAGCAGTTTCTAAGATATGGAACAAACGGCACGAATATGTAAGTTGAGTTATTATGAGTATTATGTCAATCCTCTACGTACCTTACTATAGAACTTGCTAACTTTTTAGTGATGGTGTACGAATACTAAAAAGAGAGAAATGAAAACTAGAACACAAAAAAAAAATCAGACTTAAAAAAAAGGAGGTTATCTTTTGAAGTCGGTTTATATTTTTGTGAAGAAGTTTTTATAAAAAAAATCATATCTTTAGCCGAGTGCCTACTACTTATTTAAAAGGGATTAACTTGATGTCGTAGTTAGAGGTTTTTCAATACCAGAATGTCATAACTCACGGACTTATAAATACATATTACCATCCAACAAATTACAGCTACATAAGGTTTCATACGCGGAAAAATTGACGAGCGTAAGATTAAACAGCGAAGCCTCAAACACGAGCCCTGCAGCCTTATTGTGTAATGAATTCGGCAAGGCAAAGGGCAAAGACTATTCAGCAGATATGAAACGGGAGCGAAGGGCGTTATCTGGGAGAGCCAATATGGTTGTTCGCAGATTCGCCCGAAGCTCGAACGAAGTAAAGGTAACGCTATTTAGAGCCTTTTGCACATCACTGTACTCGTCTAGTCTTTGGGCTCACTACACTAAAAGAAGCCTAAATACCATACGGGTGCAGTATAATAACGCGTTTAGGGCGGTGATGGGGCTGCCCCGAAACTGTAGCGCCTCAGGTATGTTCGCAGAGACACACACCGATGGTTTTCACGCGATTATGCGCAAGCGCGCTGATTCCTTGGTGTGCAGGGTACGGGCTAGTTCTTTCGGCGCCTCCATTGAGTATAAAGCTCAAATTGCGGCCAAAAAACTGGGCATCCTAAATAGAGTGAAGCGATACTTTACGCCTGGACAGCTTTTAACTCTATACAAAGCGCAAGTCCGATCCTGCATGGAGTATTGCAGCCATCTTTGGGATGGCTCAGCTAAGTATCATCTTGCCGCGCTTGACTCGGTGGAATGCAGAGTTGAACTGGTGCATGCCAAGCTTCACAGCTTGGCTCATCGCCGCAAGGTTGCCTGCTTGTCGGTCTTCTACAGATTGTACTTCGGTGTGCTCAAGAACTCGACGACCTCATCCCACCGGCCCCCTTCTACCATCGGACATCTAGACGCACTGCAAGTTACCATCCTTACCTGGTTGCCATTCCAACAATTCGCACCAAGCGCTTCCAAACATCCTTCATAACGCGCACAACGAATGAGTGGAACACACTACCTGCGTCTGTGTTTCCGAACGCATTCAACCCGAATCTCTTCAAAGTTAGAATGAACAGGCTTCTTCTGGGTAAGCTCACCCCATCTTCAACTCAGTCTCTGTCACCTCTGACCTAGACTAGAGTCAAAAGCAAACAAAACCCAAACACAAAAAAAAACACTGTCCTGGCGATGATCGCGGAAAGGTAGGATTTCCCTTTCCTCCGGCATTATTCTGACAGACATGTCACTGTGCCAATACCGGAGAGAAGGTACATACTTTTAAATTTAATGTGAAGTTATTTTTTAAATATTCTATTTTCATTTGACGTTATTTACTTTATTTTGATTTGACTTTACTTGTGACTTGATTTGACCTTTATTTATCTAATATTACTTTTTTTTTCTGATGTTTATAATTAATGTAAAATGGGTTTTGAAAAGTTACCTTAATAAAGAATTGTAATTAATTAAATAAATCGACCAATCACATTCGTGTCTTTCATCTCGCTTGTGACTGGTTGCTTTCTCAAATTCTTTGCCCTTTGTCTTGCCAAATTAATTACGCAATAAGGCTGCTGATCACCTCGTCACGAAAAGAGGACAACGCTTAAATAAACCCCTAGAATACAACATCGCCTGAAAATAGAACCCTTCTCTTAAAAGTTATTATACTTGATATAAAGCGGGGTAAATACAATCTGCCTTATAGCTCGAGTGTCACTATCTGACAAAATCATATTTTGGGCTATAGACGAAAAACAAAATTTGCGATGTAATAATAATCGATATTGTTTATCAACTATTAAAGTCATATGCGAGTGTTTCCGGTGTCAAAAAATATATCTAATTGCGCGCTTTCGAATAGGCACATTGTTAGCTAAAAAGCTAAGGTTTGTAAACAGCAATTTGAGGCCTTTTTACAAGCTTTTAATTAACATGCAATGTATGTAGGTTTGTATGTAAGTGTGTTCGGAGCTAATCTTTCAACTAATTTTAAAGCAGTTATCGTCCACCGATTAAGATTAAATTTTGCATACACTTTTAGTTTGGATGACGATGACAATGCATGGGTAGCTAAGTGACGTCATTCTAAATCCAATATTTCGGACGGCCCAAGTTTGCTATCCAAACTCGTTATTTTTTGTGCACTGCCATGATATGGGCAACAAATGAAAGGGTTTGCTGAGAAGAATACGAAAAAAGATTGTTATAAAAAAAAGATTTTTAAAAGAATATTTATTTATTTATTTCTTATCCGGAACCTATTAATAGTAGAAAAATACTGCACAGAGGGGTCGATAGAGAATTTTTGCTGACTACGGATGTATTAAAAACGCAAAATTGGCCAAATATCATATAGTGACACTCTAGCTATAGGACGGCAGCAAGGGTGTTATAACGCGGCGTCGTTCACACACAATTGAATCATGCACGTTACGTGCCAGTCCTTTATTTGCTCCTTTATATCATTATAAACAACACCTAAATTGATTTTGTTCAGAATCGCAGCCTGCCACGCGATCTTCGTTTATATTTATTGCCCGGATATTTGTTATACCCGATGATATGGTGGACGGGGGAAATAGGTATACTTAGGACGTTAGGATACTTTATATTCACCTAACAAAGAATATTCTATTTATCCTTATATTTTTATACTACAATTGTAGCGGCACCAACGCCGCCACTTACGAACTAATGGCGTGACGTCACACAAATCCTGCATCGCGCAAGCAAAGTTTTCGCCATCACTAAGATCCCTTAATGAATTTGAAAGTTTTTATGAAGAAGTGTACCTAATCGTAAGCCGAATACATAAGAATCATAAGTAGATACACTTAAATTCTAATTCAATCAATCTGCCTAGCCTTTTCCCAATCATGTTGGGATCGGCTTCCAGTCTTACCGGATTCAGCTGAGTACCAATGTTTTACATGAAGCGACTGCCTATCTGACCTCCACAACGCAGTAACTGGTTAACACGGTACCCCTTGGCAAGGCTGGTGTCAGATCTCAAGCTTCCGACTACCTGTAACAACTGTCAAAGATCTTCAAATGACAGCCGGGACCAACGGCTCAACGTGCTTTCCTAGACACGGAGTTAACTCGGTATGTTGAAATGGTCACCCTTCCACGGACCGAGCTCAACTTTAAAGATCGACCCGTGCGGCTGTTATTATTTAGCCGCAAGCTCCTCTTCCTCTTCCACTTAAATTCTAATTAACAAGGTATTATTGTACTGTCGGCAAAGTTAATTCATGACCCACCATTAGCTAATTTTCTACAGAAATTCTAATTATTTCCTTAGCAACAAACTAGCTATCGATTTAATGATAGTGATAATTAGTTTCCCATCTTTCTGCCATTTTAACGACATGCCACCAATTATATTCAAATAAACAGATATGTTATGAGCGCGCGCATTGTGAAGACTCGAATAGGTCACAATTGTGACCTTTAGTCTTTAGTTTATGTCACGCATGGCGAAGAGCGATAGGCTTTGCTGAAACAAAAACAAAATAAAAAAATGCCATCATGTGTGTTTAGAAACTGTACCAATTATGATACCAAAGTACATAAAACAGAAGGGATCTCATACCATTTGAAGTACGCAATACGACTCAATTTACTAATTTATTTCATATTTTTTCCTAATATTCTGATATTTGGAGGTTAGAAAAAGATAACAACATCGGTGGTCAGAATAATGTTTGTTTACATTCACACGCAAGTGACAAACACTAGCTGTCTCTTTTTTTCTTGTTGGTTTTATCAAAGCCATCACTTCCCTTTCGACTTGTAGTGAAATGTCAGATGAATGAAAAGCGTGTATGTGTGCTGCCGCTTTATGGTATGCGATCCCTTCTGTTTTATTTACTTTGATATCATAATTGGTACACTTTCTAAATACACACGATGGCATCCTTTTAATTTTATTTTTGTTTCAACAAAGCCTATCGCTCTTCGCCATGCGTGACATAGACTAAAGACTATACGTCCCAATTAGGACGTATTCGAGTTTTCACAATGCGCGCTCATAGCATATCTGTTTACTAGAATATCATTGGTGTCAAACGAATTATCGGGCAAATGGGTCATGAATCAACTAGCTTGACTGTACATTCAAATCAGATTATGCCACTCACTGGCACTTACGTTCAGAAGTCACGTAAACAAACGTATATGTATATTCTAACGTTCCTAATTTTCAAATGCAAATATGATATGGTTAGAAAACGCCGACGGATACCACCTGTCAAGAACATGACCTTCCAACGCAACATGGGTTCGTGTACGTGGATACAACAATCATGTCACATGGTAACCGCCATTCGATTAGGTTAGACGTATCCACTTTATGTGTACCGCAGGGAATATCAGAATAATGATATAACATATTCAGTCTGTTACAGCTAATCGTAGCGTGATTTATATTTTATTACTTAGTGTTGTCCCCAGTGTATTTCCATGTGTTCTGGTCTGGAAGGAACTTTGTTGTTGTTTGCGATAAAGCTATTATATGTATGTATTAGGGATGTTACGGAAATTCGAACCCGGTTTCGGAAAGTCGGAAATCCGATTGTTTTAAATCCTTCGATTCCGAAACTTTTAAATGCGCGTGGCGGCATGCGGCCTTGGTCAGTATTAATTTAATACTGATTACGATTTTAGAAAACATGTTTGTTTTTTTTATTTTTATCGCCTAGTTAGGTGTATTGTTTTTGTACTGATATTAAAAAGGCTGATTAACAATGTATGTATTATTTTATTTTATTAAACCTGCTTTCTCTTAACACATCTTTTCCGATTTCGGTTCCGATTCCGATAAACCAAATTTAAAATCGTCGATTCTGACTACGGTTCCGATAAAATCACTACCGTAACATCCCTAGTATGTATTACGTCACACCTTCTACAAAAAGGAAATCTCCCTAATACCTTTTTCAAACGATGTCGTTAGTACAAATTTACCTAGCCTTTCAGGCATCCAACCGTGACGAAACTAGAATTCTAAATATACGTTCTCATGCGAAATAAGATCTATAGCGGGTAGTTAACGGCTGGGCAGCGAGGCTTTATTTTTGGCCTCTCTGACGTCAGACCCACGACGACCACGACATTTAACCGCAGGCTGACTCGCTACGTTCCCGTACTATTTCAAATGGTTTGTATTTATATCTAGTTCAAGTATTAATTGAATATATCGGTAATTTTTGAAATCACGTATATAAGCTAAAGGCCTTCGGTCTGCATACGTCTAAAACCGATGTACGAAAACTTACGTTGGTATTCTATCATTCGTTAGGGAAAAGGAAAAAGCGGCTTCCTTACGTAAGATAATCTACTTCGTTGTTAGTCTGTCACAGCCAATTTGCTCCAAAAATACAGGACCGATTAAGATGAAATTTCATACACATTATATGTTAGTCAGTGACTTTAAGAATAAATTAATTTTAAACATGTGCTGATTATTGGGTGGAAAAAAAAATTCAATTTAGGCATATAGTGTGAAATATTAAATGAAAGGGCCTGTTGTAAGAATCTTTAATATATCTTTTCATCATTTTAAATTAAATTGTTTTAAAGTTATTTTTAGAAAATTAATGAAGGTGTAAACTGAATATCCCGTATCCCCGAAATAAAGGAGACCATACATTTAAAAAATACAGAAAATAGTTCTGTACTTATAGATTACTGGGAAATCTATAAGAAGTCCTAAGTCTAGTCCTAGTGTCTAGTGTACTTTCTTTTCGGCAGTCGGTGTCTTTGGTACATATTTATTTTAGTTTTTGACGCCGACCTCCGAAAAGACAGTTATTTTTCGCTTGTGTATTGTTTTGGAAGTCGGTACAGTCCCGACTACCGAAGGAGGGTAATGTTTTTACCAGTCTATGTATGTATGAATATGTGTATGTATTATATGTATATATGTTTGTTCTTAAGTGGGCTTTGGCGTTCTAGAGACTAAACGCGTGGGCCGATTTTGATGATTCTTACGTCAATCGATTCGTCTTAACCCTGCAAGTGTCACTGGCTACATTAAAATTGGCAAATAGAAAAAACGGTTTTGGGGTACATATTGTGGGGGCCCAAATTTTTTTTTCTTCCAATCCCATCGTGTGGGGTATCAAAATAAAGGGGTTTAAGAGACAATTTTAAAAATATATAACACTTATAGGTATAAATGTACCAAATTCTATAAAAAATTATAGCTAAAATGTTATAAATAAAAAAAGTTAATTAAAAAAATCAAAAAACCCGACTGCTTAAAAAGCGAACTAAAAAGACAGACACAGCATGATTTTCTTCTTGTTTACGTCTTTTTAGTTCCCTTTTTTAAGCAGTCGGGTTTTTTGTATTTTTTTTGTGTACCTACAATAAAGAATAAGAACAAGGCAACTTGTAACAAATAATAAAGTTTAGAGTGATTGTTTAACACACTGTATAATAAACACCGTATTAATTAAACATGCACTGTGGCTGTTCACTTAGTCTCGGGAATTAGTGGCAAATTGACGGCAAGTATATTGCCGAAAATAATATAATATTCGCCCGTGTTCCCCGCTTTAACCGAGTTACCGGAGCCGGGCGCCCAGGGCCGCCGCGCTCCGATTGCATTTAGTACAGATTCAATTAATTATCCACTGTTTCTCATTTTATTTTAGTCTGGATAATGAGGGTTTTTGGTAAGGGCCCTACGCGGCCTCCGCTAAACCCTGTGTGTGGGCCTGTCCCTGATCCACCTTTTCATTTGCCCGTCCGTGTTTATTCCGCGTCATAAAATTTATTTCCTATCGTTGAACACTACATTTCGCACAAGTTGTTGAAGACTGATGTTTGTTGTTATTAGTTTTAAGTATTCAAGTACCTAACCTACTAAGCCATTAAAGGTAAAACCTGTTTAAGAACTAAACCGGTACAGGGTAATGACTTTATAAGTCGTCAACCCAATGGCTTGTTTGTTAAATCATAATTGCAGAGAAAGGAATCAGAACCCTGAGCTCAATTCCCAACTAGTACTTACATCTAAGATCTTTTGGCCAAGAATCGCGACAAATGTCTGATTACACTATTTATACCCAATTATAATGAACATGTGACTGCCCAGCCAAGAGGAGCTCGTGGCTAAATAATAACAGCAGCACTGGTCAATAATCAAGGTTAAGCAACGCTTGACGAGGTCGCTCCGTGGATGGGTGACCATTTCAACATACCGAGTTACCTCCGTGTCTACGAAAGCGCGTTAAGCCGTTAGTCCCGGCTGTCATTTGAAGATCTTTGACAGTCGTTACGGGTAGTCAGAAGCTTGAGATCTGACACCAGTCTTGCCAAGTGGTACCGTGTTATCCAATTACTGGGTTATGGAGGTCAGATAGGAAGTCGCTCCATGTAAAACACTGGTACTCAGCTGAATCCGGTTAGACTGGAAGCCGACCCCAACATCGTTGGGAAAAGGCAACGCAGATTGATTGTGAATTCCCAGCCAAATGCTCAATTTGCGAAACGAATTTGACATGCTTTTATTTAGGAATCTCTATAGAAAAATAATCATTCTATCAGCGATGGGGTTTGCCGAAATGTCATTGGCAACTGGTAATGGATAGATAGATTAAGTTTTTAAACTGTCATGGTCACTAACACTAACATTAACATTATAAGCGGGATATTTACCATGTTTACTGTTTGTAGCGAGTTTCCGATATTTCGGTGCTGTTGCAAGCACCATGATCACGGATAAACTGAAGTTATTGCGGGTGGGTGTTTATGAGGAGACAAATCGGTCTACCCTCATTCTTGTTCGTTTTTTGCACTCGGTACCGCTACCATTGTCACTCACAACTCGATTCTGTTCCCGACACACGAAACTCACTGTGTCCGCTCGCGAACTTAAAATATCGGAAACTCGCTACAAACAGTAAACATGGTAAATATCCCGCTAATAATGTTAATGTTAGTGGGATGGATAGATTGTTTACGTGATATTTCGCCTTTCGTGCTTGAGGTCGTGGGTCCAATGTGACTCGTTCAAATTCATATGTACTTTCTAAGTTTATCTTGGAAATCACAGGCAACGGAAAAGGAAAACGTCGTGAGGCAACCTGGACTTATACCCTTTATGTAAGTCTGAAATAGCCAAGTCAGAGACCTTGGCGTTCTCAAAGGCCTTTCAATTTAATATTTAAAATTGGTCTAATATTGGAGAAGGAAATAGACGAGAGCCAAACCTCCAATTATGACTTTTTTTTTACTAAGGAAATACAGTGGCCGCTCTCTACCCATATTTCCTTTTAATTAAATCTGACACCAGAGGTGGCCACAACCTGACACAAAAAGAAGAAGATTCGCTATCGCGACGCTATTGGTGATAGAATGTCACTTGTCCAGACTTCCAGAGTCTCTAGACAAGTGGCATTCGATGTCAGCGAAGGCGACAGTTGAATGTCAAAATGTAAGGGATTGAGCACGTGATTTTTAGATATCGCTTGTCAATCCCATACAATTTTCCTTTTTTACAATCGTGCAAGTTCTTGACCCACCTCCCGGTTTCAGATTGAGCTGAAATATTGCATGCATATTTGAATCGGATGTAATTTTTTTTTTTTGTATAATTTGTCTGATCTCATGATTAGGCCGGAATGTAGCCATGGGAACTCTATAATTAAGCTATGCAACCCCATCGAGTTTGTGGTCATGGGAACTCTTGTTCGTATATTCGGTAGTAGCTACTCGATCGTTGCTAATCGATATCAATCGTAGTAGTCCCTGTAATGACAAAAACCCTCTTCTTAATCCACATTATTGTGCAACTAACCGGAACCCTATTAAAGCGCTACCCCGAGCAAAACGCCGCGCGAGCCGTTTTTCGTGCAGTTTTTAGGAGCTATCTACTCGTTATTTCTACATTAAATTTCTACATATTATTGATTCCTAAATTGTAGATTTCTTTTTTTTTTTAAATGATGTATATATTTCACTAATCTCCTTCCAAAAAAACCATAAAAATGAGAAATAATGATTGATAGCATGCATCTCCTCGTAAAGTGTTCATTAATATTTTTGTACTAACACTAATGGGTAGACAATTTAGTAACGAACATTTCGGTAGATTTATTTTTTTCAAAAGACGATTCGATTTTATAAAGATTTGATTCTAAAATCTGGGCGTATTATATACAATACTATATTATATATAATACTGTAATTCATGCGCCACCAGTGCCGCTAGGCCAATAAGAATGCTCATATCTCACACTGATTTTTTGGTCAGGGTACATATTATTTTCAAAAAGAACCGTTCAAGTGCGTCTCGCATCCAGAGGAATCCCGCAGACTAAACCAGGTCATCGGTCACAAGTCTAGAAACTATTGCAGAGTGAGTATCGAAATCTCTTTGTGCTTTAAGTCTAAGCCATTTGCAAAATTTGTTTTTACTTATCAAATCCGTGATGCAAATGCAGTGAAACTTAGTGGATGGCAGCACAAAGTTTGTTGTCCCAGCCGACATAGCTCTGCGCCAACTTATTTATCTGCACCAACGTTTGATAGCGCAGATATCTTTTAACAAATAGATTTGTCGTTCTCTTTACTGTGGCTATCAGTGTTATATCGACACTCCTTTTTATAAAAAATCTCTATGTTGTTTAGCAATTGATTTAAAGATTACAAAATCAAATTGGGTTTGCCATGAAAATTTGAATTAAACATCTGCTAAAGCATTGCTGAAGACTATCGAGATTTTAATAATTAAATAAGGCACTATGTATAATTAATTTGTTTAATGTGCTCTTTACTCCTTCCACCCCTCTTTACCTCAAGGATCGTTTTCAGTTTATCTGTGATTCCCACACGAAATCTCTAAGGTCATCAGATAACTTGCGACTTAAAATGCCAATGCATTCCACAACTTTTATGGATAAATCTTTTACTGTCCAGGCTGCTCGTCTGTGGAATGCATTGCCTGACTCAATAAAACGTGCTCAGTCGTTGCCGGTATTTAAAAAACTCGTCAAAGAACATTACCTATCGCTGTGATTGTGCTCTTGGTTTTTTTTTTAATATAATGTGCTATGAATGTCGTAATTATATTTTTCTTTTTTTTTCATTGCTTATATATTATGTATATATTTATGTTTATATTATTAAGAATATGTATTTTTGCCACTAGTGAGTATTGTTGTATGTTTATTATGTTCATTGTTGGTATTGTCGCACCACTGACAACCCCATGTCATGTCCAGGTAATCTCTGTCCATTCCAGGTTGCCTGGAAGAGATCGCGGAAAGCGATAAGGCCGCCTATTGTATTTTGTTTTAGTATTAAGTTTCTTTTTCTTGTTTATTATGGTGTACAATAAAGTGTATATAAATAAATAAATTAAATACGTAAAAATGTGTGTTTTGTGTGTGTTTATTATATCCAGAAAATTCTTGCAGTTTTTCGTCGTCTCACGGTCTAAAAATAAAGGACTATAAATACCTCATTTATAATGCAAAAGCAACTATAATCATCAAGGCCATCTGCTTTTTTAGATGTAAGCTTAGTTAAATAGCTTAGAACCATTGTTATGTTTTTATACGCGATTTATAAATTCAAATAAAACCGCGACAAAAAAAATTAAAACAATTGCTTTTCCTAATTTTTACATTGTTTTTTGCGTAATCTAATGATTCTCATATTCACACATAAGATTAATTAATTAAAAACGTAAAGCAGACAATGAGAACATAATTATTATACCATAAAATTTTGTATAGCATAATCAAATTAATTATTTTTAATGAGTAAGCCAAAAATAAAATATTAGTTACCTAAGTGGTCAAATCATGTGCAAAAACAAGGAAAAACCTACTTACTGAATGACGACTGTTTTTAGGATTCCGAAGTTAACAAGGAACCCTTATAGTTTCGCTATGTCCGTATGTCCGTCTGCAGCTTAACTACTACTAGAAAGTAGTACTAGAAAGCTATAATTTGGCATGGATATACATAATATTAATAATTGCGACAAAGTGGTAAAATCAATCAATCTGCCTAGCTTTTTCCCAAGTATATTGGGGTCGGATTCCAATCTTACCGGATTTAGCTGAGTACTAGTGGTAAAAAATAGTACTAGTGGAAAATTTTTCTTTCGGTTTCCTCCTATATAGACGTAAAGTGGGGATGTTTTTTTTCTCGCCTGGAGTTTCTTTTGATAGACCATTCAAATATATTATGGGTCTCCTATACCCATTTTTCGATTCAGAGATCCGTTTGCGTAAAATGAAGCTTTAAATTGAATTTTTTTGATAGAGTCAAGTGCCCCTCCCACCCTGCCAGCGAAATGATTGTCTATGTGAAAAAATCACGGCAGTAGTATTATATATATAACGATATTAAAAGGACAACTATCACAGCTAAGTAGGATTTACAAGTTCAGTAATAGTAGACAACCTAAAAAATGTACTTGGAACGAAATAGTGAATATATTCAAAAAATTTCAAATTCTGAAAGACACACGTGGCCTGACGCGCGCTCATATCGCTACTAGATTATTTATTGCAGCTTATTTACGATGCTTGTTTGTTCCTATCATTGAATAATTTGATTTAACTTTTTGGTAGTTGATTAGGTTTTTTAAAAATATTCAAACTAAAATATTTGTTTTCGGTTTGTAAATATTTGGAGATTTTAACGAAGACTATCTCCGTAACGGCAATACTGCAGTATTCAAATTATTAAGTCACGCTCGCTGGTTATATATTACAAAGGCTTTCCTCTACCAGGGGCGGTTCTCAAATAGATAATATTTTTCTAACTTCACTTGTGTAGAATGATTTTATAACTCCTTCTTCAGTTACTATCGTCCTATGCGGGCCTGTTTTTAGACGTTGTGAGACGCTTAAATTATTTGAATGTTCATGTAACAACAAAAAACCCTGTTCTTAGTGCGCATTATTTTGCAACTTAGAACCCTATTACTGCGCGTGGCCCGATACACACTTGGCCGGTTTTTTTATTATATTTTTATTAGGTAACGTGTTGTACGCCCTTTTAGTTGAACTCCAATAAAAGTTCTTCACTTTTCAAATTATAGCTGCCTAAGTATCGATCCTTTCCTATTCGAAGATGAGAAGGCAGAACTTTCGTAGGTGGTAATGAATTGTAATAATATTAAAAGATGCCACTTTCAACCAGAATTCCCCTGAAAGCATTCTCGTTTAAAAACCAGATGTGGCGAATACCATCTGGAGCCAAGAGCGCTTTTAGCGTAAGTGACGCGAATCTACTTATTCATGTGTTTACCCAAGACGGGCAGAAGATTTTTAATTTTTGATTTTGTAATCAGTACACACAGCGTTCATTTTTCATTCCAAGTTTTAATTAGATAGAGGCAATGAAAAACCGTCACGTACTAAGCGAGGCCCTCGAGAACACTTTGCATATAATTTAGGAACAAATTCTTTTTAAACCATTTTTGATTCGCTGTTTACGTGGGATATGTACATATGTATAGATATACCGGTACCTAATTCTGGTAAAAAGGCCATTGTGAAATAATGGAACACCTAATCTGTTTAAATACATACATGCATACATAAACTTGAGACTTCAAAATCTCTGTATCGGGTTCATATTTGGCTTGGCAAGTACGATCACTTTTCCGAATTTCGTACTAAGCTCAAATGGCTTCCTATTCGCCTTCGCCGGAATGTCCATATACTTTCTTTGCTTTATAATGTGCCATTTAATCCTTTTACTCCTTTTTATCTCAAAGAACGCTTTCAGTTCCTCTGTGACACCCATTCTAGGTCCTTGAGATCATCGGAAAATCTAAAATTCAGTATTCGTATGCATTCCACTTCCTTCTTTGACAAATCTTTCACGATTCAAGCAGCTCGGTTGTGGAATGTATTACCTATTGAAGTGAGACGTGCTCAAACACTGCCAACGTTCAAGAAAATGGTGAAGGAGCATTACCTTTCACTATAAGTTTTATTCTTCTTTCTCTGTTATATATTTGATATGTATTAGTATATTATGTAATATTGTATGTATTGTATGTTATTAAGTCTAAGTAATATTATTTTTGTTATTTTGTACACTGACAGCCCTAAATTCTTCTCCGATCTTTCAGTCCATCCAAAGGTTGTCTGTAAGAGATTACCTAGTGCGATAAGACCGCCCATTGTACACTTGTATATTTGAACAATTGTCTTGTATGCTTTCTGTGGTGTACAATAAAGTATAAAACAAATAAATAATAAATAAATAAACTCACGCCTTTTTCCCATGGGGGTAGGCAGAAACTACAGAACGCCACCTGCTACGATCCTTACATTCTTCTTTAGCTTCACTCACATTCATACATCTAGTCATACACACACGCCGGTTATGAGTACTGTGCACCTGGCTTTTCTGAAGAACATTACCTATAAGGTGTATGTATGTCTTTCTAGGGCGTCCCCTCCCAGCGTTTCCATTCACGTCTGCCTTGTAAATACCTTTCGTTAGTCGCCTTTCATTCATCCTCTCAACATTGCCAAACCATCTTATACATGTATAAAAAGTAGCCTATGTCACCCGAGGATAGTGTAGCTTCCCAATGGTGAAAGAATTTTGGAAATCGGTCCAGTAGTTTTTAAGTTTATTCGTTACATACAAACATACAGAAATACAGATCGGAAAGATCTTTATAATATTATTAGTATTCAATGTTACAGCAGGGCTTATAGGTCTTAGGGTCGTAGGGACTGTTAGGCTGTAAGGTCATAGTAGGTCCTTTAACTTGTCATATACTTTCATGTACTGTCACACCCTTAACATTACTGCGGCCTTAAGTGACGTATGTTAGGGTGGGCGTACAATTAGTATTAGTATGGATATATATAGATTTATATCGATTGGTCAAGGATATCGACCCTAAACTTGTATTTTACTTGATACTGTACCTCTAGTTTCCATAATTTAACATGGCCGGAACTAACTACATTCCGGTTCCAAAAATTAAAACCGGTTTAGAGAAAATTTGCATTTTATCAACATAATATTATTAAGTAGAATTAATACGATTATACAATTGCATACACACTCACATAGTTACGCGAAATATTATGCAATTGTCATTGCAATGAATGCTTTAAAATCTACTATTATTACCGAGAATTCCTATCGAAAACTTGCATTCAGAATTTCATTGGAAATAGTGATGGAGCATTGTTCACTAAAACACAAAGCAATGACCAAAATACAGACCTGTTATTATATAATAATATGCCTGTATTAATCATATTAATATCAGATTGCATAGTACAAATGTCATTGTATTTTATTTTCAATAATTCATAGTACACAGCCTACTCAAATGTAGCTTGTGTGCATTTTACGATGGCAATGGGCGCATTTCCATTTGGCTGGGCCGATACTCGTAAATTCTTCGTAATGAAGCTGACTCTAAGGTCAGCGGGTTAATACAATAGGCGACTAATGTACACAGACGTAATGAAAGCCTATTTTACATACGTTTAAATTGCGTGTAATGAGTACACAAAGAGTATAAATTAACTTTATTGTGTAAGGGTGACTTTTATAGACCGTACTTTATATCGTTTACTTTGTATCGTTTTCGGAATGAATTGCTCTGAAAGTAGCCAGGTACCGGAATTTATAATTACAGTAGGTAAACTTTAAAAGTCTTGATTAATTAGTAAGTGCCTGGGTGACCGAGCTCTGCTCAGGTGAAAATAGAGAAAACGACGTTTTCTAACAATGAAACCTAGCTGGATCGATTTATCGCCCCCGAAACCCCCTGCATACAAAATTTGTTGAAAATCGTTGTTGCCGTTTCCGAGACTCAGATTATATATATACATATATACAAGAATTGCTCCATTATAGCTATTAGATTAGACATAATAGAATCAAGTCGTTATAGTACCCAGGACAATGAAAATATTCATATGTATAAAGTTTCTTATTTTTTCTAGTAATTAATTATATCTATCACTACGGTCACGGTAAAGAGCGCTACGGTGTCGTAAAGTAAAACTGATTAAATGATATTTATTTATTTATTTATTTACTTATTTATTTTTTTATTTATTTATTATATACTTTATTGTACACCACTTAAATAATTACAGAACAAAACATTTATAAAGATAAATAAATAATTTTATTTCTGTAAGTTGGTTTGTACAAACACTTTTACATGTCAAACATATTTGACTACTCTGAGAAGAAAAGCCGAAACAAACTCAGAGGTCACAGTCTCTTTTAAAGTCCAGACAAAATCTTGGTTAGATCATGTGAAGACCATGTACACTGATGTCTGAAATGGTCTTTTGAGGAAAGAACCATTCAGATTGAGTGGACCTGTCCAGTCAGTGCACGTATTTGTCAATAACCGAACAGCTCAACTCAGAATTTAAGGAGCACAACGATTCGACTAACAATACGAAAGAAAGGACATTACTTTGGTGGCTCCCTACCTACGTAGTGTTTTCCAATGTAAGTGAAACCCCAATGCTCCTCAGATAATAAAAGCCACTAATACGTGTGTAAACGTCTTCACTCATCGCTAAGAGAAAGAAGAAATCGAAAAAAGGTTAGCCAAGGTCCACAAGTTTACACGTCTCATCAATCATCATTATTCCAGAGGAAAGTTCATAAAATGTTATTCTTTTGACTTAACAAAAGAATAACATTTTATGTGTATAAATATATGATAATATAAAGTCCATAAAATGTTATTCTTTTGACTTAACAAAAGAATAACATTTTATGTATATAAATATATAATAATATAAAGTTCATAAAATGTTATTCTTTTGACTTAACAAAAGAATAACATTTTATGTGTATAAATATATGATAATATAAAGTTCATAAAATGTTATTCTTTTGATAAGTCAAAAGAATAATATTTTATGAACTTTTGACCTCTTAAGGTCCGTGAGGAATTATCGAATATCTTGCAATTATTTCGTCTTTTACCTATCCTAGTAATGAGTTATTCTAATATAAATTATGCCTGTAAGTTTCACACACAGACCATGGTCTACCAATATTGCAAAATGCTATCAGAATCCGTTCAGCAGTTGAGACAAACATACTACAGACTTTCACATTTGTAGTAGCAGTAGGAAGTGGGCTGGGTCTTTGTAACGTTTTTAATTACCTAGCTTTACCAACATTATATTTTGAATTAGACGAGATGTAAGCGGGCCTGGTATCTACCAAAGCGGAGATGAGAGGAGATGTGTTGCGTAACTGGCAGGTTATTTTTTTTTCAAGAAAGCGGAAAGGAGATGCGTACCGCAGAGAAGATGTGAGCCGTGTCAATCGAATGACGCTTTCGTGTGTGTGAGGCCCGGGGAAAAGGCAGACGTACGGTAGAGAAGTTCTATAGAAAAATGAGACATGTCCTATCCTCTCCGTTTGATCCATTTGCACCGAAGTTAAACGGAGAGGAGCGGTGGAAAAAACTAATTCTGATTATTTATTAAAAACACATATCCTCTCGTCTCCTCTCCTCTCCGCTTTGGTGGATATCAGGCCTTATACACTCTACAGAATCACCTGAAAATTCGAGCCAGATAAATGAAACAACAAGAAAATCATGCTGTGCAGTCGAAGGATACGACTTTAGTCTAAGGTTTTAGTCAGCCAGCTCGCGAATATGTATTCTCCAACTGCACAGCATGATTTTCTTCCTGATTACGTCTTTTTAGTTTGCTTCTTAAGCAAAAGGGATTTTTGATTTTTTTAATTCACTTTTTTTACCTTATATAAAAAGCTCTCTATTTTACCTACTAAGTAGAGATTTTTATTATTTCATTCTTGGGCAAATTGATTCATGACTATTAAATTGAGATGTTCAGCTGTTTGCCATCTGCGTTCAATGTTTCAAGGCCATTAACTTGTTTAATATATTCCGTAACCGACTTAGTAACACTTACACAGGTTACAGGTAAACAGTTTACAATATTGCTGTAACAAATGGCTTTAGAGTCGTTCCCGTTATTGCTTTACGGCGTGACGTATGTTCGGGATTAATGTAACCGAGCCAAATAGACGTAGACCGTAGAAAATTAGGCTTTCGCGTTAAGTTGGCACATTTGGCACTCGCGAGTCCCGACATATGCGGTAGAATTTTTTCTACATTCTGTGTGGCTGGCCCATCTACGAGTATCTATACTAATATTATAAAGCTGAAGAGTTCGTTTGTGTGTTTGTTTGAATGCGCTAATCTCAGGAACAACTGGTTGGAATTTAATAATTCTTTTTTTGTTGGATAGTCCATTTATCGAGGAAGGTTATAAGCTTTATAACATCACGCTAAGACCAATAGGAGCGGAGCATATATGATTATTCCTTTTTGAGAGAGCGTCCGTTGCGTGCGCTGCGTAAACGGTTTAAGTTATGCAAATATCAAGTATGAATTGTTCCTCTTTAAAAGTTCTAAAAAAAGTCCGCGACAGCATATTAATTTGTTCGAAGTTAATGCATTATTTGCGTATAGATTAAGTCTTATTCAAATAAATAGTTGATCAAACTGGTAGGTAGGTAGGTAGGGTAGGGTAGATAGGTTAGGTGGGTAGGTAGGTAGATAGGGTAGGTCGATAGATAGGTAGGGTAGGGTAAGTAGGATAGGGAAGGTATGTAGAGTAGGGTAGGTAGGTATAAAGGATACGGTAGAGTAGGTAGGTTGATCGGTAGGGAAGGTATGTAGAGTAGGGTAGGTAGGTATAAAGGATACGGTAGTGTAGGTAGGTTGATCGATAGGGCAGGTGAGTAGGTTGGTAGGTAGGTAAGGTAGGTGGGTACGTAGGTGGGTAGGTAGGAGGGTAGGTGGGGAGAAATGGCCTCCTTCTGTGAGACCGTGATAGTACAGAAGGAGGCTGCCGAGCGGGACCGTGAGATGGCCGATCCCACTCGGAGAAGAAGGCGTCGTTGAAGCAACCGCCTCGATACCTAAAACGCAGAAACCCCGCCTGCTCCATAGGCAGGTGGGACTCCTTGGTCATGGGCGGTCAGATTGGGGACTCTGTTCGCCCACCAAGTGACTACAGGAAAGACGGTGGCACAGTGATCAAGTACTACCGTGCACAGCGAGGCTCTGGGGAGGGTACATTATTAATCTCCCGTGGGACGTGCCCTAACAGGCGTGGCGTGGTGCACAGATGGGGTTCCGGGGTGGTCTTTTGAGAGGTCACGGGGTCCCTTCTACGTGCTGATGGTGATCATCGGGGTTGTTTTAGTGAGGTAAAAATCCCACACTCCCTGGTCTTTTCCCCAAAATTCCAGGTGCCTTTCCCCACTAAACAAAAAAAAAACAAAAAAAATGGTAGGTGGGTAGGTAAGGAAGATAGGTAGGTGGAGGTAGGTAGATAGCCAATTGACGGGAGCGAAGCCGCAGAGGGCAGCTAGTATTGTATTTAACATTGTGTATATAACATTTGAAGCTTAGTACTCAAGATTCAAAGACCAGTACAGAAAAGGGTGGATCCAGCAGCATTTTGTATGAATCATCACTCTCTCGCTGCTATCATTGATTAGTTACGGTATCTTTGAGTCGTTTCGCATGCGTTTCAGGCATAGTCAGAAATTCAAAAGCCTGAAAAATCGTCTTTCCTAGGAGTATCGTGTTACCCAGTTGATAAATTGGGCAGGAGACCTACATTATGCGGTCGCTAGATGTAAAATAAGTACTAGAATTCAGTTGCATCCGGTTCCCATGGAAGCCGAATCCCGCATAGTTGGCAAAGACTAGGTAGATGATGTCATCTATACCAATATTATAAAGAGGAAAGATTTTTTTGTTTGTTTGTTTGTTTGTACCGAATAGGCTCCAAAACTACTGAACCGATTTCAAAAATTCCTTCACCGTTGGAAAGCTACTCTATCCCCAGGTGGCATAGGCTACTTTTTATCCCTGTATTCCCACGGGAACGGGAACTACGCGGGTGAAACCGCGAGGCGTCCTCTAGTTAACAATATAGGTGGGCCGCACCGTGCCGTAAAACAACGCACAGATGACGGATCAAAGCGCTGCGTTGCGATGCATCATGCAGCCCTTGGGACAATTCCACCACACTATTCCCAAACCACTGCAACTCCTGGCACACAACACTGCAACTCGGAAAAGAATAATGGAGGAGTAGGAAAAAATACAAATTGCCACTTACCTCCAATATCAAGCAGGAGACAGAACAAACAAGGTCAATAGGCACAAAGGGTCGTTTACAACTGGGATAAGCCCGGTTGCCTAGCACCACGGTTAAAATTTAGCATTAATATTAATGGGTCCTAACATTGTGAGCTGTTAAATTTGATTCCAATAGTAGGTATGGCAAAAACGCTTGAACGCACGGTAATTTGTTCTAGTTTCCACAAGGTCCGTATAGTAGGTAAACAACTCCTGATGCAGCCTGTACATTATTCAACATAGTATTGCGTTCATTCTGCCAAAGAATACACTCCCATAAGATATGATGTGCATGGTAGCTTCATGCAGCCCATCTTTAGTGTTCATACAGCTAAAGTGATGTAGGAATATTTTTGTAATTCAATGGAATGCGTATAAATGCTCACCTATTCTACTAATTACACTGGACTGGGTAGAAAGACAATTGATGTCGAGTAAAGAGAATTGATACGGCTCCCCTAACGTGCATTTCCGAAGAAAAAAAAAAAAAACAAAAAATTCTATTCCGAGGAGACCACCTCGACGTTGACCTCTTATTTCATTTTTAAAAAACAAATTCTCTTTGAAACTTTACCGATGATATGAAAATAACAATGTTACGTCACGGGGCCGCCCGATTCCGATAGAGTAATAAATTGGAAAAGTGCTGCACACGTTGTTTCCAGCAATACGTGAGCGTTTCCCTGAACTTACAACAAAAATAAACATACAGCCTCTTGTATGCTAATACTTGGAGACCAAGCGCTTCTGTTTGCTTCGAGGAGCGGCCATTTTTGTTTACTTTTTGTGTTGCTGTCCCTTTTATATATGGGACTTGGACAAAGCTGGAAAAATTGGGTTAAGTTTACATTTCTGCCTACCCCTTCGAAAACCTACAGGCGTAATACGATGTTTGTCAAAAAATACAACAAAAACATCAAGAGAAATGTAAACATAGGGATTGTTTGTACAGCTATGTTGACAAACACAGAATTTCTTTATATACAATATCAGTGCTAACATGAATCAATATTTCGTTTATACGTAGGAACTATATCCACAATAATTTACTATCAACAGACATAACTTAAACAAACACACCACGCCCTCGCTCACTATCGCTTCAATACGTCACAATACAAATGTTTTTAACATTGTACTTTGCTCCAGATAAGTGCCATGAACGCGGAAAAAAAGGAAGGTCTTCTCTCCAAGTATATATTTAATATTGACTTTATTTTCACCCTGAACCAATATGTAGATAGTCTAGACCACGAGCACTTCGCGCTCGAGTAATTCATTAAGAACTTGGAATACACAGAAATATACTCAGTTGCCGTCTCGTCACTTAAATATTCACATATACTTCATAACTTCAGCGGTCGCGCGTTGCCCTCAAAGCGTGAAATTAGCATTTGTTTGGGGTGGCCCTGTTTTCGCGCACCTACAAACATTTGCAATGTCTAGACAAATTCCCAGCTACGGAGCTGTCAACATTAATTACTGTCTCTTTACATTCTCAATGCATTAGTAATGCCTGTCTAGTACTAACCCACGTCGACTGGAAAATGTTGTAGGGTCTGTCTAATGGATAGGTAGGAGTAGCCCAATAAAATGTCTTCTATTTATCTTCTACTAAAACGTAATTTGTGCCGATAACTTAATTTCACTTGGCCTTTTGTTGGATAACAGTTTCCTATTACAGCATTTGTTAGGGTTCGAGTGAGGGGCCCGCACGTGACCAAAATTTTGGCGTGAGCGAAAAATATCGCAGCAACGCCGCCGCCGCCGTGCTCATCACAACACTGCCATAAATATCAGCCATTGGTTGTTTACATCGGTAGCGATTGTTTCACATTTCTATTTCTGTGTTTCATGGAACTTAACAGTGTTTTTACCCGACTGCCAAGGAAGAGATGTGTTTTTCGCGCGTATCTTGTATGTATGTATAGTTGTTTGTAAATTTCTTTATTACCTCTTATATTTCAAAACGCTAGACGGATTATTAAATCTTGAAATTAAGACATATCGTTAGATAGGTCTTGACCTTCCAAGTGGTCTCAGCTATATGTGACGTTAAAAAAAAGAAACATGGCGGATTTTGAGCGCCATATTGTGGGGCTTCCTTTTTTTTTCAAACAAGGTATCAAAATTAAGGGTTTTTAGGGGTGATTATTTCTAAACTATTCCTCATTGTCTAGTTCTTCCAAACGATTGGATTAAAATGTCACTTGGCATAACATTTATTTCTGCTCATTCTCTACCTATAGCTATTGTTAGAAACATATGTAAGAAATAGATTTATCCAATTATTATGTTCTGGATTTATAAAAGAATGAAAAAGAAACAAAAAGCTTATCATTCTTTAATACTATAGGTACTTTCTATAGCTAAAGCGAAAGTATCTCCTGCTGTAGCAGTAATCTTTAGGTTAGGTTAGGTTAAAACGGACTGTTTGCCGCAACTCCAAGACCAAGCGCGTATTTTGCGTACAATCTTTAATTCACTGACCGGCAATGCAAAGCCTGATCCGTTATTTTCAATAGAAGCATGAAACTTTGTACAAGAGTTTCTTACATGACAAAGGTGAGCAGTAAGAATGTTTTTTTTTTTAAATTCATTCATTAGTGCTCGTTCAGACAGAGGTCCGTTTTACAGGTCCACTTTATAATATACGTTTTTATTCGGCGTAGTACATACGTAGTTGTATGATCGAGTTCACAACAGTATTTAAATACTGATCCGTTTTATCGACGCCCATCCCTGTAGAAAGTTGATTGTTGTGAACATTACCCCCAGTAGCGACGGATCCGTTAAAATGGTAGGTACTGTTAATGCAGTGTGAACATCACTTCCAGTAGCGACGGATCCGTTAAAATGGTAGGTACTGTTAATGCAGTGTGAACATCACTTCCAGTAGCGACGGATCCGTTATAAACGATCCTGGAAATACGGATGTTCTGTGTGAACGGACCCGGAACCCATAATCGGGTTAAATAGGGCATGAAAGTTTGTATGGGCTTTCATTCTTTGTTTATGGGTTATTCTTTTGGGCATATATGGGTTGGTAGGTATACAAAAAATAATTCAAAGGGGCTATTTTGTTTTTTATGGATTGGTATTTCTTTTCCAACCATCATAAGTTGGAAGGGAGATACTAAATACCCTACCGAATTAATAAAAACTATCTAAACAGTATATTTGTCAAGATTAGGAACTGCTTGTGGGTACTTGGTGCTGATCTCGATGATGGGATGCTTGTCGTCCGAGTAGCAGCAAACCAAATCGTGATGATAACAGACTCGCGAGATGTACAGCATTTTCTTTTCTCTGCATTTCCCCCTCTTGATACATATACCATTTTTCGCGGCACACGATGGATCTGAAAATTAAAAAGATATAAGAGTATAAGTACGTTTAACTTTGTCTCATTATTAATTAACCATGATAAAATATCTTAACAATTAAGTAGATGATCGAAGTATGAGTCAAATGAAAACACGTAAATAAAACCAAACAATGCTTACTCATAATTTTAGTACGCAGCAAAATATTTAATGAAAAAGATACATACGTATGTTTATGGGGAAGAATAATTTCTGCCCGTTTTCAGTCAAGGAGGTGTACACATGGTCTCTGTACGATATAGGATATTTGTAATCTGGGTCCAACGTTGGTTGGGGAGTTGGCGCTACACAGTGCAGGGAAATAACTAATACACAGGATAATAATATAGTTTTTTTAAACGACATTGTCGTTACGTCGTCCCAGAAACAAATACAATACAAATTTAAATTGACGTACTTTGAAAAAGGAAACTATTTTAAGTGTTTTCTGATTTAACTGCTAATTAGTCAATAAATTTGCTTCTTAAACCTTAATTAACCAGAAAAGTTAGTATTTTCTTTACTATTTTATAGGTATGATTGATATTCCTCGCAAAAACACTCACGGTCATAAAAATAGCGAAATAGGTACTTATTGTGAACCTCGAAATGTGTGCTTTTCGCGCCTCGAAAGTAGGTTACTTTACCGTAACGTCTGGTTTACGACTAGGCGACGCGATACATAAAACTTTTATACCCACACTTTGTGACATTAGCCACGCTTAGAACTAAACTTTGTGTTATTTACTAGCAAATTGTAGGTCACGCCCTTCGGATTTAAATATTACACCGAATTATATAATCATTTATGCTTATACTGTTGTATATTTTACTAATCTATAAACCAAAGCAATAAAATAGAATATCTGAATAAATATTTCGCATGTCTTTCTAGATACTGCCTTACTGCCTGTTCCTGCCTACTACACAAGACAAGTATGGCGATTCGAAGGTGTGTTTAAAGTTTTTCTTTTAACCTGTATCCACTATTACCTTGGTATTACAGCTTTGGAAATTATTATAACTTGCATAACTTTGATTGGTAATTCATATTCACCGACTGCGATTTTCTGGCAGTGTTATCTAGCATTATAATATTTGCCAATATTTTAGGTACATACACTTCCCCTTCTTAATTGGAAATTATGTTATCGCCGCGTAAATCTTGCATTGCAGCGGTTTCGAGCCTGCAAAGAAGTGGCTGCGTAGCAGTGACGTAGAACCTGCGTAGCAGCGATGTCGGGTTTGCGTAGCAACAACGACATCGGGCCTGCGTAGCAGCGGTGTAGAACCTGTGGCAGCGGAGCTGTACTTGTCTAGCAGGTGTAGAGTTTATGTAGTTGTTGTATCATGGTCTCAGACATGCACAATAACAGCGCAGCGTAGTGCCTGCACAGCAATGACCTAAGCCTCTAGATAAGTGACGTTCTATCAACGAAAGCGTCTAGATAGCGATTGGAAAAGTGTCAAAAATATATGGGATTGTCAAGCGCTATCAAAAAGTCACGTGATCAATCACTTAAATGTTGGCATTTCGATTATCACCTTCGCTGACGTCCTGACATCGAATGCCACTTGTCTAGAGCCTCTACTGTGCGCGTAGCAGCGGCGTAGGGCTGTAACAGTAAGTATAGATCGTTCGTATCAGTGGCGTAGCCTGCCCCCCTAGTCAAGTTACAGTCGTTTCGTATGGAATCTCTTTCTACAATCGTTAACGCCTTCTGTTTGTATGGTTTGACCACGTGACTTAACGTTCAGATGTGTCATTCGCATACATTGATTCGTTATCTACTAGAGATTGTAGATTGTCAAGTTGTCTACTGGTGATGCCACGTATATACCACGTTTTTCATACACTAAATTCTGTATAATGCTGGATAAATCCATGTGGAAATCGCGGAGTCTCCTATTACAATCAATTACGACTAACTGCAAACGCTGCCGTAGTAAAAAGCGGACTTATGTTAATTGAAGCATACAATTTTGTTTGGTTACACACTACTGTTTGTTTTTCCTGCTAAATCGAAAATGAAAAAGGCGAAATTATACGATATGAGTGAAGATAAAAAGCTTTACGGTATCTGTCCAACCGACCCAAGCTTCCTCCCTGGAAGCCAATCGAAAAAAGTTAAACAAAAAACAAATCCTCGTCAATAAAGGTGGATGGTATCTGTAAACAGGCTCGTATAGGCGCGTAGGTGAGCGGTACGGTAAAGCTGATAACAGCTATCAGGCGATGAGGATATAACGTTGTAAATTTGATTTGATATAAGGGCTGTTACATACTGCGACCTTCTTGTCTTTATTTACGTTTTTTTATGACGTGGTTGTTGTTTTTATGATAGCGGTACGTCACCACATAATCTATTTTACGTCATACAACGAACATATACTTTCTAGTTTTTTTTCTATATTTACTGCTTCTCGCACGTGCACGCACGCATGTAATAAAGCATTTTCCGATAGTTAGCCTTTGTATACTCAGGGTGGTGCGCACTACACCTCCGTGTCCGTGATCCGTGTCTGTGATCCGTGATCCGTTTCCGTAATCCTTGTCCGTGATACGTTTCCGTGTTCCGCGTACGTTATCCGTGTCCGTGATCCGTGTCCGTGATCCGTGTCCGTGATCCGTGTCCGTGATCCGTGTCCGTGATCCGTGTCCGTGATCCGTGTCCGTGATCCGTGTCCGTGATCCGTGTCCGTGATCCGTGTCCGTGATCCGTGTCCGTGATCCGTGTCCGTGATCCGTGTCCGTGATCCGTGTCCGTGATCCGTGTCCGTAATCCGTGTCCGTGATCCGTGTCCGTGATCCGCGTCCGTGATCCGTGTCCGTGATCCGTGTCCGTGATCCGTGTCCGTGATCCGTGTCCGTGATCCGTGTCCGTGATCCGTGTTCGTGATCCGTGTCCGTGATCCGTGTCCGTGATCCGTGTCCGTGATCCGTGTTTGTTGGTCTCAAAATTATACCTACATATAATAGACACTATGGAAAGTAACGAGATAGCCCCAACAAAAATTATAAACTCATAACTTACTGGGGCTACTTCTAACCATATAACGCAGTATAATGTACAAGTAGTAACAATTAAAATACAAGTAATAATTAAAACATGTTGTCTTTAAAGTCCTTACAGTACCGATGCAGTGGTGTAATGTCCGACACTAAAGCTATCGTGGCGTGTGCACCAGCCCTTACGTGACGTCAGTGCTGGTGGATATCGAGCCGGCCCGGGGGCGCGATTCGCATCAATCTTTCAACAGTTCCGTACATTTCCGTAGCTAACGTTTTTGTGTAAAGGAAGCTGATTTGACAGTTCAATTTAAAGATTTCAAAAAACCTTTACATGGGCTTACCAGCGTGGTGTATTCTGGAATTTGCATTACAAATGGTGAAGTTTCTTATTCTCACATAATAATAAAGTACCTGGGTGACCGAGCTCTGCTCGGGTGAAAATAGAGAAAACGACGTTTTCTAAAAATTAAACCTAGCTAGATCGATTTATCGCCCCCGAAAGGCCCTGCATACTAAATTTCAATTTGTAAATCGTTGGACCCGTTTCCGAGATTCAGATTATATATATAACATATATACAAGAATCGCTCGTTTAAAGGTATTAGATTAGATAATAATGTAGGCATTTAGAATTCCCAATTTATTAAGATATTCTCTCATATTGACGCCGTAAAGGGAACTTAAACAACGGTTTGTTACATTACTAAGCTTAATATTACAAAGAATAGCTAGTGGAAGGAGAGTCAAGGGAGGCAGATGTATGTTTTTTGAGTAGTGTCACTTCTTCTTCTTCACGTTGACGGTGCATCTAATTTATATTGACTCAATACCTCGCCACTTCTACGATATCATCAAAAGCAGGAACGTAGGTGAGGCGTAGACTGCGATCATCCTTCAATCGTTGCCTCAAGATATTTTCACTTTACTAGATACCTTCACTGAAAGAAAGTAACACCATAGTGGAGTGCCATAAATACAAGTTACCTTTGGGAAACTAACGAGCGGGTAACGTAATTTAATAGGGTGTTTCTCCTGTACTCCAAACCGACCCCGATATTTATCGGAGTAAAGACGAAGTTAGAAAAGAATACATCTTATCAATAGAAAACGTGGTTTCATAGGTCACACTCACCTTACCGCCAGCACCCCCTAAGGCCGGGACTCCACCAAAGCGGAGATGTGCGGAGAAGTCTAAAGCGGAGACGAAAGATGTGTGAATAACGAAATTCTATTGGTTGTTTAAAAAACATCTCCTCTCCGCTTTGGACTTCTCCGCACATCTCCGCTTTGGTGGAGTCCCGGCCTTAGAGGTATGATAGGTACCAATCTATTCAATTGAAAGTCATAGTATTTTTATCGACTTCATAAATGAGTTTCTCAATTCGTCTGTATTTTTTTTATGTGTGTTACCTCAAAACATTTTACTACGAGAACCGCTTTTGATCTAGTGCATTTCATTATAGTCAATATCTGACAATTAGTTTTTGAGATATCCTTCGTAGTGCGTATTTTCATGGTAAAAAAATAAATTTTAAACATAAACCGACTTCCAAAACAAAACAGTACAAAGCGAAAAATAACGGTCTTTTCGAAAGTAGTTGTCAAAAATGAAAAAAATATAGGTACCAAAGACACCGACTTCCGAAAATAAAGTTATTTTCCACTTTGTAGTGTTTTGTTTTTATCGCCACTATTGCTGCAATAAAAATCGATCATGTGACTAGACAATTATTATAACGAAAAAAAGAACCACGCAGTTGCATCTGCATTTATGTAAGCCTCGCTCTAAACATTCATCGTTGCTCAATAAGCATAATAATTAAGTACCTAATAAGAAGTGTTTACTAATAGGTACACTCGCGTGAGAGTCGGAAATTCTCCCAAAGGAACATCTATCCCATGTCCCACTCCAGGTCACGTTCTACCCGAGTGCCAAGTTTCAACCCGTTCAACTAATGAAGTTTGATTGATTAATAAACATCCAAAATACTGATGTTTATAATATACAATACAAAATACAGATGTTTGTAATATTAGTAATACAGTAAATGAAAAAGGATAGGATTGATTCATCAATGTACGAGTATAAGTACGAGTATACGTATGAGCTAGAAAATAATAGTTTCCTAGGGCGCGTAGGTCTGACGGGGTCGCTGGGGCCGATGCCAGTCGGTGTCGCGGTTAAAATTGAAAAAGAGTTAATAGCGCGTCCCTGGCTCTAGCAACTGAAGGAACACGGGTGGGTTTTAGTCAGTAAAAGTCGCACATGCCCTGCCGCTTCACCCAGAGCGGGAGAAGTCATTGGATGTTTTACAAAGCAAATAAAAAAAGGGCGCGTGAGCCGTGCACTGATATGAAATTCACCTCACCAGAAGTATACATATGAGAAAGAACCAAAAATACTGTTTAATATGATACACTAAATATAGTAGTAAAGTATGTAGAATACAATTATAAATGCTAATTGATAGATCAGATAACTGCATTATGAGCAAAACCTGATCAACCAATTGATCACAATAGAACCCAAAGCGCCCCCCATTCATAAAAATCTATTGCCGTTTTTTCTTGGTTCCGCAGAATCCTACAGATATACAACATAAATAGCATGATAATGTAATTAATTCAGTATGGACATAAACATATCGCGGTTCGAATGTGTGTTTGGTGCCGACAGGGACGAGCACAATGTGGTACAAAATATTCGTATTTACTGTAGTATGTGTGATGACGTATATTCTCAAAAAGTTACACGACACGGGTCCGAATAAAGTAAAGTTTTATTTTAATTTTTGCATATTCTACTTTGCAACTTCGGTGTTATCAGCCGTGATTTGGCCTTACTTTCTTCTGAGTCCTAAAAATGTGAGAAATGCCAAGTAAGTGCAATGATAATTAAGTTGTTTTAACTAGATTTAATTTTTAGATCTACTTACTTCTTTTCATACGGCAATGTTTTTATTCGCGCTCATCGTTTGTCTCCATTGTATAAAAAAATATAATACCAGCCTTTAAGTGTCCAACTGTAGGACAAAGAACTCTTCTCATACAGAGAAGGTACAAGCAGTGATCACAACGCTTGCTCAATGCGGGTTGGTGATTTCAGACTTATATTAACTACTAGCGGACGCCTCGCGGTTTCACCCACGTATTTCCCATTCGCATGGGAATACAGGGATAAAAAGTAGCTTATGTCATCCGGGGATAGTGTAGCTTCCCAACGGTGAAAGAATTTTAGAAATCGGTCCAGTAGTTTTTAAATTTATTCGTTACATACCAAAATATAAAAATTCAAAAGTACAAATCTTTCCTCTTTATAATATAAGTCCAGGTTTCCTTCGCCGTCGTCAGCGATGTCCAAGATAAACTTGGCAATTACATGAATTTGAAAAATTAACCTAACCTAACAATAATACTAAAAGTAATTGAATCCATAGTTAAATAAAAATATACGGTAATTAATAAGAAAAGCAATGGGTTTATTGAGACCGGGTTGAGGGTAGAACCGAAACTATTTCAAGGAAAAATCTGAAAACGAATGGCCTCGCTTAAGTTGAAAACGGACGGTTTCTTTTTTCAATATTACACCGACCGTTTAATGTTGCCAATAATGATCAAAGGCAAAGGGCAAAGGCAAACTGTAAAGAGAAATTAAATAGAGAAAGGAGAAAGTGGCAAACCAAAGAAAATACTACAATGCATTATTCTTCATTTTGCACATGAAACCTTTGTAGAAGTAAAATATACATTCAAATCAGAAAATACGGCAGGTATTTGAACCTTCAAAATACAGGTGAGCAGTAAATTAATTATTAACGTTATACTATCCGTAATACAATCAAAGATAATAGTCATGTGTGTATTTTTTATAATCTTAATCGTGATTAAATATTGACGACGTCGGCCTTTAATGATAAATATATACTATCAATATAACGGCCTTCTAATACTTATATTTCGACAAACATTTGGCATTACATATTTTGCATTAATTAATTATTATCAATACATTCTAACAGCCTACTGGTCCGGGGTCGGATTGTTGACATTGAATCTCTAAAATCGTGTAACAGCAGAATACGTAACCTTTCTAAACTAATATTATAACAAAGAAGTACAATTGTACGAGTATGTCTGTTTGTAGAAGCTAGGAGGTAATTTCTTTCACTATTACAGAGCTACAGCTAGCTTCAAGGTACTTTATATTTCGGAAATATGCACGGTTCCTTGAAGAATACGCTAGCACACCACCGGAGCGATGCCGCGGCAAAAAATACCTAGTATTTATTTAATAAAGTCAGTAAGGATCTTGCTTACATAAATAACAGGTAAAGCAAATATAGAGGAAAATGTGGAAAAGGAAAACTCTACATCTGAGTAAGTCAGCTCACCTAACTGAATACTTATCTACGCATTTTGTTTGTTATCTTCTATAGATAACTAGGTACACAGGTCCCTACGAATAGGTACCTACACTAGGAATGATGTAACCATAAGGTAAAATAATGATTTATTATTTTATCGCTAATGAGTTAGCGGGTAAAATAATAATTTACCCTACTACTATTACTACTATTACTATTACTATTTACTAAAATCTTTTAGTTTGGGAAACCTCAGAGTTTTCTGATAAAATCAGTTGTTCAAAAGAAAATCAATGTATGTATTAAACTAAGAATATTTGAATAGATCGCTACTCACTAAAAATGAACAAACCCCTACATGATGGGTCGTCGTAAGAACGTTCTTATTTGTATTTCACCATACCAAAAAGGTCTACCTAAAATACTTTGTACAGAACAAACCAGAATCACTAGAGATATAAAGAAAGAAATAGTTACAAACTATCTTAAAGTCTCTATCTAACAAAAATAGTCCGAATAAAGGTTCCTCATTCAGCTGGGGAGTAGACTCAAACTTGCTTAAAACACACAAATGAACTTTTCTAAAGAACTTGAGTTCGATAAATAAACCCAACTTAAATGTGACCCCACATAGACGAAGCTAAAGTTTTCGAGTAAAAGCCACTTAGGGAAAGCGAGGGTAGTTTACTGAGTTCCTTCATCAGTCCGAACCAATCAATTCCTTTACTTAGGTCACTGCCTACAAAATACGTAACGCAAACGTTGAACATCGCTGATGTTATCGTTTTGGTAAATAAACACAAACAGGTCGTGGAATGACTGTTCTACCAATATTATCAGTAACTTAAGATGATCTGTCTGTTAATAACAAGCACAACAATAACAAGATTTAGCTCTGTCAAGGAAAAAGCGAAGAAAATAGATTTACTATAGCATTTTCGTTTGCTGTTCGAATACCCAATTTTAGGTTAAACTCGCCTGTGTACACAAGCTGATGGAAATTGTATTTAAACTTTTGTGTGCAGGTACAACAAAGAATAAGGGGAAAAGATACCTTATTCTTTATTGTATCTACTTTATTAGTAACAATACATTAAAATTGCAACACTACAACAGACATGAAGATAAAATGCAACGTAATTGGATGGCTTGATGCGAACGGTAAAAAAAACATTGTGTTACGAGTACACTTTGTTGACCTTCTCTTTAACTGCGGGGCCATTAGTAAATTAAAAATACATACGGCTACTCGTAGGTAGTTTCTGTTCGTGGTTATACTATGTTTACAAAACCTACATATCGCTGGGTGAATATGCAGCACAAGCAGGAACATTCATTTTTAAATCGAACATTATTATATTGGCATACGCCCATATCTGCATTCCAAATAATTCGTCTAGAGATTGGAAAGTAAAAGTATTAGATATTTAATCAATAACTTTATCTGTGAATTTCCTTAGTAAAAAGTAATTATTCGAGATTTGGCTCTCGCCTATTTCCTCCCCCAGTATTGGACCAATTTAAAAGATATTCCATAAACTATAAAAGAAATATATATACTATGTCCCTATGTTTTTTTTTTCATTTATAGTTGTCAAATTTGTACACTTTAGGTTTCTGTTGACAAGACAATTTTGTGCAATTTTGGGTTTACGTCTTCTACAGATAATGTATCATCGAAAAGCAAAAGAAAGGGGCAATAAGCCCCTTAAGCCCTAAGATATCATTTTTTTTAGTTTATGGAATATTATTTAAATTGGTCCAATATTGGAGGAGTAAATAGGCGAGAGCCAAACCTCGAATTACATCTTTTTACTTAGGATATTCATTCGGATGTCTACGACCACATTTTTTAATAATATGCGTCTCACAACTAAGGCTTAGGCCGTTGCGTCAGTCCAGTCAGTGTTATCCATACATGAAACGCAACTGCTTACAAGTTCATACAAATTGAATGCATTTTTCGCCCGACCCTGACGCAACACTGACACGGACGGGACCCCGACTCGGAATTGTATGGATAGCGCCTTGAATTGGTTTAGTGAGACATCTCGCATGTCTCCTGGATCCTGTGAACCGACATCTGTTCACCATACCCGTCTCACTGTCAGTTGTCGCATGGCGCCTTCATCGGACTATCGGATAAGATTCGGGCCACTGCTCACGCACAGAAAGGGCCAATAAAAACAACGTCATCCAATATTAAAGGACTTTTGAAGGATGACAATAACTGAATTGAATTGTATAATTTTTACATACTTATTATTAAAGGATTATTATTTCTTCATTCATTGTCACGGATAATATACACTAACATCATAGAGAAGAAATATTTTTTTACTTTTTATTATTTTTCTATACTAATATTATAAAGAGATAAAGTTTGTGGGTTTGTGAGTTTGTGACGTTGTAAGGGGTAATCTCTGGATATACTGAACCGATTTTGAAAATTCTTTCACCAGTAGAAAGCTACATTATTCCTGAGTGTCATAGGCTATAATATATTTTCAAAAAAAATAGAGACCCTTATGAAAATTGCAATAATGTAACCCAAGGTAGCAAAATGCTGCCTGTTAAATACATTATTTGGCGTGCGCTGAGAAAACTATTGATGATAGATAAAAAATAGTAGGAAGGTAGGTAGGATAGGCAGGGCAGGCAGGGTAGGCAGAGTAGGCAAGGTAGCCAGGGTAGGCAGGATAGGCAGGATAGCCAGGGTAGCCAGGGTAGGCAGAATAGTTAGAGTAGCCAGGGTAGGCAGGGTAGCCAGAATAGCCAGGGTAAGGCAGGGTAGGGGCAGGGTAGCCAGAGTAGCCAGAGTAGGCAGGGTAGGCAGGGAAGGCAGGGTAGGGGCAGGGTAGGCAGGGTAGGTAGGTAGGTAGCCAGTTGACGGGAGCGAAGCCCCGAGGGTCAGCTAGTATATTATAAAGAGGAAATATTTGTTCGTAAAAAATTACAAATAAATATTTCCTATATAGTTTCAAGTTTATCCATTGAATGCAAACGCTTGTAATGGATAAAGAGACTCAAAAACTACTTGATCGGTTTTAAAAATTCTTTCACCGGAAAAGTACATTATTGTTGAGTAACATGGGCTATTTTCCATCCTAAAAACGGGTCCTGTGGGGTGTGTAATATCAATCTAATCAAGTCATCATTTTAACCACATTTCCTATTTTTTTAATATTTATTTATTTTTTAATATTTGGTTCCCTCCTATAGACGTAATGGGGATGTCTTTTTTTATCGTCTATCCCATGGTGTGGGGTATCGTTGGATAGGCCATTTAAAAATATTATGGGTTTGTATTTTTCGATTCAGGGATCCGTTAGCGTAAAAGTAAGCTTTTAATGCAAATTTTTGGTTAAAGTGTTCCTCCCTCCCCCCCCCTGCCAGCGAAATGGTTGCCTATGGCTATTTGAAAAAAATCACGGCAGTATTAAATATAACGAAAAAAACTATCACAGTTAAGTAGGCTTCGCAAGTTTACGAGTAATAGTCGACCAACTTATAAAATGTACTTCGAACAGTAAACATTTTGTACAAATGCCATTGAAAATTACTTAAATAACGTTGTTAGCCGTGTAAAACAGACTAAATATATAACTTTATGAATCATATTAAAATATACAGCAATAAAATCATAACAGGCTTTACATGTTTACGAGTAATAGTCGACCAACTTATAAAATGTACTTGGCACAGTACATTTTTTGTAAAAATTCCATTGTCTACTTACTTAAATAACGTTGTTAAACAGATAGTAATTATATGCTTATGAACCATGTAAAAATATACAAAAATAAAATCATAACATCCTTAATAATAATGATTTCTTTATTAATAATGTTTAAGATCGAATAACGCATTGGAGTGGCCGGAGTCGTTGGCAGTACCGGTCCGTAGTCCACACGGCGCATGCGCGCGGGGGAGTCTATTTTGTGTTAGTGCAGAAGTATTTTCGACGTTTTGTAATCTAAAGTCAAATTAGATTCGATTGCCAAGCAAATTACTTATTTACTTTTGTTGATATCCATCTATAAAATCAATTTTCGACCCGACTACATCACTAATTGAGTAGCGTATAATTTTCCAGAACGAAATAGTGAATACCGCAGATAGAGGTAAATACATACGAAATTTTCAAATTCCAAAAGAGATATAAACAAGGAGCGTGCGCGCAAGGATCCAGGAAAGAACCATACCATTCCCCGTGGCTCTAACGCGCGCTCGTATCGGCTCCTTTCGCAATTTGCACCCGTGATGGTACTCAAACAGATATTTTTTTTCTATCTTCAGTTGCGAAGTTGGATTTTATAATTCTTTATTCAGTTACCAGTTAGTCCTTCTTTAGTTTAAGTCAAGAGTAAATAGGTTACTTCTAGGCAAGCGTGCTTCACCATACACCACATCATAGCTTACCATAAGGTGAGATAGTGGTCAAACGCAAGCATATAGTTTAAAAAAAACATCATCCTATGTGGGTCCGTTTTAAGACGTTTTGTGCCGCTAAAACCGTTTTAATCTTCATGTAAGAACAACAAAACCCTCTTCTTAGTCCGCATTATTATGCAACTCCGGAACCCTATTTCTGCGCGTGGCCCGACACGTACTTGGCCGGTTTTTTTATAATATTATAGGTAACTAATCAGACAAACTATATAGATGCAAATGCGATGTGTTGTATATGCACACTGCTGGAATTATTTTAATTTTCTGTATTTTATTTAATATATTTATCTGTATTTTATTTAATACTAGCTGTCCCACGCGGCTTCGCTCCCGTCAACTGGCTACCTACCTACCCATCAACCCTACCTACTCTACATACATGATTGTTGTGTAATTAAACCGTTTACGCAGCGCACGCAACGGAAGCTCTCAAAAAGGAATAATTTTGCCCGTTTTTGCAACATTTTTCATTTATGCTCTGCTCCTGTTGGTCGTAGCGTGATGTTATATAGCCTATAACCTTCCTCAATAAATGGACTATCCAACACAAAAAGAATTTTTCAATTCCAACCAGTAGTTTCTGAGATTAGCGCGTTCAAACAAACAAACAAACAAACAAACAAACTCTTCAGCTTTATAATATTAGTATAGACTAGCTGTCCCACGCGGCTTCGCTCCCGTCAACTGGCTACCTACCTACCCATCAACCCTACCTACTCTACATACATGATTGTTGTGTAATTAAACCGTTTACGCAGCGCACGCAACGGAAGCTCTCAAAAAGGAATAATTTTGCCCGTTTTTGCAACATTTTTCATTTATGCTCTGCTCCTGTTGGTCGTAGCGTGATGTTATATAGCCTATAACCTTCCTCAATAAATGGACTATCCAACACAAAAAGAATTTTTCAATTCCAACCAAGTAGTTTCTGAGATTAGCGCGTTCAAACAAACAAACAAACTCTTCAGCTTTATAATATTAGTATAGACTAGCTGTCCCACGCGGCTTCGCTCCCGTCAACTGGCTACCTACCTACCCATCAACCCTACCTACTCTACATACATGATTGTTGTGTAATTAAACCGTTTACGCAGCGCACGCAACGGAAGCTCTCAAAAAGGAATAATTTTGCCCGTTTTTGCAACATTTTTCATTTATGCTCTGCTCCTGTTGGTCGTAGCGTGATGTTATATAGCCTATAACCTTCCTCAATAAATGGACTATCCAACACAAAAAGAATTTTTCAATTCCAACCAAGTAGTTTCTGAGATTAGCGCGTTCAAACAAACAAACAAACAAACAAACTCTTCAGCTTTATAATATTAGTATAGATAAGAGGAGCTCGTGGCTAAATAATAACAGCCGCACGGGTCGATCTTCAAGGTTAAGCAACGCTTGACGAGGTCGGGCCGTGGATGGGTGACCATTTCAACATACCGAGTTTCCTCCGTGCCTCGGAAAGCACGTTAAGCCGTTGGTCCCGGCTGTCATTTGAAGATCTTTGACAGTCGTTACGAGTAGTCAGAAGCTTGAGATCTGACACCAGTCTAACCAAGGGGTACCGCTGTTACCCAGTTACTGGGTTGTGGAGGTCAGATAGGCAGTCGCTCCATGTAAAACACTGGTACTCAGCTGAATCCGGTTAGACTGGAAGCCGACCCCAATATAGTTGGGAAAAGGCTAGGCAGATGATGATTTAATATATTTTTCCTAGAAATTGGTTAAAATGTAGCAGTTTAGAAAAAACAATACAACAAGTCGTGCGTCAAGACTTACCTATTTGAATACATTCCTAAGTAAAGAGAACAAAATAGCCCTATAGCACGCTGCAATAGGGTTGCTTTCTAGTTTCCTTTTTTTATCGAATCAGCACCGCCTTAATTATATAGTTTCGATGTCTACGATTCTTCTAAGTGCAGATTGAAGAATAATAATAAGAAAATAAAATTTACTTTTCAGAGTAGCAGTGCGAATGCTGAAGCACGTGACTAAGCTATATGACTTGAAATGGCATCTGCGAGACGGTAAGATCCTCGCCGAGGATCGAGGGGCCGTCATCATCTCGAATCATCAGAGCTCGCTAGACGCATTAGGTAAAACATGCATAAAAACATTAACTCACGCCTTTTCCCTTAAGTGTAGGCAGCAACTACAGAACGCCACCTGCTGTGATCCATACATAATACTTTTACTTCGTATACTTTAGTTCATTTAGTCATACATGCACGCCTGTTATGAGTACTACGCATCTGGCCTTTCTGAAGAACATCACCAATAAGATCCGTAAATCAGAACGCCACCTGTTACGATCGTTACATCCTGCTTCTGTTTCGTTTATGTTCGGACATTTGACCATGCACGCATGCTTTTTATGAGTACTACGCATCTGGCCTTTCTGAAGAACATCACCAATAAGATCCGTATATCGGAACGCCACCTGCTACGATCCTTACATACTATATTTGCTTCGAATACGTTCGATCATTTGATCATACACGCACGCCTATAATGAGTACTACGCATCTGGCTTTTCTGAAGAACATCAACAATAAGATCCGTATATCGGAACGCCACTTGCTACGATCCTTACATACTACGTTTGCTTCGAATACGTTCGATCATTTGATCATACACGCACGCCTATAATGAGTACTACGCATCTGGCCTTACTGAAGAACATCACCAATAAGATCCGTATTTTAGGAAATGTTTACACATTAGATTAATACATAAAGTACTGATTGATACGAGTAGATAACGATGGTACGATATGTAATTGATATTAACCAATTTCCCCTACTCAACTCAATCAAATTGTCTACCATAGCTTGTTGCTTGGTAAGAAATTACATAGAATATAGGTCTTGAGAAAATAGTAAAGAAGTTTCCCTTATTCTGAAAGTTGGCTTTGTTTCAAACGGAGGTGGGTTGGCGCAGTTTTTGTGGATGCATCATGCATGGTTTGAGATATTCGAAAATCATACTAATAACAATAACGTATTATTATAAAAATACTAGCTGTTCCCCGTGGCTTCGGTCCTGGTTCGGTTGTAGCTTTCTAAAGATGAAAGATTTTTTTATATCGCCCCAGTAGTTTCGGAAAATATTCGGTACAAACAAACAAAAAAATCTTTCCTCTTTATAATATTGTTATGAAATATGGATGACCAACACGACTCCATAGTTTGGCTAAACTATTTATCTGAGTGAGTGGTATAGGTGCCTAATTTACAAGCTTTTTTAACCGACTTTCCAAAAAGGAGGAGGTTCTATGTTCGACTTCAAGTTTGTTTTTTTTTGTTTATGTTCACCGATTACTCCGTCAATTGTGGACCGATTTTGAAAATTCTTTTTTTGTTTGAAAAAGTATGTTTCGAAATTGGTCCCATTTTAATTTGGTGAAGATCTGATGAAGAACTTCGGAGATATACAACAGAACTCTTCAATAAATAACGGCAAATCTCTCGGGATTTCTGCAATTGCATGTCTGTTTGTTGTTTATAACATTTCATAACATAACATCACGCCAGTTCGCTCTTAAGGGGTAAGCAGATCTCTCATTTCACCGGTTATGTTCAAGTTTCATGAAATCTATTCTGGCGAAATAGTTCCCTTACTAACTTGCCTATTAGGTACGTAAAACTAAAAAGTGAAAAATAAAAAAAAAATTTGCAAAAAAATACTACCGACTTCCAAATACAAAACTACAAAGTGAAAAATAACTTTGTAGTTTTGTATTTGGAAGTCGGTAGTATTTTTTTGCAAAACGTTTTTTTATTTAAGTTGCCTTGTTTAACTAACAAGGCAACTTAAAAAAGCACAGGTCAGTACAAATCGATCAAATATTGCTACAATTTTTTTAATAGTTTTCTCCAACCGATTGGGCTGAAATTTTGCGTTTGATTTACTTGTTTGAAAAAAAAATTATATAAAAAGATATTAACCTTGTTTACTCCACTCTGTATCAATCAATACGTCCTATTTGCAAAATGACATATAAGCAGATCGTTTACAGCAAGACCTACTTATTAATGAAGTCAAGTTGTATGATAAAACAAACAATGATATACTGTGGTAAATACGTAAATATGTACAGTGGTAATATAAACAGGAATAATTGACGACACGGTCGGTGAAGTGGTTGAGCGATCGGCTGCTGCGCTGCGTGTCGCCGGTTCGATTCCCACACGGAATAAATATTTGTATGGCCTACTGAGGGTGTAGTTTGTGTGTGAATTTAAATGTTTGTTAACGCAACCTCGATACACGAATTTCTATCAAAATCAAAATTATTTAAAAAAGTAATAGGTTGGCCAGCCCTCTTCATGTGACCAGAGGGCTGGCTTTATCTTCGGCCAGAGAATCAGCATTGCCATCCAACGAGGCAATGCTGCCAGCGTTTTGAGCGTGCCATTTGCGGCACATTTCCCATTGACATCAATGTAGAGGAATTATTTGATGCACAATGAGCGCTTTTCCGTCTCCCTTTTGTATTTGTATATTCCCTTTTGTAAATTGTTTTTATTTATCGTATTCAATTGTATATACAATTGTTAATAAAGAACCAAAAAATAATATATTAAAATACAACCCAGAATATCCCCCCTATCAGAATATCAGCGCAGCGTTATTTTCTTTTTAATATCGTTGCACATGCTGAGATAGGAGCCTTTTTGGTCTCGCGAGGGGTTATTTATTTTAATTTTTTATTATTGTTTGTGTTTTGCTTATCTCGTGTCTCGTGTGCGGGTCACAAATAAATATTTTTCTTTCTTTCTTTCTTAATCGAATAACATTTCATTGGATAATAAGTACTTATTTAATCCGAATACAAACCAATTCGTTTTTTTATTTCATAAGTACAATTATTTACTCGTAGGTAGGTAGGTACCACAAGTTCGTTCACCTTTGGCGTTATTGATTGCTACACGTTAAAGTATTGTTAATTATAATCATCTGCAACTGTTTACCGTTTGTGTTTATTTATTCTCGATTGTTTTACTTTTCCAGGAATGTTCAATATATGGGAAGTTGTAGATAAATTGGCGGCGATTGCTAAGAAGGAACTGTTCTACATATGGCCGTTTGGTCTCTCCGCCTACCTAGCTGGCGTCGTGTTCATAGACAGAAGTAACGCGAAAGGAGCTTACAAACAACTGAAGCTGACCTCCGAGGTCATGGTAAAAAATAAGGTTGGTATCACAATATATTATCTGCGTACTTCCCTGCGGCCACGATAACGCAGACTCGGGGATTGGGCAATAAAATTTATCGTCCGGTCTCCCTTAAGCATAACACGGTAATATACAGCTTTTTCGGTCTCGAAAGAAAAACAACAGTGGAAATCCCATTAAAATCTGTTCTTTCACACACATTAAGAAAAAAGGCGAAAATGTTATTTTTTGGCGCTCATTATCTACCTGCCTGTATTTTATAATTTTCCTGTTTCTATTAGAAAAACGTGCATTAAGAAAATATGAAAATGTTATTTTTTTCTTGTTCATTATGTAGCTTCCTGTATTTTATAAAAGGAAAAAGATAAACAACAAGTAAAAATTTCCAAAACTTTTATTTCATAATAATAAATATATTTATATAATTTATCTAGTAGTAGACACGCTTCGATCAACAATCTATCGAACACGTAATTATGACACGAAATCATTCGAAAGTACGCCGATTCAAACAGTAAAACGCCCATAACTTTTGAATGGCTGAACAGATTTTCCTCAAAGAAAGGATAAGAAGAAAGAAATAAGAAAGAATTCTCCCAATAATCATCTTTCAAACAAAAAGAAACTAAATCAAAATCGGTTCATCCGTTTAGGAGCTATGATGCCACAGACAGATACACAAATACACAGGTACACACTTCAAACTTATAACACCCCTCTTTTTCCGTCGGCGGATAAAAATGCGAACAAGTGTCGAAGATACAGTTTCTATCATTTTCCTTTTACCGGTTTAATTTTCCATGACAAACAAGGAAAAAATTCCCAAGACATCTAATACAGTACTGTTTGAAACTATAAATAACAACGATACCACAGTATATACAGAATGAGTTCGTCGGTGCTCCATGGACCAATTGAAATTTGACCAATTGGTCTATGAAGTAAATTACAAGTTTCCATCGTCCAATTACCAACTGGGCTATGGAGAATTGGGAAATGTTCCGCTGCCCAGTTTAATAGTATTGTAAAGCCTTGTCCATAAGCATGTAAAAAACGTTCTTTTTTTAATACAACTGACTTACAAATAAAAACACTACAAAGTGAAAAATAACTTCAATTTCGGTAATGGGTGTTCCTGTTTTCGTTTCTTCGAGTTTTGACACCGCCTGCCGTAATAAAAGTTATTGTTCACTTTGTAGTGTTTTTATTTGGAAGCCGGTTGTATTTTTTTTTTAAACTTACTTAATTATATAGTCGATGGTTTAATAGTACATTATGGTACAAGTGTGAAAAGTTGGTGATTACCGCTGAGGCTCCATTGAGACCCGAGCCGTTAGGTGAGGGTCTTAAGAGAGCCGAGGACGGTAATCATCAATACACACGTGTATCATACGACGTTTTTCAACACACTTGTGAAGAAAATAATACTAAAAAATCATTTCCAACAGTGAAAACGAGTTGTGAAATTTTTTTCGCAATGGCGGGCAAATTTAATCAGTTTTCCTATGCGCGCGCATCTAACAATGGCGGTCGGCCATAGACTAAAAATTATGAGTTATCTTTTTTTGGCTTTTCGCGGATAGCGTTTTAGCCACGTACAAAATGGGGATTTTCAAGTTTTCTTTATTACAGACAAAAACAAAAGTTATATTTAAGTGAAAGTATTATTTATTAAACAAGTACAAGTTGAAATTATCTATTTAAATACGAAGTTGCATGAAATGTGTTGCATTTGTACTATTGAGCACGATCTTTTTTGTATCGAAACTTTTTTAAGAACAAAGCAACACAACAAAAAAATTTAAAAAAAATCTCTTTATCTCACTTGTGAATAATAGTAATGAAAAAGTCACAGTTTGATAACAGGTCTCATTATATCCCTAATTGCGGTGAAATTAGAGCCACTTTATGAGCAAGTGTGTTGAAAAATATCAAATTACAGAAGCAAGCATTGCACCACAGAGAATCTTAAATATACGGACTACGACAGTGAAAATATGCAGATCCAGTGTTCTCCATAGCCCAGTTAGTAATTGGACGATGGAAACATGTAATTTTCCCCATAGACCAAATGGTCAAACTTCAATTGGTCTACGGAGCACCGACGGATGAGTTTTTCAAGTGGGCATGGATGGACAAATCCTAAACTATGAGGAATATCGAAAAACGGTCAAAAGAAGTCACGAGGCCGATTGCATCATTGGATTTTTGAAAATTCAATATGCCAGAAATCGAACCCGTTGATTTTGAAAAAAATCCCCTGCTGTATTATTACACCATTCGACAGTGTCGCTAATAATTTAGAATTGTATCTGTATTAGCTACACTGTCACTTGAAAAACTTACCCTCACTCGCCGTGTGTCAAATACTAGGTTAGTAATGTACCACAAAATTCGTAACGATTTCACTAATGATAAAATAATAATGCAAATAGATTATTGATCTTAGATCTATCTAGAATGGCGAAATAAGAATGTACTAAGGGCCGATTTCACCAATTGAACTAATCTCGATTAGTTCAACTAAACTCAGTTTAGGCAAATACAGCATTCTGATTGGCAGTTTCTTAGCGGTCTCAAAAAAACAGAACGCTGTATTTGCTTGAATTGAGTTTAGTTGAACTAACCACGATTATTTTAATTGGTGAAATCGGCCCTAAGTAGCACCTCTGCCTATCCTTTTAGGGAATACAGGCAGACGTTATGTGTTAAATGTATGAATAGTTTAAATATTTTAAATTTTAAGAAAATGGTTAAGGAGCATTACCTTTCACTATAATTTCTTATTATTTTCCTTTCTTTGTCATATATTTGATATTTAGTATATTATGTAGTGTTGTATGTAAGTATTTTATGTTATTTTGCCTAATTAATATCTATACTAATATTATAAAGAGGTAAAGTTTGTGAGTAATCTCTGGATCTACTGAACCGATTTTGAAAATTCTTTCACCAATAGAAAGCTACATTATTCCTGATTGTCATAGGCTATAATATATTTACATAAAAAATAGAGATCCTTCTAAAAATTGCAATAATAACCCAAGGTAGAAAAATGTTGCCTATAAAATTCATTCCTTGGCGTGCGTATATTAAATATTAGGTAGATATGTAGGTTTGGCAAGGTAGGTTAGGTAGTGTAGGCAGGGCAGGCAGGGTAGCCAGGGTAGGCAGGGTAGGCACGGTAGTCAGGGTAGGCAGGATAGGCAGGGTAGCCACTTGACGGGAGCTAAGCTCCGGGGTCAGCTAGTTGTTTATATATTTTGTACGCTAACAACCCTAAATTCTTCTCCTCTCGTTCAGTCCATCCAATGGCTGCCCAGAGATTGCTCTGTGCGATAAGACCGCCCATTGTACACTTATTTTTGTATATGTTTATCCTCCATGTTTTCTGTGGTGTCCAATAAAGTATATAATAAATAAATAACAATAAATATTTAACAATCAATGCAAAAACGTTAGAATTAAAGTGAAAACTGGTATCCAAATATCATCATCATCAGCATTTTAACGTTCCCACTGCTGGGACACAGGCCTCCCCTCTGTGAAGAGGCAGTGGGCCATAATCCACCACGCGGGTAGTTGTCACATGTCTTCGAATGTTTGGTTCTAGGATATGCCGGTATCCTCACGATGTTTTTCTCAAAGAAAATATAATTTAACTCATATAGTACGAGCACAGTGGAACTAGAATGAACCACACAGAAAAAAGAGGGGATTAATAGTACATTATCTCCCTTTATCCCCAGCATAGTGGCGTGAACATTATAACCTCGTACATCGTACTTACTGCTCTCATTTATTAAATAGCGGAAGCTGCCAGGCTTGGATAATATTAAACTTATAAATTCTGCTTAATGCGCCAGTAATGAACTAGGATATAACGCAGATATAAAATCGACCCTTTTGTTTTCGTTGTTGTTTTCTGAAATTCAGATAGGTATGTTTGTACGTTAAGTGTTTTTGTTGTGAACTTAACTAACGTTTCTTGTCTATACTCAATATGCTTACAAGATACGAACTATTTATGAATGTCATGGGCCAAGTGAATAAATAATCAAGGCACTATGTATAATGCCCGGGCATTATGAATCCAGTCAAGTCAAATCGAGCAATTTAATAAAAACTGATTTAAACTTCATTGTTTATCACATTGTCTGGTTATTATTAATATTGCTACGTAACTGTTGGGCATGCAGGCATAATTATGGTACATTAGTATAGTTTAATTTTAAATATTCGGTCAGCAAGAACTGTCTGCGGTAAAAATATTTTATTATCACTGCAATATTATATTGTTTGGTCAGCAGGATTATAGAATCAGTTAGAATAAAATAATATTTGAAAGCGGTGTCGCTATTTACGAAGAGTAACTCCAAGAACGAGCTCAGGAGCTTAGGACACCTCGACACGGATAGGTTAGGTTCGAAGGAGATGAGAGGTGAAGTGAGCGCGCAAAGCGAGCGAACTAAGCTTCCGTCATCTCCTTCATGTTAGGTTACTAGTACTAATACTTTATAGTAATCATACTTACCTATCACACTGATTCCATAATTAAATTATATAATTCAACATTAGTTAAAATAATTTAATTAAATACATATTTTTATTACCCTGCCCAATAAGTGATGGGCATTATTCAGACACCCTGGTGAATTTAATTATTTCTATAGTTTTTAGCAAATTGCCTACTCATACTCATTGGGCATTTTTAAAATTATCTGGGCATTATGAATAATGCCGTATTAATCACTTGGTCCATAACATATACAAAAAATGACACGAATAAATAATAACAAAAGATAAAAATAAATAGAAACAACACAATCGTGTTTAATAAAGAGTTGTCTTGCAAAAATATAGTAATTATTACATTGGTTTACAAGTCATCTCGAAACTTTCATAGAATATTCGAAAAACATAATAAACATAATCAGTTTAGCTTTGATCAAAACGAAAACAAAGATCACATAACCGTCTACAAATATCCTAAGAGAATTCAAACAGACATATCTCTGAAAAAAAACAAATCAAGCAGTGTTTATAAAAATTGTTTGTAAACGGAATAATTTATTTTTTTCAGACGAAGATTTGGTTATTCCCTGAAGGAACACGAAACAAAGATTATACAAAGCTACAGCCTTTCAAGAAGGGCGCATTCAACATCGCGGTGGCCGCACAGGTGCCCATCATCCCTGTTGTGTTCTCACCCTACTATTTCATAAATAAAGAGAAATATATTTTCAATAAAGGTGAGCCTCCATCCACCATTCATTTCGCTCTGATCTGGCAATATTTATACTGACATAATAGGAATATTTCCAACGGTATATTTATAAGTATTGACGATTTACATAACTACGCGCGAAATGTGTATATTTTCCCGGCGTAAGGTGTGAGAAAAGCTGCTCAAAATTCTGAGAGAGTCGTCATTATTATAGTCACTTTTCTTTTAAATTCTATTAAACATTTTGTCCACGTTTATTGCAATCCCAAGGCCTAATAATAAAAAGGATTTTAGAGCCTATCTTGCTTTGCAACTTCAATCTGAAAAGGCAAAATTTCCGTGACCCTTCCGCGCCGGGCAAAAAGTAGCCTATCTATATTCTAATTTGGACTTTAATCTTCTTAGCAGTGGAAGCTCCATCACAATCCACACTTAACTTCCCCTGTGTAAGTGAAAATATTCAGAGAAACGAATTTACTGAAATATTTTTTGAGTTCTCGCAGAAAGGATTCTTTTGTTGAAAGAACCTTAGACCACACAAGCTACAACATTTTCTTATCTAAGTACGGACGGCTGCATTAATGGTTAACCCTTTCGTATTACTTTTAATGTTTACCCAATTTGGAGCTGAAACATGAAACACAAAGAAAGTAAAACTGTTTCATTACCTAGTTTTTAGGTACTCGTTTTTATTACATTTTATCTTTATTTCTTGTTCTACTATGTCCTTGGGACTGTACCGACATCTATGATGCTGCATACGAACTAAATCACAAAATCCTGAAACACGCAAGCAAAGTTTTCGCCGCGATTTGAACCTAATTATATAATAGTCCAACAACATCCGTCGTCAGGCAGTTGTCTGGTCCACCCGTCTGGCCGGAGGATCCTCCCGTCACCGTTCCTGCCGCCTCAGCCATACTAAAGCGATTCCTGGCACGCTTACACCATTCTGGTGATTGGCGCGAATTCGGCTATAAACCCTCGCTCCCATGTCCGCCAGAATATCCAGCGGAGGAAAGCGCACCAGAAGAGTTGCCGCCTCAAAGGATACCGTTCGGTAACCTAGTGCGATACGAATGACCATTTGCCGCTACATTCTATTAATTTTAGTCCTGCAGCGTCGGACTCCTGATAGTCTGCTTGACCAAACAGGTGCCCCAAAAAGGATTATCGATAGCACGATACCCGCGTAGTTTTTCTCGAGGTCCCCTGAGGTTGGGTAAACATGCAAAGCACGCACTGCTTTTTCAACGCGGGGCACCAGACGCTAGAAGTGCTCTTTGAAGCCCCAACGACCGTCCAATGGCCAAGATACTTTATATATTCGACGCGTAGGATTGCATCCACCGTCGAACGCTGCTGTCGGAAGCCATATTGGCAAACAGTGAGGTTTAAACCAACCCACGACAGATGCCCAACAAGACTTTCGGCAATTATTATTTCGAATAGCTTGGAAACCTCGTCGAGCAGGCCCCCATGGATCCCTGTCCAGTCCCTCAAGAAGCTCGACCTGGAGGAGCCTTGTCCAATACCTCGACCTGGCATCCGAGATCTAAGAGGAACTGGAGCTCCATGATCGCTTCCCTGTACGCTCTGTAGGTTCTGGCAATTTCTTCGACTGTAGCTAATGGCTTTCACCTGCGTCGGGTGCGTTGATACTGGCGTAAGGACCTAAGACAGGATTTGCGCAACTGCGCGATGTCTTCTGACCACCAGTAAACCCTACCCGGGCGCTGTGCACACCTGACCTGGTATATGGAGGCGTCACAAAACGACGTCATCCTGTCCTGGCCAACCGAGCTGCCTCTTTTTCTGGATCGGGCGAGACCCTCTGGGAATGATCATCTTATGGTCAAGCTACGACGTTGGCAGCTGCAAAAAGCATGTCTCGATTGAGCCGTTTGAGGGCCCAACGTAGCGCCGGTGGGCTGGAATCTGGATGGCTCGGACTATTGGAGGAGCACATTGTCACATCAAAAACGATGACGATGGTCGGAGACTGTGACCATCTCCTCCGCTACCCTTCATTCCGATACCAACCTAGAGATCCACAATTTACTCATCCTGCCACCGCACGCAAGTGCACGGAACCCCGATTCAAGAGTCCAGTGAAGCCTAGTCTTGTACCACGAGTGTCCTCCTCGCCGTGTCCCGAAACAAAACTTTTCTGCCAACCTACAATATTTTCCTGAAATTTGGAACAATCTCAAAGATTTCAAACCAAACATTTACTGAAACTAATTAGTCAATGTTGTTTGGAAAACAAACCAAGATGCTTCGTGGATCAATTACTATTATTTTGTATTTTTCAGGACACGTTGTCATCCAGTGCCTGGAGCCGGTACCTACGGCAGGTCTAACCATGGAGGACGTACCGGAACTAATCAATAAGGTCCACCAAATAATGAGCGTAGCTTACAAGGAATTATCCAAGGAGGTTGTTAATGCCTTGCCAGCAGACTACCCTTTTACACTATTAGGATAGGAAGCACGACTGTATACTATTAGTTTTAAGATTATTATAATTATCTAGGAAAATAAGCGTCAAATGTAAATGTTTCGGTAATAAGTGCGGACGCTATTACATTTTTCTGCAAATAACAGTGCTTTTCAGGTAAAATTTTAATGTATATGCAATCACAGATGTGAAGACATCATGGTCTTAATTTAAAGATAATATATTCAGCTCCAGAATGGCATCAGAAAAATTATATGACATCTTACAAAATTTTCGTACAAATACGTTTTTCCCATCACAATAATAGCAGAAATATTAAAAAAGTAGGGTCCGAATAGGTCCCAGTTTATGTAAATTTACGGCATATTTTATCTTCAAAATTATAAGAAATTGCGGTATATATAGTCCTTTACAAGTTCAGCTAATATTTTTTTACCAAAATCATTATATTTTTTAATTATTAGCTAAAGTAAAAACACTTGCCGACTTCTTCATACATTTTGCACTCGAGGCTCATCATTCCGCGCTCAGAAGCGCTCGTGGAAGGACGGGCGTATCGCTTTCTCGCAAAAAATAAATACGATTAAAGTAATAGAAAAGATTTTAGTGTGCATGCGTGTGAAAACAGTCGTCGTCGTTAGTCTTGATCGAAAGGAGTTGATATTTTATCAAGCGGAAATAAAATTATGTTTAAGTTTCCTATTATCACTAGAATGTGATTTAGAAATTATGTTAGGATTTGAATAGGTGGTGTAAGCAGTTGTTGACAAGGTTGAGAAATGGATGGGTGGGCTGTGGGTGGTAAGCAGCTCTTAGTAAGGTTAGGATTTGGATGGGTAAGGTTAAGCTGTCGGAGGTGAAGGTTAGAAGTGGATGGGTGGGAGGAGAATTATGATTTTAACCGGTTTGTAAGTATGACGAATACGGGCCAAAACCAAAACCCAAGATGGCGCCGACGAAAATTTGACATCTTGTCGTCATGGGTGTAATTTTCATGGTTTTTGGGGTAACTTATAACGAATGTGGGGTCAAAACCAAAATACAAGATGGCGCCGACGAAAATTTGACATCTTTTCGTCATGGGTATCATTGTCATGGTTTTCGGGGTCGCTTATATCGAATATGGGGTCAAAAACAAAATACAAGATGGCGCCGACGAAAATTTTACATCTTTTCGTCATGGATGTCATTTTCATGGTTTTTGGGGTAGCTTATAACGAATATGGGATCAAAAACAAAATACAAGATACCGCCGACGAAAATTTGGCCGCTTTTCGACGTGGGTGTCATTTTCATAGTTTTTGGGGTCGCTTATATCTAATATGGGGTCAAATCAAATCAAATCAAATCAAATCAAATCATATTTATTTGCGTAAAACATGGTATAAAAAGGTCTTACAGTACAAAATAGAGCAGACATGTTTTGCCAAGATTAAACACAGCATGCAAATATTTGTAATAAAAATTTCCTTAACAAAAATATTACAAGAACGCTATTTTCGCTCTAGGTATTGTTTTATAGTATAGAAGTTGTTATCAATTAACCATTCATACAATTTATTCTTAAAAGAATATATCGAGTTTAAAATTTTCAGATTACTAGGTAGTTTGTTATAAATTCGTATACACATAGTTAAGCAGCTTTTATTGTACTTAGCAAGCCTGGGAGTACTGTTAAGTACGAGTCTATGAGGATCTCGTCGGCTTCGAGGATTTATATCGCTTGCTAATTTAAATAACTCCTTATGTTTCCAAACAAACATGCATATTTCATTAATATACAGACAAGGTAGCGGTAACAAGCCAAGTTTCTTAAATACTGGCTGACATGATTCCTCAGGATGAAGTCCATATAGAGCCCTAATGCATTTTTTTTGAGCAACAAATGTTCTATTCTGGTCGGTACTATTACCCCAAATTATAAGACCATAACGTAATATGGATTCCACATACGCTTGGTAAGCTAATATAGCTGTTTTTAGATTAGTACTTTTTTTTACTTGTCTAAGAGCATACACAAATTTATTTATCTTGCTTGAAACATTGTCCACATGCACTTTCCAATGTAGGTTTTCATCAATAGTAACTCCTAGGAACTTGGTATGTGTTACTGGTTTAATTTTGGGTATATTTAATTTGAAGTTAAATTTATGATTATTCGATTTATTAAATTGTATATAAACAGATTTGTCAAGGTTTATTTTTAAGTTATGTACATAAAGCCAGTTAATTAAAATGTCAATTGTATTGTTAATGTCAGTTTCGTGGTCATAAATTGTATTTTTTTTTTTATTGGATGTCACAATAATAGAGATGTCATCAGCAAACAAAATGCACTTATGATTCGTTATTTTAATGATGTCATTTATATATATCAAGAATAAGATTGGCCCCAGTATGCTTCCCTGTGGGACACCAAACTTATTATATCTATATTTCGATGAGTGTAACGTTACTTCTTTATCTTCGTTAATGTTTGTTATGGTAACGCATTGTTGCCTGTTTACAAGGTATGATTTTATCCACTGTAAGGTTGGCCCTCGAATCCCGATTGCTTCTAACTTTTGCAGTAGTAGATCGTGTGAAACTAGGTCGAAGGCTTTCGACAAATCAAAGAACAATCCTGTGGTTAGATTGTTGTCATTGATGTTAGTTAATATAACATTTATAAGGGCATAGATTGCTAATGTTGTAGACTTTCCCTTTTGAAAGCCATGCTGTTCTTTTTTTATAATATTGAACTTTGTACAGTAATTCGCAATTCTTTTGTACATACATTTTTCGTATATTTTAGATAAGATGGGTATTAGGGTGATAGGGCGGTAATTGTTCAGGTCATGTCTGTCTCCTTTTTTGTAAAGTGGTCTAACAACGGAAAGTTTTAAAGCTTCTGGAAAAATTCCCTCATAGAATGACCAATTGATCAAGTGTGTTAGTACTTCAACAATTTCGTCGACACTGATTTTAATGATTTTTGTGCTGATTTCATCGTAACCTTCAGAATTTGTATTATTTAAAAGCAGTATTTCCTGCTTAACTTCAGTTATCGACATCGGTTTGAGGAACATAGAGCCAACAGTTACATTATTGCTAGAGTTACCTGTGACGTTCGGCGGTCAAAACCAAAATACAAGAAATTTTACATCATTTCGATTTTCATGGATTTTGGGTAGTATGTCATTAGCTGCTGCTCATTATGTAAACAATTTAGATTATAATATTTCATATGTTCCATGTAATGCAAAATATTCAAGTCATTTTTCAAATTCTTGTGACCAAAAATTATTTCGTTTTAGGTATCTACTTATTTCACGTACCTAACTTTTTTTCTTAAATACCTCCTTACTACAACAAAGTAAAAAGTAATTTTCTTTTCGGAAGTCAGTGGCGGTACCTATTGTTTTTTGGTTTTCCGACACAGGAAAGTTATTATTTTTCTCTTTTTAGTTTTTGTTGGTACCCCATAGTAGGTATACTAAATACATCTGTTTACCCCCTAAAACTATATAAGCGTGATTTTATATTATGGTATGGTAAAACAAAACATAAACATACGATCACACTAATCGCAGGTCATTTGCTATTTGTTATTGAAGAGTTCCATTGTCTATCTCCGAAGATCTTTATCAGATCCTAATATATTATACAATAAACCTTCACTGAAAAGACATACATTTATCGACGAAAACCCTATCGGTATCGGATAAGTAGTTTTCAAGAAAATCGCGGATACATACGGGTCGAATAGATAGAGCACCTCCTTTTTTTGAAGTCGGTTGAAAATAATATCCTACTTTTTACGACGACGGTATGTAAAAGTTACCAAATGCATTTTCAAAGTGCCAACTAACCTTCCTTAATCAACTTCAATAAAATAAAAATAAAATATATCAAGGACCAATATTATTTTAGTGATGTATAAAATCGAGCGCTCAGTAATTTCAATGAGTGCGTGCGCGTAATGTTCCTGTGTGCGACTAGATACCTAAATTTGAGTTCGTCGAAAATGTAACAGCGTCCAATCGACGCGACGGCACGAACTATTTTGTGCGCGGGGTTAAAATGCATGCTATCTCATTCGACAACACGTGCGAAAGAGATAGATGCCGCGATGAGCAGGAAGAAGCTAGTTCGCGTACGAATTAGCACTTTTGCAAATTTGTAGCGAAATGGATGATGATTTAGGACGAAAACGAGCGAGCGAAATTTTATAAACAGACCTTTGGGAGTCTAGATATCTTGAAAAACGACTAAATGTATATTTTCAAAATAAAATTATTTGCATAGTTGAACTACTAATCTATCCCTGTATGGTGGCTGTTTTGCAAGTTTCGTTCTTCTTATGGTATTTATTGTACCGCCCAAAGATTAGTGTTGAAATATGGAACTTTCGACGCTCATAACTTTAAAAATTTTATTTTTTTGTTTCCTTACAGGGCTAGTTAATGATTAGACAAATTGATATTTCTTTTTATTTTGAACGTACATGGTCAAACAGTGGAGTAATCGCCAGACAACGTTTGTATGGAAGAATGATCGACTAGTGTAACCTTAAACTCTGTTTTTTAAGCATTTAATAAGCAAAATTAAATAATATATGAAAGCAGTTAATTTTACTTGACTATTTTTATTACCTACGGGACCACACCCATTTCAGATATTGCTTTATAATTATACTCCAGTAAAAGTTCTAGGTAGATGATGATGGTTTAAAACTATAATAACTTTTTCCAGACCTTAATCACTAGATGAAACACAATAAATGCATTAGAAGGAGTAGTCAAACAAACATCTATAGCACTTACGTACCGTTCTTCAACATAGAGTGGTTTAACAGATAATGCACTACACACCCTACCAATCCTAAGTATCTAGGTACCCTTATAAACTCTCTTCACCTAAATAACTAGTTTGTTTAAACTATTAACAGCTCTACTGAAAATAAAAGAGTAGAGTGGTTTGCAAACTACTTCCACAGACGCTAATATTTTAAGAGACTAAGCCGTATTTTCAACTAAATAAGACACGAACATTGAACGAAATTAACCAGCGCCAGCTTTAGATCATTATGTTCCAACAAACATTATTTTGAATGATGTTTTTAAGGGATTATACTTTGTGCCTCGTCCTCGAGATTAGTACCTGTAATTAATGATTATTATTTACATGTAGTACCGGCTACGGGAGGCTACTCCAATATTTTTTTTTCTTTCCCTGGCAGCTCTGTGTCGGCTGTCAACTTGTCATTCGCGGTTTTAGTGCGTCGCTACTCGACACATAACTAAACTTTTAAATACAAAGAACCGTTTTTATAAGTTGGAAAATGCCAAAAAGGACACATCATTGTCAACCGAGGAATACGAGAGAATCAGGTGAAAAATGGAAAAACCTGGAAACAATTTAAAACATGCTCGACATAAACGAAGTAAAACAAAATCGTCTCAAGAGTCGACGCCATATTTAGACCCACAAGGTACCTAACTCTGTAAAATTATATTTTGATTTAATTGTACATATATCTACAACTATTTTGCATCTCTAACAAATAATGCACTTCGGGTAAGCCATCGGGCCGTCCCACTGCATATTCACGAGATTATCAATCAAAATAAATGTATTTCTTTTTTCTAACGACTGTATTCGATCTGAAAATCGAGCTGAAAAGCGGACTGTCTATCAACATTAAATAATTCTCAAACAAATAATGCATTTCGGGCAAGCCATCGGGCTGTCTCACCGCATACTTACGAGATCATCATAATTTAATTATTTTACCTTATCCGAGCAGAGTATCCGACTGTCTGACAACATTCAATAATTCTCAAACGAATAATGCATTTCGGGCAAGCCATCGGGCTGTCTCACGGCATACTTACGAGATCATGAAATATTATTTAATTCTTTTACGAATTTAACGAATGCACTCGAGCAGATCATTGGACTGTCTCACAACATTCAATAATTCACTGGTTTCGTTCAATTCTTTGGAATTGCTACACCCACCAGATTTTATAACTCGGTTATCAACCGGCAGTAAAACAATGGTTTGTAATCATTCCAGGCAAAGTCCTAGACGACGATGCCACAAATGAAATGGAAACAATTAAAGTCGAATATGACCAAGAAAATACCAAAATAACCACGAACAGTAGTGATCATCCTCACAATTCCAGGCCAGAAACACACAGACGCTCTCAAAATTCATTGGGTTGACCCAATATGAACACAGAGTATGGTGATGGGGCCGAACTCCACAAGGAAGTGGCCAGCTGTCTGGAACATCTTGCAACATGAGGCCTGTTTCCATAGAGACCACAGGCGGGTATTTCCCCTACAGCTCTTTGCGCAGGGAAAATAACCGCTGACATTGAACGTGACAAAACTTGGGGCTCTTATGCTATACAGCAAAATGGCCAAATTATTGATAACCAAGGCCATAGAAGCAAAACAAAGACTACTCAGCACCATCTCCATCCTAGGAGCAACATTATCCAAAGTATTGGATACAAAAGAAAATGATACAGATCTATTAAGTTGAATAATGGATACCACTCGCACCATAAGTAAAGTTCAACATTGTGAGTTGTGACTCAATTACTAGATGCAAATTTAGCTGCGGCTCAATAAAAAAGGACCTTAAGGACAAGTTCAAAACATAAAGATAGAAAAATATCTGTTCGGGTAAACACTTGCTGAAACTCATCGAGCTGGTAAAGCGACTTCTAAATCAGATGCTGCAACAGCACCCAAAGCCAAGAAAGAACCCAACACATTCTAAGCAAAATACTCGAAAGCTCCACCAGCGCCACAAGGGCGACAGGAGAACAGGGAGCCTATCTATAGCCTGAGTCAGCCATACAATACCCTTTAAGTGGTCATTACATCTCTACCTCGACGCTGCTAAACTCAGTAATGTACCCTGGTTGCTTATAAATTCTTATAAATAGTGGTAATTTATCACTGATGATAAGACCATGTTATCATGGATTGAGTGTTTCATGGGTATCCACAACACTTTAAGATAGCCCAGCTGCAAAAACACTAAGATGCAATATCTAAGTGCCAGCCTTGAAAAGGAAAATTTGTCTCAAGTTTTTCTTAAGACAAAAACCCAATGGCAATAAAGCCTTAATAAGTACATTGATGTAAGTCGTTTCAAAGTTGAAGACTTGTGCACAGAATTAAAAATGATATCAAATGATAGTTCCATGGCCATACATAAAATACATTAAAGATGCAGTCTCTTATAAAATATCACAAAAATTCTAGCAAATATCTAGAATACACTCTTGGAAAATTGTATAAGTTCGGTCTACTACCATTTGGGTAAAACACTGCAACTTACATTTTCACAAAAGTCATGAAATCTGCCAACAAATTACCCAAGATCCTGTGGCCATTAATTGTTGACTGAAAATATTGAAAACACTAAGAAGTTAATCACAAGTTAGTAAATAACAAACTTACACCCACTAATACTGGTATATTTTTGGGATATATATTATTGATAAAAGACTTATAACTGTCATGTAACATTTACCTACAGATAAGAAAAACTTATCTATTATGAAATCTGACAATTTATATGTTTTGTAGGACTAAGTACTGCTCTCAGCGTGCCCTACTATTGAATATGGATTGCTTTATATATACCAAAAAACTAGAATGTGTAAAATCCTAAACCTCCAAGGTGAAGTAAATTATGAAAAATACATAGATATCCCTATAATAATTCCCTGAATGGTGGCCATATGAGATTCATACGGGGGGGGGGGGACTGCCTGTGGGGATGAGATTGCTAGGGGCCAGTGGTAAGACAAGGAATGTGAATATCAAATGAATTTTAATTGGATTTATTAGCATCATTCTTTGTCTTTTTAAATATTTGGTAAACTTTTCAATAATTGTGAAATACTCTTATGTATAAACAATCCAACAGCAATATAGGCTGCATTAATCGAATGGGTGGAATTCATTACCCTCATCTCTTCAACTTAGCCAGCGGCATTGGTGTGAAAACCATTATATTTCATTTTCGCTCCTTACATTAGGTTGACTGACAATCAAGTAGTAACTACTGTATTGCAGAAGTCACATCCCGATGTAGAATGGGAACTAAAAGAAAATGCATATGATTAATAATTGAAAGATAAATTTGTAATTCTGAAATTTACCTATTTGCAAGTCACATTAACAAAAAATATGACAAATACATAACAACCCGAATGCCTTTACAATTGACCCATTTACAGTATACTGGTAACCAACTTTCTTTTCTGCGTTTCCACCATTATCAATCATATTAAAATATCTATGAAAAATCATAATGGATAAGGCTAAGGGCATCATAGTGGTCACCATGGCCAACTCTGCCCGATTGGGCACTTCTCATAATTTAGAGATGATCATACTTAAACCTAATGAAAATAATAAAGTATCTCACAGCAAGGGAAAAATCCATTCCAACCTTACTCTGGCTGTCGGAGTCTAGTGTGTAGGTAGTGAAGTCTATTATGACGAAGCATACTATAATAAATCATCAATAGAAATTATGATAGCATCTCTATCAGAAAATTTTTCAAACAATTGACTCATGTTTAATAAACTGGTATAATTTTTTTAGAAATTTAATAATAACATCTTGAACAGCAATGGTAATATAATTTCGTAACAGAACTTTCTAATTCTAATAAAAAATATAACAAATGCTTAACTGTCACAAATTGGCATTATCACTGATGAACATTAATGTACTCTGAAAATATTTTAAGGGCGTGTTCAGACTACCTCTTACCTGGCCAAAAATACAATGCCACCTGGGAAACATCCCAGATTCTGGAAGTATTAGGAATTTGGTACCCAAATGAGATGTTGTCTCTAGAACAACTGTCAAAAATAATATCAAAGTATAGAAATAGAATGAATGCATATAACCAACAAAATTTCAGATCTCAAAAAATCTCTTATATATGAACTAAATCAATCAATACTTCAGACAAAGAACAGTAATATATCCAGCTGAAACCCTTGTAGCCTACATTATTTAATTATTTTAGGCACCAAGAAACCATACCACATTAATGTCCAAACAGACTATCAGTCGTTGGATTAAGTGTACTTTAAAGACTAGCAGTATTGATGTAGGTACACATATATTTAGCTCACAGCACATGCCACGCTGCTACTTCTAAAGACAGGTGTGACAATTTATGAGATACCAAAACAGCAGGCTGGAGTTACAACTCAAGTACATCTGGAAATTTTATAAAAGACCTTTAGTGTAAAGGATCAAAATGATTTAGCAAGATAAATCTTTAGCTGTGATTAAAGATATCTTATTTAACTAACATGTACTAACTAATACAACAACCAGCAACTTTAACTTATAAGGAAGGAGTATCAGTATAAAATGTAATGTTAAGGAAACTAACAATAGTAATAAAAAGCAAAACTGTATTTTGTTAAAACAGATATATGTACAATATTAACTGAATGGTTAATTAAGAACTTTAGTTTTCCAATGACACCTATGATTGTTCTTCTATAAACAAACCTTAATATTGATATTAAGTTGGCAACAAATATTCTGTTAAAAAGATAATTAAGAATATATATAAACATTTTGGTTAAGAACCTATGTTACCTATAAGCAACTGTGATTGTTAGTCAAAAAATAAAAAAAAACTTTAATACTTAATGACAATAAATAATAGGCAAAGAATATTTTGTTAATAAAGATAATTAAGATAAGAATAATAATTAAGAAAATGACTGAATGGTCGATGCTGAATATGAACCTTTGATATCTAATGACAACTTAGATTGTTAATCTATAAACATTATAACAATGAGAATAAGAAAGTAAATAAAAAATTTGCAAAAACAAATAATTAAGAACATATCTGAATGAACTGATTAAGAACCTATGTGTGAAACCTATGGACAACCATGATGGTTAGTCTATAAAAATATAATTAAGAATTTTAAAGAAAGAAAGCTTTTACTTCACAAATTCATCATGGTGTATGTGATAATTCCAGAACTTAACTCTCAAAGTCTACATGTAAATAATAATCATTAATTACAGTTACTAATCTCGAGGACGAGGCACAAAGTATAATTTATGATTAAACGAACTTACCCTAAGTGAAGTTCTATCATAATTATAGGAAGTGCCTCGTCCGAAGAGATTAGTAACACCCTCCCAACCCTAAGGTATAACCCAGAAGCGTTCTGGAAATATCTATAAAACATCATAACTCTAAACTAAATGACAAGTTGACAGCCGACACAGAGCTGCCAGGAAAAGAAAAAAAAAAAATTGTCTCTAAAACATAGTGATTTGAGTAGCCTCCCGTAGCCGGTACTACATGTAAATAATAATCATTAATTACAGGTACTAATCTCTTCGGACGAGGCACTTCGTATAATTATGATAGAACTTCACTTAGGGTAGGTTCGTTTAATCATAAATTATATTATCATCATAATCATATCAGCCGAAACACATTTACTGCTCTGGACATAGGGCTCTCCCAAGCGTCACCACATTGACCGATCCCGTGCGTCTCGCATCCAGTGGACTACCGCCACCCTCATCAGGTTATCGGTCCAGCAGCGTCTCTTGGTTCGCGGTGGCCATTCCAGAACTTTTCGGACCCTTCGATCATCCGTTCTTCGAGCAATGTGCCCTGCCCACTGCCACTTAAGTTTGGCAATTCTTCTGGCTATATCGGTAACCCTGGTTCTCTTGCGGATCTCTACATTTCTGATTCGATCACACAAGGAAATGCCGAACATAGCCTTCTCCGTAGCCCTTTGGGTGTCTGTAAGCTTTCTGATGAGGCTCATTTTGTGAGCGACGACACCTCAGAGCCATAGGTCATCACTGGCAATACACAGTGGTCATAGACTCTCGTCTTGAGACACTCTAGTAAGTTGGACGACAAGATACCGCGCAACTTCCCGAACGCTGCCCAGCCGAGTCAGATTCGACGGTAGACCTCATCTTCGAAGTTGGCCTTTCCCAACTGGACCGTTTGTCCCAGGTAGACATAGTCGTCCACAACTTCGAGTGTAGAATCTCTGACCTTGAAAGGAGTGGGTGTAACACACTGGGGCATTAAACATCACCTTGGTTTTCTCCATGAGCATTCTAAAACTCACTCTTTCGGCAGCTCTACTGAGGGCTTCGAGCATTGTACTAAGGTCCTCCATGGTCTCAGCCATGACTACTATATCGTCGGCAAACCAAAAGTGAGTGATGTATTCGCCATTGACGTTGTTGCCTAGCCCTCTCCAGTCAAGAATCTTGAAGACAGACATCCTCCAGTGCAGCGGTGAACAGTTTCGGAGATATGACGCCTCCCTGTCTCACACCTCGCTACAGGAGGATAGGTTCTGAGGTCTAATCCTGAAGCCAAATTGACATGGTGACGTTTGGCACCGTTGGAGAGACTGCAGTACAGCCCAAGTATCGATCGAATCGAAGGCTTTCACGTAGTCCACAAACGCTAAGCAGAGAGGTAGGTTGTACTCTTCGGTCTTCTGTATAACCTGCCGCAGCGTATAAATTTAGTCTACGGTCCTGAAGCCTTTACGGAAGCTGGCTTGTTCAGGACGCTGGAAATCGTCAAACCAGCGCGCCAGACGATTTGTGATGACTCTTGCAAACAGCTTGTAGACATGGCTAAGAAATGAGATAGCCCATAGTTCGTCAGCAGAACATTGTCACCCTTCTTGAAAAAGTTCGTTCTTCGTTTTCCCCTCGAGTATGGCGGCATCAAAGCTTCTGAAGGGCCTTAAGTACTGGTTTTCTACCCGCCTTCAGAAGTCCGGCCGTAATTCCGTCATCACCTGGTGCCTTGTTGTTCTTAAGCTATTTAAGAGCCACCCTAATCTCTGAGGCTGTCGTCCAGAATGTCTTCGGCATAGTGTCAGGTCAATCTAGCTCTAGAGACGTTTGCTAGATTCGCGACGGGTTTACTGATTGACGTGTTGAACTGTCCATAGAATCTCTTGATCTCCCTCAGAAGCTCCGGTTTGGCGGAAACGATCCTGACATCATCGGTCTTCAGTTTCGTGAGCTGGCTCTTCCCAATAGTCAAATCTCTTTCAAAGACCTAGGAACCCTGATCCGTTCAATTGCGACTTTAATACTTTCGGTATTAAAGGGGTGGAGGTCGCTTTTCATGGACTTTGAGATCCGTCCATTTAGCTGCCGGTATTTCAACGCATCGTCTGAAGACTGCAGGATTATCTCACGCCTCTCCTTGAGAGTAGCTTTTTGTTTGTATCTGTACGGCGGGTCTTGAAAACTTAGACCCGACCGTATGGACAGTTTCCACGAACCCACCGCTGTATTCGTCCACGGAGCTCCCGCATTAGAAACGATTGTGGAGTTCGAGCTGAAAGATCTCGGTGTTTTGGATTTAGATCTATGCTGGACGGAACGTAAACTTCGACTTCGGCAAAAAAAGTTATTTTTCACTTTGTAGTGTTTTCCATCGGAAGTCGAACCCACTGGAAGATATGGGATGGTGTTATTCTTTACGTCCGATACCATACACTACAGGGAATATATACATAATACTTAAGAGGTAGATTCTGTCGCAGTAGGGTTCAATATGCCAACGCGTGGAGGTATCGAGTTGAAATTAATATCGTAATACTTACTAAAGTTTGCAACCCCTTGCAGCTGTGAAAAAACAACTTCTAGATCAACGCGTTCTAGAGATACAGCCGTTATTAACGCATATTTCACACTCGCAAGGGAATCAAAATCTACAGGGTACTTCCCGTTGACCAGGAATCATGAAATTTGGCAAGTAGCAATGTCTTCCTGGCAGAAGTAAAGGGAAAGATCCGAAAACCGTAAATTTTTCATAACATAAAAAAAGATTATTAACTTATTTGCAGTTGCTAAACTTAATTGTTAATTTTTCTCCTCAATTACTTTAGAGCAATGTTCGGTGCCCTCACAGTTTATGAATTTCAGTAATGTTATTCAATTATTTTGGCGAAAGTAGCTGTTTCTACGGAACCCTCAGTACACGAGTCCGACTCACAATTGGGCATTTTTAGGGTTCCGTACCCAAAGGGTAAAAACGGAACCCTATTACTAAGACTCCGCGATTCGTCTGTCTGTCTGTCCGTCCGTCCGTCTGTCTGTCACCTGGCTGTATCTCATGAACGGCGATAGCCAGACAGTTGAAATTTTCACACATTATGGTCCTTTACTATTGAACTTGCTCATAATGTACCTACCACAATGAAAAAGTGAAAAATAAAAATCTATTTTAAAAAACTAACTACCGTTTTTCAAACATAACTACAAACTCCGGCAGTCTGTGTCATAAAACAAAGATACTAAAACAGGAGCTCCTCAAATAATAAATATACTTGCAGAATGGAAAAACGAATGCTACGCCGTCAACGGACTGATTCAGCACTAGTCTATAACGAACCGAATCGACAAGCTATTGTAAAATATTCGTATTTTTACCGTGCGAAAGTTACCGCGCGTCAAACTAACGTACGTCGAACTAACATATGACAAACAATCCTGTAGGTACTTACTACCAATATTATTAATGTGCCGTATACGGCGTATATTATTATACCATGAATGTGCCAGTCTATATGTTTTTTTTAATCAATTTTATCTCAACTGGCAAATGTCAAAAAAAATTGTTTCAGTATTCGGCACTTTTGTATGTCAAAAATTTAGTCTAGAAGTAGACAAACCAGACATCCTAAACATCCACACTGTGTTTCCTGATAGCTACAACCTGAGTTTTTAAGTCAAGAGTGAAAAGGTTACTTCTAGGCAAACCTGCTTCACCGTCGATCAGATCATCGCTTACCACCATGTGAAAAAGAAGTCAAACGCGAGCCTAAAATCAATAAAAAAAACTCAACCACTGCGTATAGGCTTAGAAAATTTTCAGAGGTCAATATAACCATGAACTAAAGAACAAAGAGCCGTTACTTGTATAGACTCAACTTGTGATGTAAAGATAAGGCCCAAAAATAGCTACTAACGACTTTACTGGGAAAATGATAGACGACAGCCGTTAACAAACTGGGGTTATAATTTTTTTTTTTTAAATAGTAGCTTTTCAGAAAAATATTTTAATTAGATTTTAAAAAGATGCAGAGGACGTTGGGGCGAACTACACAAATGGACCCAGTAGCCCTGGACCGAAACAGCTGGCAGTCATGGAGGAGAGCAGTTGTGTGTTACAGACAAATAGTAACCAGTACTAGGATATAGAAAAATATTCAGACCCATTCTGGATAACGTTACGTTCTCCAAATATAGAATGTATTTTCAACCAATGTCAGCATCTGTTATTCAAAAAAATCTATCATAACTTTGAACATTCATAATAATGATTGTACCAGAATGTCAAAAGGTGTCGGGTCGTGACGGCTACCGTGAAAGTTCAAACTTAGGTGTCGTATACAATAAATAACTTGCGCAACTTACGACGAACAGTTTCCACTCATTCTAGCCTTATTTTGTTCGAGAACTTTTGGAAAACTTGTAAAATAAAATTTCTTGGCGCTTTATTGGTATCGTCGATATTTTATTGTGCAATTAAAGCAGCGTTTCTATTTCTTTACTGTATTACCATTCCAAACTTTTTGATAGTTCGTGTAATGTCGTAAAGTTTTATTGTATTAAGTAACTTACAAGTGTATCAGCTTATGTTGTCAGTTCATTTTACCCTAGTTTTCTTTTTTTCTTGTGGATTTATTTCGGGCATCAAAAGTTCTTCTGTGTAGGCTGCTAGGTTTATTATTCATGAGTAGGTACAGAATGGCACCTACCTGATTGGAGGTATATCATAACGGAAAATGTCTTCTTCTTCTGTCGCGACCTTACCCCATTTATTTGGAGTCCGCCGTCCTTATCCTTTTTCTAGGTCTTTTTCAGACTTCATCAACCAAGCAGTTGGTGACATAGCGGCAAATTTATGTTAGACTAGCTAACCCGGCAAACTTTGTTTTGCCATAAAAACACCAAACATACATTTACACTACCCTACATACCCCTACCACCCTACCTACCCTACATACCCTACGCTACCTACCCTACCCTACCCTACCTTACATACCCTACCTACATACCTACCCTACCTACCAACCATAATTTTTTTCTTATTTTTTTCTTATCATAAGAAGCTTCTCCTAACAATAACAAAAAAGTAATAAGTGAAATCGGTCCAGCCGTTCACGCGTGATGCCGTGACCAAGGGAAATAGGGATGCATTTGATATACTTACGTAATATAATAATGATATTTTTCTTGTTTTCTTATGAACCTTCTCCTAACAATAACAAACACAACATAAAAAAATATATACGTAATAATAAATAAATATAGATAAAATGTAATAACTCCCATATTAAAACCTACACAGTTACCAAGCGCCAAACAGAAAAAAACAATTCATAAAAGCAGTATCCAATATCGGCCAGTACTCCTAACAATTGGTGCGTAAAGTTCTATAAATAAAAAAACTATATTTTATTCAACATCAATATCGGAACATAGTTTTTATTTTAATTAACGTATTCCTTTATGAACGGTTAGCTGCTTCTTATTACAGCAGTTAATAACATTTTATTACTCCTCTGGTATTCGAAGTGATCCCAAGCTTCATTATAAGCCATCTTCGTTGTATTTTATATAATTAAATATTCTTAGCTCGTAGTTCGTACATTTTAAAAAAAACTTTTTGCAAAAAAATACTACAAACTTCCAAATACAAAACTACAAAGTGAAAAATAACTTAATTTTTTAAAGTCGGTATCTTTCGTAGGTACCATTTTTTTGCATTATGGACACCGACTTTAAAAAATTAAGTTATTTTTCACTTTGTAGTTTTGTATTTGGAAGTCGGTAGTATTTTTTTGGAAAAAGTTTTTTTATTTTTCACTTTTTTGTTGTACGTACCTAATAGGCAAGTTAGTAAGGGAACTATTTCGCCAGAATAGATTTCATGAAACTTGAACATAACCGGTGAAATGAGAGATCTGCTTACCCCTTAAGAGCGAACTGGCGTGATGTTATGTTATGAAATGTTATAAACAACAAACAGACATGCGATTGCAGCAATCCCGAGAGATTTGCCGTTATTTATTGAAGAGTTCTGTTGTATATCTCCGAAGTTCTTCATCAGATCTTCACCAAATTAAAATGGGACCAATTTCGGAACATACTTTTTCAAACAAAAAAATTCAAAATCGGTCCACAATTGACGGAGTAATCGGTGAACATACACAAAAAAAAAAACAAACTTGAAGTCGAACCTAGAACCTCCTCCTTTTTGGGAAGTCGGTTAAAAAGAAACAATGCCTTTAATTTTCACAAAAAGGCATTTCCGGGTATTTTCCTTTAGCCCTTGGCTATACATCTTACTTAGTGTGCATATTCTTTTGGTATTACAAGGACATTCAACTTAAACTCTGTCTTTCTGTTACCTTTTCACGCAAAACTGCTGAACTGATTTAAACTGAAATTGGTATGCAGATAGTTTGAGACCATGGGAAGGACATGGGGTTTTTATTATCCTGGGAACAGGTTCCTTTGTGATATTCACGCAGGCGAAGCCGCAGGTAGATAGTAGCTAGTACACATATAAATTGTACCGCTTCGCTTCTTGACTTGACTTTTATCAGCTCTCCTGATCACATTGCTAGGCATGGACAATGCTCACCAGGTGGTATGAACGCTGGCTTTTAGACTACCCAGCTACAGGAGGTTAGCCGCAAGTACCGCACAACTGTAGGTGCAAGGATTGCAAGGTCCTCACCGTGAGATAACTCTTTGTGCTGAACTGTACGTTGCGAAAAATACTTGCCTGCGGTCCCTGCGGTTGGAACCTGATCGCCCGGCAATGTGTAGGACTGCTAACGTTTGCCCCTCTATTTAGACATAGAAACACACTTGCGCAGCGTCATTTTATTATGGTACTAGGTGGTCGTATATACAACTATGTCAACAAACAGTGCATCATTTATATATATCATACATTTGACTGTAAGGCTTAAGTCACTAAATGGATCGACACTCTTTGATATGACGAGATCGAAAGAATTCATGACCTTAATCCCCATAATCCCCACCCCCTTTCCCAAAGTTTCCTCCATCCCGAATATCCTCAAACACACACCCATACACACATTCCAAGTTCCAACACAAAACATAAACACAATTTACACAATACACCAATGGATTGGCTTAAATCATTATTTAGCAAATTTATATTTTTAACCGACTTCAAAAAAAGTAGGAGGTTCTCAATTCGTCGGTATTTTTTTACGTCTTTGTTTCCTGTTTGACGTGTATCAAACGCCGAATTTTAAGTATTTTACTGTCCTAGTCAACTTAGAGAGCCCTGCCACGCATAACACAAGTTCAATCTTAGCTTGGGTGTCGAAAGGTATTTATGTTTTTGTTAAGTACAATTCTCAACTTAAACTTTAATAATATTTTGTTGAAGTATAAAGTCTCCGCCAGATAACAAAAAAATAAAAGTCATTGATCCAACGAACTCACATATATGTGATGTTCGTTTCTGTAAAGGTAAATTCCCGGGCATTTTAGAGTGGTCGTACATCCTATCCGTAAGGCCCCGGACAATGGCAGTTTCAATAATTATAGGCCAATTTCGATAGATGCTGTGATGAGCAGTAAGAAGCTAGTTCGCGTACGAATTAGCACTTTTGCAAGTTTGTAGCGAAATGGATGATGATTTAGGACGAAAACGAGCGAGCGAAATTTTATAAACAGACCTTTGGGAGTCTAGATATCTTGAAAAAACGACTAAATGTATATTTTCAAAATAAAATTATTTGCATTGTTGAACTACTAATCTATCCCTGTATGGCGGCCGTTTTGCAAGTTTCGTTCTTCTTATGATATTTATTTTACCGCCCAAAGATTAGTGTTGAAATATGGAACTTTCGACGCTCTTAATTTCCTTTTTTTTTGTTTCCATACAGGGCTTGTTAATGATTAGACAAATTGATATCTTTTTTATATTTAACGTACATCGTCAAACAGTGGAGTAATCGCCAGACTACGTTTGTATGGAAGAATGATCGACTAGTGTAACCTTAAACTCTGTTTTTTAAGTATTTAATAAGCAAAATTAAATAATATATGAAAGCAGTTAATTTTACTGACTATTTTTATTACCTACGGGGCCACACCCATTTCAGATATTGCTTTATAATTATACTCCAGTAAAAGTTCTAGGTAGATGATGATGGTTTAAAACTATAATAACTTTTCCCAGACCTTATTCACTAGATGAAACACAATTAATGCATTAGAAGGAGTAGTCAAACAAACATCTATAACACTTACGTACTGATCTTCAACATAGAGTGGTTTAACAGATAATGCACTACACACCCTACCAATCCTAAGTATCTAGGTACTCTTATAAACACTCTTCACCTAAATAATTAGTTTGTTTAAACTATTAACAGCTCTACTGAAAATAGAAGAGCAGAGTGGTTTGCAAACTACTTCCACAGACGCTAATATTTTAAGAGATTAAGCAGTATTTTCAACTAAATAAGACACGAACATTGAACGAAATTAACAGCGCCAGCTTCAGATCATTATGTTCAAACCAACATTATTTTGAATTATGTTTTTTAAGGAATTATATTATCATCATCATCATATCAGCCGAAACACATTTACAAGCGTCACCACATTGACCGGTCCCGTGCTTCTCGCATCCAGCGGACTACCGCCACCCTCTTCAGGTTATCGATCCACCTGATGGGAAGCCTTCCAGCAGCGTCTCTCGGTTCACGGTCGCCACTCCAGAACTTTTCGGACCCTTCGATCATCCGTTCTGCGAGCAATGTGCCCTGCCCACTGCCACTTAAGTTTGGAAATTCTTCTGGCTATATCGGTAACCCTGGTTCTCTTGCGGATCTCTACATTTCTGATTCGATCACACAAGGAAATGCCGAGCATAGCCTTCTCCGTAGCCCTTTGGGTGACTGTAAGCTTTCTGATGAGGCTCATTGTGAGCGACGACACCTCAGAGCCATAGGTCATTACTAGCAATACACATTGGTCATAGACTCTAATCTTGAGACACTCTAGTAAGTTGGACGACAAGATACCGCGCAACTTCCCGAACGCTGCCCAGCCGAGTCGGATTCGACGGTAGACATCTTCTTCGAAGTTGGCCCTTCCCAACTGGACCGTTTGTCCCAGGTAGACATAGTCGTCCACAACTTCGAGTGTAGAATCTCTGACCTTGAAAGGAGTGGGTGTAACACACTGGGGCATTAAACATCACCTTGGTTTTCTCCATGAGCATTCTAAAACTCACTCTTTCAGCAGCTCTACTGAGGGCTTCGAGCATTGTACTGAGGTCCTCCATGGTCTCAGCCATGACTACTATATCGTCGGCAAACCAAAGGTGAGTGATGTATTCGCCATTGACGTTGTTGCCTAGCCCTCTCCAGTCAAGAATCTTGAAGACAGACATCCTCCAGTGCAGCGGTGAACAGTTTCGGAGATATGACGCCTCCCTGTCTCACACCTCGCTACAAGAGGATAGGTTCTGAGGTCTATTCCTGAAGCCAAACTGACATGGTGACGTTTGGCACTGTTGGAGAGACTGCAGTACAGCCCAAGTATCGATGGGATCGAAGGCTTTCACGTAGTCCACAAACGCTAACCAAGAGGTAGGTTGTACTCTTCGGTCTTCTGTATAACCTGCTGCAGCGTATGAATTTAGTCTACGGTCCTGACGCCTTTACGGAAGCTGGCTTGTTCAGGACGCTGGAAATCGTCAAACCAGCGTCCTGAACTGAACCAGACTCTTGCAAACAGCTTGTAGACATGGCTAAGAAATGAGATAGCCCATAGTTCGTCAGCAGAACATTGTCACCCTTCTTGAAGAAGAGTACCACCACACACCTGCACCATGCCTTTTGCGTTTTCCCCTCGAGTACGGCGGAATCAAAGCTTCTGAATGGCCTTAAGTACTGGTTTTCTACCCGCCTTCAGAAGTCCGGACGTAATTCCGTCATCACCTGGTGCCTTGTTGTTCTTAAGCTATTTAAGAGCCACCCTAATCTCTGAGGCTGTCGTCCAGAATGTCTTCGGCATAGTGTCAGGTCAATCTAGCTCTAGAGACGTTTGCTAGATTCGCGACGGGTTTACTGATTGACGTGTTGAACTGTCCATAGAATCTCTTGATCTCCCTCAGAAGCTCCGGTTTGGTGGAAACGATCCTGACATCATCGGTCTTCAGTTTCGTGAGCTGGCTCTTCCCAATAGTCAAATCTCTTTCAAAGACCTAGGAACCCTGATCCGTTCAATTGCGACTTCAATACTTTCGGTATTAAAGGGGCGGAGGTCGCTTTTCATGGACTTTGAGATCCGTCCATTTAGCTGCCGGTATTTCAACGCATCGTCTGAAGACTGCAGGATTATCTCACGCCTCTCCTTGAGAGTAGCTTTTTGTTTGTATCTGTACGGCGGATCTTGAAAACTTAGACCCGACCGTATGGACAGTTTCCACGAACCCACCGCTGTATTCGTCCACGGAGCTCCCGCATTAGAAACGATTCTGGAGTTCGAGCTGAAAGATCTCGGTGTTTTGGATTTAGATCTATGCTGGACGGAACGTAAACTTCGACTTCGTCAAAAAAAGTTATTTTTCACTTTGTAGTGTTTTCCATCGGAAGTCGAACCCACTGGAAGATATGGGATGGTGTTATTCTTTACGTCCGATACCATACACTACAGGGAATATATACATAATACTTAAGAGGTAGATACTGTCGCAGTAGGGTTCAATATGTCAACGCGTGGAGGTATCGAGTTGAAATTAATATCGTAATACTTACTAAAGTTTGCAACCCCTTGCAGCTGTGAAAAAACAACTTCTAGATCAACGCGTTCTAGAGATACAGCCGTTATTAACGCATATTTCACACTCGCAAGGGAATCAAAATCTACAGGGTACTTCCCGTTGACCAGGAATCATGAAATTTGGCAAGTAGCAATGTCTTCCTGGCAGAAGTAAAGGGAAAGATCCGAAAACCGTAAACTTTTCATAACATAAAAAAAGATTATTAACTTATTTGCAGTTGCTAAACTTAATTGTTAATTTTTCTCCTCAATTACTTTAGAGCAATGTTCGGTGCCCTCACAGTTTATGAATTTCAGTAATGTTATTCAATTATTTTGGCGAAAGTAGCTGTTTCTACGGAACCCTCAGTACACGAGTCCGACTCACAATTGGGCATTTTTAGGGTTCCGTACCCAAAGGGTAAAAACGGAACCCTATTACTAAGACTCCGCGATTCGTCTGTCTGTCTGTCCGTCCGTCCGTCTGTCTGTCACCTGGCTGTATCTCATGAACGGCGATAGCCAGACAGTTGAAATTTTCACACATTATGGTCCTTTACTATTGAACTTGCTCATAATGTACCTACCACAATGAAAAAGTGAAAAATAAAAATCTATTTTAAAAAACTAACTACCGTTTTTCAAACATAACTACAAACTCCGGCAGTCTGTGTCATAAAACAAAGATACTAAAACAGGAGCTCCTCAAATAATAAATATACTTGCAGAATGGAAAAACGAATGCTACGCCGTCAACGGACTGATTCAGCACTAGTCTATAACGAACCGAATCGACAAGCTATTGTAAAATATTCGTATTTTTACCGTGCGAAAGTTACCGCGCGTCAAACTAACGTACGTCGAACTAACATATGACAAACAATCCTGTAGGTACTTACTACCAATATTATTAATGTGCCGTATACGGCGTATATTATTATACCATGAATGTGCCAGTCTATATGTTTTTTTTAATCAATTTTATCTCAACTGGCAAATGTCAAAAAAAATTGTTTCAGTATTCGGCACTTTTGTATGTCAAAAATTTAGTCTAGAAGTAGACAAACCAGACATCCTAAACATCCACACTGTGTTTCCTGATAGCTACAACCTGAGTTTTTAAGTCAAGAGTGAAAAGGTTACTTCTAGGCAAACCTGCTTCACCGTCGATCAGATCATCGCTTACCACCAGGTGAAAAAGAAGTCAAACGCGAGCCTAAAATCAATAAAAAAAACTCAACCACTGCGTATAGGCTTAGAAAATTTTCAGAGGTCAATATAACCATGAACTAAAGAACAAAGAGCCGTTACTTGTATAGACTCAACTTGTGATGTAAAGATAAGGCCCAAAAATAGCTACTAACGACTTTACTGGGAAAATGATAGACGACAGCCGTTAACAAACTGGGGTTATAATTTTTTTTTTTAAAATAGTAGCTTTTCAGAAAAATATTTTAATTAGATTTTAAAAAGATGCAGAGGACGTTGGGGCGAACTACACAAATGGACCCAGTAGCCCTGGACCGAAACAGCTGGCAGTCATGGAGGAGAGCAGTTGTGTGTTACAGACAAATAGTAACCAGTACTAGGATATAGAAAAATATTCAGACCCATTCTGGATAACGTTACGTTCTCCAAATATAGAATGTATTTTCAACCAATGTCAGCATCTGTTATTCAAAAAAATCTATCATAACTTTGAACATTCATAATAATGATTGTACCAGAATGTCAAAAGGTGTCGGGTCGTGACGGCTACCGTGAAAGTTCAAACTTAGGTGTCGTATACAATAAATAACTTGCGCAACTTACGACGAACAGTTTCCACTCATTCTAGCCTTGTTTTGTTCGAGAACTTTTGGAAAACTTGTAAAATAAAATTTCTTGGCGCTTTATTGGTATCGTCGATATTTTATTGTGCAATTAAAGCAGCGTTTCTATTTCTTTACTGTATTACCATTCCAAACTTTTTGATAGTTCGTGTAATGTCGTAAAGTTTTATTGTATTAAGTAACTTACAAGTGTATCAGCTTATGTTGTCAGTTCATTTTACCCTAGTTTTCTTTTTTTCTTGTGGATTTATTTCGGGCATCAAAAGTTCTTCTGTGTAGGCTGCTAGGTTTATTATTCATGAGTAGGTACAGAATGGCACCTACCTGATTGGAGGTATATCATAACGGAAAATGTCTTCTTCTTCTGTCGCGACCTTACCCCATTTATTTGGGGTCGGTCGTCCTTATCCTTTTTCTAGGTCTTTTTCAGACTTCATCAACCAAGCAGTTGGTGACATAGCGGCAAATTTATGTTAGACTAGCTGACCCGGCAAACTTTGTTTTGCCATAAAAACACCAAACATACATTCACACTACCCTACATACCCCTACCACCCTACCTACCCTACATACCCTACGCTACCTACCCTACCCTACCCTACCTTACATACCCTACCTACATACCTACCATATATGTATATATGTCAATGCAGGGATCCAGCAGAATATCAGCGTCAGGTATATTTGCCTGACACGTGCTGAGCTGGACTCCCATTTGGTGCAACCTTGAGGCGCACACCGCACTGTGTTTTGATTGTCAACCAGTATATAATAATAGTAATCTTTGATTGTCAAAACTAATGTTACTGGTGTCACTTTGACTTTTATTTCGTAAGTATGGTTTCCTTTTTCTTTTTAGGTTGGCACCTTGTTTTTAAACATACATAAAAATTGTAATAATTTAATTAAGATTTTGTGTGTTGTGCTGTGTCTTTTGTGTGCACTAAATAAATGATTTATCTATCTATCTATCTATCTACCTACCAACCATAATTTTTTTCTTATTTTTTTCTTGTCATAAGAAGCTTCTCCTAACAATAACAAAAATAACAAAAAAGTAATAAGTGAAATCGGTCCAGCCGTTCACGCGTGATGCCGTGACCAAGGGAAATAGGGATTCATTTTTAAATACGTAATATAATAATAATATCTTTGTTTTTTCTTATGAACCTTCTCCTAACAATAACAAACACAACAAAAAAATTATATTCGTAATAATAAATAAATATAGATAAAATGTAATAACTCCCATATTAAAACCTACACAGTTACCAAGCGCCAAACAGAAAAAAAAACAATTCATAAAAGCAGTATCCAATATCGGCCAGTACACCCAACAATTGGTGCGTAAAGCCACAAAGTACATAAGCGGCGGCGCGCCGCAGACAGAGAGTCCACTACGAACAAAGTGCCAGTTTGAACGCACACATTGACATTACGATTTTACAGGGAATAATGGGCAATATTGGACCGATCTCAGTCGCGGCTGCCACGAGTGCTTAGGCGGGGGTTTTCATGTCATTCATACATAAAGTACTGTAACGAGGTCGCATAGACTGGGTTACGAATATACTTGGAAATAATTCTTTAAAATCGTTATTTCATTCATTTTTAAGTTATAAAGGTCATTAAATTTTACAAGATGACAAGTTATAAATTCAATATCTAGGAAAACCATAAATTATATAAGTCCATAGACGAAAGTTTCCTACGACTGCACAGCATAATTTTCTTCTTGTTTAAGTTTATCTTTTTAGTTCGCGTCTTAAGCAGTCGGATTAATGATTTTATTTACTTTTTTTTACATTTATATTTTTGTCGATCGTGGTGCTTTTCACATTTATATAAGTATGATAATATCATACTTACATGGATTCGTCGGATTCGTATTTATGTTTGTTACATAAACAACTTACTCTTTTTTTTAATTCGGAATCAATATAGTAACAACCCTAGTGAATCTGTCAAGTTTAGCTGTCAATTTTCGAAACGGCTGGAGTGGCCCTTCTGTATACTTACTATTTTGTGGTAAAGCTCTGTAAATAAAAAAAAAACAATATTTTATTCAACATCAATATCGGAACATAGTTTTTATTTTAATTAACGTATTCCTTTATGAACGGTTAGCTGCTTCTTATTACAGCAGTTAATAACATTTTATTACTCCTCTGGTATTCGAAGTGATCCCAAGCTTCATTATAAGCCATCTTCGTTGTATTTTATATAATTAAATATTCTTAGCTCGTAGTTCGTACATTTTTAAAGAAACAATGTCTTTAATTTTCACAAAAAAGCATTTCCGGGTATTTTCCTGTAGCCCTTGGCTATATCTCGTACATAGTGTGCATATTCTTTTGGTATTACTAGTACATTCAACTTAAACTCTGTCTTTCTGTTACGTTTTCACGCAAAACTGCTGAACTGATTTAAACTGAAAAGTTCTCCAGTGTTCAGCCATTGCCATGAGCGTTTCCGATTATTGTACAGGAACCACTTTTCATCGCAGGTAATGATTATATTTAAAATCCCTTAATTATTGTGCCGGTTGAGTAATGTAACGCAGCAGTCGACGCGCGTTTGTCGGTTTGCTGCACTCAATTCACCTTTCAAGCTTTTTCACATTCCCAATTTGCTTGCTGCAAGTGGATTATAACAGTTTTATCACTAACACCGCACCCTGCAGCTAACTCGGACGTGGTTTGCGATGGATCCGCAGGTCGAAATTTCCAGAACGAAAACGTTGGAACCAAAAACGCACTGTTTTCTTTTGCGACACCGTCGCCATACACATCATTAATCCTTCGAGCCGTTTCTGCAGCTCGTACTCGTAAATAACGCGATATTTCAAGTTTTCCATTTTGTAAACTGACGCAAAGATAAAACCAAAAGGGGAAAAACAATTGAATTACGGTTTTCCAAACACAAAAGCATGAGTAAATAGCTGTATAAATTTAAAATTGGAATTTCAAACCAAAGAGGAGTTATTTGAGATCAAAGTGGCCAGTACGACAAAACGCCAATTTTAACCTACTAATATTTATGTACCTATTACATAGCTTATGTATTTATCTGTGTATCTATTATTTATACTATAGCATTTTAACACTGTTATTGCCATACCAATGACAGCCCCATTTCATGTCCAATTTCTGCAATAAACTTCTGCACAAGCTTAAAAATAATGTTTTAAAATAAAAGAATTGGAGAAATCCAAAAATAGGCTCGAAGAATAAGAATAAGAAGGACTTGGAAAGTAATTAACAGTATAATTAATAGACAAACATCCAGACCTCCTCCTAGGGAGTTGTTGTCTATATCCAGCCTAGAATGCAAGGCTTCATTGAATGTTTTTAGTAAAAACGGCGACAGACGTACTACGTTACTTGAAATAGGGAACAATTAGTTCAACCAGTTTTCAGACTGGCTAAAGTAGCCTCATCTTTCATGGGGTACTGTACAAAATGTTACAATAAAATTCCTCCCCACATTCTAGAACTGAATGAGACGAAATTTAACTTGTATTAAACGCACACTATGCAGGCAGACATATTATAAGTTGCGGGATTACATCACTAATAAAAATGCTTGGCTCAACGCTAGTCCTGCTCCACAACCTCTAGGACACAAAAACAAGTGATATGCAGAACATTATTGTTTTGAAGTATTGTTGGACCTGCTGAAGACTTTATGAATATATTTGTATTGTATAAACTCAATTTCTGTCAGTATTATATAACTGCACAGCACGTGTGTGAGTACTATGTACCCAACTGTAAATATACCATTTAATGTACCTATGTGTCGTTTGTTGACTTGTGCGTGGCCTGGCAGTTGAGAGAGTGTCATGCTCTCAGTTCCCTTCATAATGGTTGAGCTGGGTGGTGCCGATACATGCGTCATGTTCGTGAACGGGCGCCGTAAGTTGGGATTGGTCATAATAACTTAACTACTTCGGATGGTAATGTTTTTCTAGTACCAATTATATAACTGCTCAGTACATGTGTAATACATACTTGTTTTAATACTTTATACCTGTACGTAGTATAGTGTGTAGTGTTATTCTGGGTGCATCGTCCTCACATATATGAATTTATTAATGTGCGTTCTTCTCCTTAACAAGCAACTTTTCCGAATGCACGGTAGATCATTTTTTTTTATTTGTAAATTTTAATTGTTGACGTTCTAAAGTGCCGCTTAATGGCCTAGTTAAAAAAAAAATATGTTTGACTTTGTAGCCAATAGCTTTTTTTTTGCAACATTTGCAAAGAACTCGCGGCTAGGCATGCAAATGCTGGTACGAAACATGAGTCATATGTGAGGCATGATGAGCAGGTAAACTCAATGGTCCTACTCTCTCTTTATAAAGCAGAAGTTGAAAATTTGATTAAGTCGTAAAATATATTCAGCAGACAAAGTCTTGTGCCCCTCGTCACTCACATATATGTGATGTTCGTTTCTCTAAAGGTAAATTCCGAGAGTTTTAGAGTGGTCGTACATCCTATCCGTAAGGCCCCGGACAATGGCAGTTTCAATAATTATAGGCCAATTTCGATCCTGCAGGCATTACCAAAGGCTCTTTCAACAATTATAACTTTCCAAGAATCAATTTGGCTTTCGTAGGGGGAAGTCATGTGAAGACACATTTGCGGTCCTCATTGAGATGTTGTTAAGACACTGGATAAAAAGTCTCAGTGTCTAGTTTTATTTCTAGACCTTTCCAAGGCATTTGTCACTGTCTCTGTTTCTTCTCTTCTAAAAAATTAGAGTAAATAGGCGTTAGGCTTCCTGCACTCGCAGTCTTTACGAGTTACCTATCCTAGCGAACGAAGCGCGTTAAAATCGACACATATTGCTAGTGACGAGTGTACATATATTTTCGGTGTGCCTCAAGGTTCCATCCTGGGGCCTACACTTTTTCTAGAGGATGTATAATCCTATTTGATTTAGCACTCCCATAATGTTCCATTTATACTTAAGCAGATGATACGGCCCTTCTGGTACATGCTGAAAATTGGGACGAAACCAGAAAGAGAGTTGAAGCTGTTCTTAACATTTTTATGTCGTGGCTAACGGAAAATTGTCTGAGGTAGAAAAACTAATTTAATCACTTTCTCATTGAAATCTCCCTCGCAACCGGGACTTACAACTCATTTACAGTTAAGGCTCACATTTGCAATGCACACCCAAACCAATGCGCTTGTCTTCCCCTGACAAGAGCCACCAGTATAAGATACCTTTTTTTTTTTTTTTTTTTGTTTCGGGTTGGAAAATCCTCATTGGATGTCCTCCGCCCTGGGGGGCGAAGGGGTCTGTCAGACTTGTACTGACTAAAAACCACCCCGGTGTTCCGTCTCACACCTGCACCGGGGGTCGCGGGAACAACGATACTTCCGCAACCCCCGGCTAGTGCCGGCCCGCCTCCGCGGGCCACGATCTCGGGTTGGGGGGGGAGTGAGGTGTTGGACTCCCCCCGCGACGTCTAAGAGGGGCGCGCGTGGAACACTACGCGCCACCACCTCGGGTCCTGATATCTGGGGGGCGACGGACGTCCCCGAGTCCGTCGCCCCTGGACCCATTTAGGGGGGCTGGAAGAGGGCGTTGTCCGCCCTCCGCCGACGCCCGGCGCGTCTTCTGCGGATCGGGTTAGCGGATGAAATCTCCCTTTCCCTCTCCGCAGCTTCCTTCTGCGAGACGACTGTTTCGCAGAAGGATACCACTGCGTCCCAGGACTCCTCGCTGCCGACCATAGACTCGACTACAGCCGGCAGCGACAGGTCACTGCCTACTTCAGAGATGAGGGCACGGCGTGGCTCCTCCCAAGCGGCACACTCTGCCAGCGTATGCCGCGCCGTGTCCTCCCGGCAGTCGACGCAGTGGTGACACCGGGCGTCCGGCTCCCTGTTTATGCGACACAGGTACTTCCCGAAGCAACCATGCCCCGAGAGCACCTGCGTCACCCGAAACGACAGGGAGCCGTGCCTCCTCCCGAGCCAGCGCTCGAGCACTGGCCGGACCGCCTCGATGGTAATGAGGCCGGCGGTAGGTCGTGAAAGCCTGTCCCGCCATTCCGCCACCAGGACCTCGCGAAGCTGAGACTGACGCAACTCCATATGTTGCTGCATCAGTCCTTCGCCCCGCGCCCGCGCTTCCTCGCGCCACCGATGCAGTGACGCGAGTACCTTCGCCTCCAGGTCCCAGGGCGGGGATCCGGCCAATGCACAAGCCGCCTCGTACGAGATCGTGCGATACCCCCTGATGACTCTGACGGCCATCGCTCTCTGCGGCTTTCGCAAAACAGCGATGCTGCCGGCCGTCAGGTCAGCCGCCCAGATCGGGGCCCCATACAGGGCCATCGATCGCACGATCCCCACGTAGAGCCGCCTACAGGCAGCGCTCGGGCCCCCCAGATTGGGAAGCAGCGTTGACAGCGCCCCAGCCGCGCCCAGCAACTTGGGCGCCAGCCGTCGAAAGTGGGGGCCGAAATCCCACCGGCTGTCGAGCACCAATCCCAGGTACTTCATGGTTGACTCGACAGCGATTCGAGCCCCCCCGACGACGATGTGGGCATCGGGCGGTGGCGCCCGCCGGGGGCCATGAAAGACAATGGCCTCCGACTTGTTGAGGGCCACCTCCAGGCCAAGGCGCCGTATGCGGCTCACCACCTGTGAGACCGCAGCCGTCGCCAGCAACGCTGCCTCCCTGTACGAACTCCCCCGGGCGGTGACCAGCGTATCGTCCGCGTAACACGTCAGGTCTACGCCCGGTTGGAGTTCGCCCCTCAGCACCCAGTCGTACCCGATGTTCCACAGGGGCGGGCCCAAGACCGAGCCCTGTGGAACACCGCACGACACCAGTATAAGATACCTGGGTTTACTTATAGAGAATCTCGTTTCGTAAAATGGTCTGGTTAGGATATTTTCAAGCAGAGTTACAAAATTAATGACCGTGTTTAAAAGCCTGCGGTATAGTACTGATGCGGATAACTAAGTATGGTTTGTTTTTCTCTTTGCCAGTAAATTTTTGGTTTTACGGTCTGGGATGGTGCTCCGATGACGACCATGATACAACTGAAAAGGGCACAGAGGGCTGTCCCCAAGGTCATAACTTTCAAACTCTACAGGCACAGTACCGCACAACTGTAAAAAGATTGTAAGGTCCTCACCGTGAGACAGCTCTTTGTGTTGAACTGTACGTTGCGAAAAATACTTGCCTGCGGTTGGTACCTGATCACCCGGCAATGCGTAGGACTACTAACGTTTGTCACACTATTTAGATATAGAACCACACTTGCGCAGCGTCATTATATTATGGTACTAGGTGCTCCTATATACATCTATGTCAACAAACAGTGTAACATTTATATATATCATAAAGGAGAATGCCCATGGACAGTACTTAAAAAAAAATGTGTCAAAATCATTTCTGGATAATAAATAAAACAAAAATATTTCAAGTATTTTAACTTCTTTTCTAAAAGATTCCTAGTGGGGTTCATTTTCTTGAATAAATAAGTATTTTACTTCCGTTTCACAGCTCAAACATATGCCGCAATTTATGTTAGGGTTGAGGCATGTTGACATCCATTAATCGAAGAATCGTTTTTTATAGTCTACCTGAAACACTGAATCGCTCCAAAGATGTCCTGTATCGAACCGATTCACCTCTTTAATGTTAGGAACTTATTGATTTTGCAATTGGTGAGGTTTACTAGTTCAATGCAAACCAAGGTAACAAAAGAATCATGTTTTTAGATACCCAATAAATTACCGATTTGGTAACATGCCTTTAACTGTCAGTGATTTCATTTGACAGTGACGGTAGTCGTCTTTTCATTTGATTTGTTTACATCTATGTTTTGTTGCGTTAAGTTGAGTTATTCGTTCTTCCTTTACTAAACACTTATCTTATTAATACAACACCGCCATGTGTTTGTGAAAATAGTGCTTAATAAGACAGAATTTTATGTTTGTGATTTCCGACATGGCTAAGGCTCGAAGTTGGTGTCTCAATTGTTCTTTGATGTAGGCGCCATATATGCGCAGACATAATATTTTGCCGAAGATTCCTGATAATATATTGACCATATTACGGCCTTGGATCCACACCGGTAAGTGAGAATAACATTATATATCTTACCAGCACTTGAACAAATGTCTAACGAATGCAAATCTTAAATATGCTTTCATAGAGTCCATATTGCTGTGAATCTACTGTAACCTAAAAAGGAACATATTTTGTTCAATATCTCTTAACTCCCGCAATGAAAATTGACTAAAGTTGGTACGTTTAATTAATTAAGGTAACATAATCAAATAAAGGTGTTTTTATCAGGAAATGAAAATGTTTCGGTCAGTACATTTCTCCATACAAAATGTGCATTCTCCTTTGACTGTAAGGCTTAAGTCACTAAATGGATCAACACTCTTTGTTATGATGAGATCGAAAGAATTCCTGACCTTATTCCCCATAATCCCCACCCCCTTTCCCAAACTTTCCTCCATCTCGAATATCCTCAAACACACACATTCCAAGTTCCAACACAAAACATAAACACAATTTACACAATACACCAATGGTTTGCCTTAAGTGATTATTTAGGTAATTTATATTTTGAACCGACTTCAAAAAAAGGAGGCGGTTCTCAATTCGTCGGTTTTTTTTCTTTCTTTCCTCTTTGTTTCCTGTTTGACGTGTATCAAACTCAGAATTTTATGTGTTTTACTGTCCTAGTCAACTTAGAGAGCCCTGCCACGCATAACACAAGTTCAATCTTAGCTTGGGTGCCAGAGGTATTTATGTTTTTGTTATTAAGTACAATTCTCAACTTAAACTTTAATAATATTTTGTGGAAATATAAAGTCTCCGCCAGATAACAAAAAAATAAAAGTCATTGATCCAATGCTTAGAGAGTGTTCAAGGACGTTTTCTTTATCATCTCAGTTATGGTGATCATTTAGCAAACCAGATAACGATTTACAATGATAGGATGAAACATTACTTTTGGTTTGAGATTTGGGTTTGCTCTTGACTCTAGTCTAGGTCAGAGGTGACAGAGACAGAGTCGACGATGGATCGAGCTAACCCAGAAGAAGCCTGTGCACTCTAGCTTTGAAGAGATTCGGGTTGAATGCATTCGTAAACACAGACGCAGGTAGTGAGTTCCATTCCTACGCTGTGTGCATTATGAAGGATGTTTGGAAGCGCTTGGTGCGAATTGGTGGAATGGCAACAAGGTGAGGATGGTAACTTGCAGTGCGTCTAGATGTCCGATGTTAAAAGGGGGCTGGTGGTATCAGGTCGTGGAGTTCTTGAGCACACTCACCGAAGTACAGTCTGTAGAAGACCGACAAGCAGGCAACCTTGCGGCGATGAGCCAAGCTGTGAAGCTTGGCATCCACCAGTTCAACGTCGCCAATGTGCCTCTTGGCTCTGCGTTCCACCGAGTAAAGCGTGGCAAGCTAATACTTAGCTGAGCCATCCCAAAGGTGGCTGCAATACTCCATGCAGAATCGGACTTGCGCTTTGTATAGAGTTAAAAGCTGTCCAGGCGTAAAGTATCGATTCACTCTATTTAGGATGCCCAGTTTGGGCTTTGTACTCAATGGAGGCGCCGAAGTTGAGACTGGATGTCAACTCCGTGCCTAAGAGCACGAGACGATCAGTTACAGGAACAGACGCACCCCGAAAAGTAGGAGTTTGATCGAAAAGACTCCTCTTAGCGGTAAAAAGACACGCCTGTGTTTTGGTGGCGATAAAGGAGACCAGATTGTCATCACCCCACTGGGAGACAAGGCTTAAGTTCAAATCTGTCCGCTCCACCATAGCCTCTCTCAAGGAACGAACTTCATCCACGCTGGTTTTTGTCTAGACAAAGGGAATTAATAGATTTAATATTTTTACACAAAATTATTAACAGGTCCATTGATTGCATCGAACTCCTGAACTCCATAAATATAAACATACCCATCAGCATCCCACGAAAAAAGGTTTTCAATCTATTGGAAATACCTTACTCAAAACCAATCTCGGTCACTATGCCGCTGTAAACAGACTCTGTAGGCATTATAATAAACACATCAACACGGTCTAGGGATATTTTAAAAATAGCGTATTACTATCAATGTGTTAATTATATATATGACATGTATATATTTAAAAGATACGTTATTTAATATTCTACAATTTTTTAATAATGGTTAAGGTACTTCGATTAAAATTTCAGGATTTTATGGAAAAAAAATGAAGCATAGACGGAAACCGTATATGAATTAACTTTTAATTTATGAGTAAAAACTGAAAAAAATTTAAAAATCATTTAATTTGTGTTTATAAACTTGAAGTTAGTAGTCTGAGAAAGCGCCCATGATGTTCATAACACATCGGCAACGATTCGGCATGCTCAGAACAAGGTTGTCAATGTCTTGCTGCGGAATATTGTCCCATGTCCTTCTGAGGTGCGGAAAAAGTTGATCTTCTGTAGCCAGATTTTCAGGAACTTCCTTCAGAGCTCTTCTTTGCAGCATATCCCACGCATGCTCAATGGGATTTAGATCTGGCGATTGAGCAGGCCAGTCCTGCTGCTGCCAAGGCCATAACATTGTGTGTATGTAACCAAGCTGCTACCGTTCTCGCCGTGTGTGCCCGGGCATTGTCGTGCATGAGCAGGAAATCTTGCCCCATTTGTGTTCTGTGGGACAAGATTACGGGCCCCAGCACCTGTTGGACGTATCATTCTGCCATCATATTGCCCCGCACCCAAACGAGATCCGTCCGTCCTCCAAGACGAATTCCTGCCCAAACCATAATTGTTCCTCCTTGGTATGGGTGAACTTCCTGAGGGTTCTGAAGACGGCTCCATCGTCCAGGAACTCGCCAAACACGCGTCCTTCGTGAATCTGGATGAAAGCCGAACCTGGATTCATCCGTGAACAGCACATTGGACCATTGCTCACGGCCCCAGTCCACGTGGTTCCGAACCCATTCTAATCGTCGTCCACGATTGCCTCTCCGTAAAGGTGGGACCCGGAGTGGTCTACGAGAGCGTAGATTGCTTTCATGCAGTCGCCTCCTTACAGTTTGGTCACTCACAAGCACTTGGTGTTCCACTCGCAGCCTTTGGACCAATTGAGTCGCCGTTGCATTTGGTTCAGCTCGCGTAGTAATTTGCAAAAATCGGTCTTGTCTGGGGGTAGTGATGCGACTTGGCCCCCGGTGCCTCTCCGCTACTTCACCTGTGGCACGATAGCGTGTCCACAATCTTGAAATTACATTTTGGTGGGTCCCTATGGCCTCAGCAACATTACGCTGAACAGACCCAGCTTCCAGCATTCCCACAGCTCGTAACATCTCCGCCTTCGTCAAATGTTGGCGTTGCATGGCTACAATACCTCAATTTTAACTTTATCTTTCGTTTAAAAATGAAAAAAAACTGTAACTAAACGTAATTCGTATTGTTTTCTAAATTTCGCACAAATGAAAATTCCCTCTCCTACACATCAAGACATTTTTATGCCACCGAAACAAAAGAATTTTCAAAAATTTGAATTTGAAATTAGTCTGAGATAAATTACAAACAAATCGGTGTATAAAAGATTCCAATGCGGCCAGTACTCTTCGAGTTATTTAATTGAGTATGAAATATCCCTAGACCGTGTTGATGTGTGTACTTTGTCGAAAACTTGTGACATTGACATTTGTGAGCCATTGCCTAAATTTAAAGAGTCATTAATTGAGGTTCTGTGAGTTTTTATTTTTAAGTTATTCTATAGTTTTATATTAAAGATTTTAATTTAATTTTATAGTTTATTTTAAAAGTGCTTTGCCCTCTGAAATAAAATTTTCTTCAGTTCAGTTTACCATTACGTCATTATGTTTTTATTTTAAAATTGCTAATAGTGTTTGTAAATAGTACATTATGGTACAAGTGTGTAATGTTGGTGATTACCGCTGCGGCGTCATTGAGACACGAGCCGTTAGGTTAGGGTCTTAAGAGAGCCGAGGACGGTAATCATCAATACACACGTGTATCATACGACGTTTTTCAACACACTTGTGAAGAAAATAATACAAAAAAATCATTTCCAACAGATTAAAACAAATAAATTCGGCCATAGATTAAAAAGAATGATTTTTTTTTTGGCTTTTCGCTGATAGCGTTTTAGCCACGTACAAAATGGGGAATTTCAATTTTTCTTTATTACAGACAAAATCAAAAGTTATATTTAAGTGAAAGTTTTTTAAAATAAACACGTACAAATTGAAATTTTCTATTTAAATACGAAGTTGCATGAAATGTGTTGCATTTGTACTATTGAGCACGATCTTTTTTGTATCGAAACTTTTTTAAGAACAAAGCAACTCAACCAATAAATAAAAAAAAAAAAGTCTTTATCTCACTTGTGAATAATAGTAATGAAAAAGTCACAGTTTGATAACAGGTGTCATTATGTGCCTAATTGCGGTGAAATTAGAGCCACTTTATGAGAAAGTGTGTTGAAAATAGTACATTATGGTACAAGTGTGTAATGTTGGTGATTACCGCTGAGGCGCCATTGAGACCCGAGCCGTTAGGTGAGGGTCTTAAGAGAGTCGAGGACGGTAATCATCAAAACACACGTGTATCATACGACGTTTTTCAACACACTTGTGAAGAAAATAATACTTAAAAATCATTTCCAACAGTAAAAACGAGCTGTGATTTTTTTTTCGCAATGGCGGGCAAAATTAATCAGTTTTCCTATGCGCGCGCATCTAACAATGGCGATCGGCCATAGTCTAAAAATAATGATTTGGCTTTTCACGGATAGCGTTTTAGCCACGTACAAAATGGGGAATTTCAAGTTTTCTTTATTACAAACAAAATCAAAAGTTTTATTTAAGTGAAAGTTTTATTTATTAAACACGTACAAGTTGAAATTTTCTATTTAAATACGAAGTTGCATGAAATGTGTTGCATTTGTACTATTGAGCACGATCTTTTTTGTATCGAAACTTGTTTTAAGAACACAATTTTAATAACAACATAATTTATTGGTTACTCAACCAATAAATTAAAAAAAAAAGCTCTTTATCTCACTTGTGAATAATAGTAATGAAAAAGTCACAGTTTGATAACAGGTGTCATTATGTGCCTAATTGCGGTGAAATTTGAGCCACTTTATGAGCAAGTGTGTTGAAAAGTATTATACATTTTGCTACTTTTGAAAATTTTTTGCCGTCTGGTTTGCCGTAATGTTGGTAAATCAAAAGTTAATTATATATAAGGAAAGTTTTTTTTTATACGTATGTCATGTTTTGATTTGTTTTTCTTTTATGTTATACAATTTACAATAAGAGTTTATATTTTAGTTTCTATTTAGTCGATAATCCAAAATGCGTGCTGTGGCCTCCTATAATTGAGGGAGTGCACTTGTCATTACTTCATATTGATGATTCATTGTATGTTTCATCTTTCGTTGGAGGTCCTGAATAAATAAATAAATAAACTTTTACCAAAAAGTCCCCAAAACTTATT